>CM067320.1:8501645-8617896 GCA_034231615.1 Meghimatium bilineatum | reverse complement strand
TATACAGTGTGTCGTTGAAGGTGGACACCATTAATGTCACTATATGAGATCTCAGTTTGATATGATTTTATGATTGATTATAATGTGGTTGAACGTGTTTTATACATACCACACATATCATCTGAGTAGGATGTTTCTTCTAGAAGCATTGCATTCTAGAAGCAGTGGAGGTCGAATTCGTCGTTTGGGTATGAAAGAAGTGTCTAGAGACTCAATTATTTATATCTATAGTGTATGTCATTTCTACAGAGAAACTATGGGTATATTTATCTAATCTAATCTATCTAATCTTATCTATCTAATCTAATCTATCTTATCTATCTAATGTTATATTATCTAATCTAACTTATCTTATCTATCTAATCTAATCTATCTTATCTAATCTAATCTATCTATCTAATCGTATCCATTTATCTTATCTATCTTATATAATTATTTTATCTATCGTATCTATTTATTTTATCTATTTATCTTATCTATCTTATCTATTTATCTTTAAAAACATGATTTAGCAGCTATCACAGCCTTTTAAAACATGATTTAGCAGCTATCACAGCCTTTTAAAACAGGATTTAGCAGCCATCACAGCCTTTTAAAACAGGATTTAGCAGCTATCACAGCCTTTTAAAACATGATTTAGCAGCTATCACAGCCTTTTAAAACATGATTTAGCAGCTATCACAGCCTTTTAAAACAGGATTTAGCAGCTATCACAGCCTTTTAAAACAGGATTTAGCAGCTATCACAGCTTTAAAGACTCTTGCCGATCTTCTACTAATCTTTCTGCTTCTGTATCATATTCAGGTGATCTTTAATATCTTGAGTCCATCTTCTTCATTGGTTTTCTATTTCCCTGGCATCATTCCCTCCATTTCGGCATTTTCTAGGCTTTTGTGCGGTTTGATATAGACAAAATATTCTAATAACTGAGAGGATCTTGTTGTGTAGATAACTTTATTTTACTCTCAAATGCACCACTCTCGTTGAAAATAGACAAAAATACGTTTCATACACACACATACGCATGGTATATATATATATATTATGCAAATGTATGATGGATTCCCTGCTTCACATGATTTTCGAGTAATAAAGCCCGTGTTTCCTTATGAACAAAAAAAGGGGGTGTGGGGGATTCTGCAGAGCCTCATTTCATTCTTCCCAAAAGAGCTTAACTTTAAACGGTGTGTCATGTTTTAATACTTCACATACTCAGATGTGATATGAGGTAAAAACTAAGAGGGATCTTCATTTTTACAAATGTCCTCATTTGTGGCGTTCATATCGTCTACTAGAATTCACTGTTTATTTGTTGTTGGTCCTGTGGAGCAACTGGTAAAACATGTATTCCTTTCTTATACAAGTATATATATATATATATATATATATATATAATATATATATATATATATAGAGAGAGAGAGAGAGAGAGAGAAGAGAGAGAGATATCCGTTTCATTGTTCAAAATATTCATATCCCATCATACACTATTTTTACCTTATCATGTATTCCTATGTTTCACAGTCCTTTTTCACTGCGAATCCAATTAGCTTCTTAGTCTTCCCTTTTTTCTTTCATTCAACTGAATCTAGAACAATGCATGTCTTAGAATTATGTCCAGTAATATTCTATTTCTGTAAAAAAATATTCAATGTTTGTTTTCAACTCTTTTCTCCATCTCTACTGTTGTCAATTTAGTTCTTATCGTGGTTCTGTTTAAAAGTCGCAGGCAAGCATGATTTGAATTGGATCCTTCCATTTGGCGATTCGGCTTTCTATTAAGCATACGTATCGCGTATTATCTTTGTCAACCCAAAAAAACGGTGTCATTTCTATTAAGTCGTTTCATCACTGCCCTGTCGTAACTCTGAATTATGGGCAAATCAAAGCTGGAGATTGTAACACATTCGTAAACACGAATACATAAATTGCATTTCTAACATGAGACATTTACGCGGTTGTAAAAATGGATTGTTGAAACTCTCTGCAAAGAAAAGCCATAGTTTTTCACAGTAACTGCGAAATAACTTACTGTACTCGCTATACAGGACGAACTAGCTGATGCATTTACACATTGCCTTATAGTGAAGGCAGATTAAAAATCTATTACACTAATATTCATCAATTATTCATGCAGTTAGCAACAGTACAGCTGGCATACTAATAAACGAACCATATCTAATAATATTGAAATTATAGTTATAAAATATACCAATAATGTATTTTAGATAACAATTCTACCGAATATTCTATTCCAAAATGATTATGTGCCACCACCACCTACAATTACTTATTAGAATTCAACGGGATAATGACGTGTCTTCAAAAACAAATAAGTGGAGTGTAGTGGTGGTTGGTTGCTGATCCAGCGGACAAAAGACTGATGCCAATTGTAGAATGTAGTGGTAATCCATGTGTACTACAAACGTTGAATATCCTTGAGTTTCATATCCTTGGACAAGCAACTTGCATATCTTATATTGTCAGCATCTTTAATGTTCTATGGATGATTCTGGAGTTTTGTTCCGTAAATATTATAATATGTGTGTTAGACATCAGTTTTTTTTACTTTTATTAATTGAAAAATCATTTTCATGCCCCTAATAATTTATAGCAGGGAATCTAAACCAGTTCATACGGCAAGCACCTCCCACATGTAATACTGAGTGTGCGAGCCCCAGTCACATGTAATGCTGAGTGTGCGAGCCCCAGTCACATGTGATACTGAGTGTGCGAGCCCCAGTCACATGTGATACTGAGTGTGCGAGCCCCAGTCACATGTGATACTGAGTGTGCGAGCCCCAGTCACATGTAATACTTATTGTGCCAGCCCCACTCACATGTAATGCTGAGTGTGCGAGCCCCAGTCACATGTAATGCTGAGTGTGCGAGCCCCAGTCACATGTGATACTGAGTGTGCGAGCCACAGTCACATGTGATACTGAGTGTGCGAGCCCCAGTCACATGTGATACTGAGTGTGCGAGCCCCAGTCACATGTAATACTGAGTGTGGGAGCACCGCGTTAATGAACCAAGAGAATCTTAAGTTCAGAGAATTCATGACTGGTTCAATGATGACTCTGTTGGTAACATCCATATTCTTCTTTCTCTGCGCTAGTTCTCAAACCCTTGAAAGTTGTAGCAGTATGTAACTCGTATGTAATTCTTATAAAAGTTATCATAAATCGGTTGCTGTAGGGAATAATTTGTTACAAAATTTATCACAAGGAGAAGGCCGTCGGAAGTAACTGTTACAAATGTTACCATAAAGAGAAAGCCATGTGGAATAATTTATTACACAATGGAGACATGTCGATAAATGGTGAGAATCACTTATGTTCAGTGATATTCAGCTGTTGTTGAATTTTTAGACACCGCCAATAAATCTGGTTGCATAGCAAGTACATTGTGGTCGATAGACAACTTGCTTCATAATTGTTGTAGTTTTGTGATTCTTAAGTTATTTAAATGACTTTATTATGTAGTACACTGTTATATGTAACCTGTAGTGGTAAAACGCTAGTTGCAGATTTTTACAATTTAAACTATTAGAAATATGAATACGCATTGTTGAAAGGTATCATATATATATATATATATATACATAGATCCACTCTGTGCATAGGCCACTACCTAAAGAATAACATACTGCTTATAGCTGGAGTCTTCATGGTATGAAAATTAAGCTCTAGTGATACTCATGTATTGCAATTAGTGAATAGGAACTTCATAGCTCGTAATTGATGAGGGTCGAAGCAAATACAAACTACACTTATTTACAGTATTATACCGCTGATATAATTTTTCTACTAAGGAAATACTATAGGAATTAGTCGAAGGTGGAAGAGAAGGTGGAGGTGAAATAAAATAATGGACATAACACATCAAAGACTGAACAGATTGGAATATTTCTTCACTTAACCACATTGCTGAAGATAAAATCGCTCGAGGAATATGTGCGTTGATGCATCTAAGATTGTACCCTTTCAACCGTAAAGGATTATAGACTTTTGAATGGATATGGTTAATGTAGAAATGTGGCAATGGCGTAACGATCAACAATTTGAGACGCTTAATCTAAACTGGGTTTATCATTCTAACGTGACGATATATGATTTTTTCCGTGACTATAATTGGCTCCCAGCACGAAGAGTACACCAAGTAACCAATGAAAATAACTGGTAAAGTGAAATGCATAACATTAGGAGGGTTATTTCTGATGATCCAGCAGTGCTGTATAATTTTCGAAAGATACGGTCAAAGTGTAAAATATAGAAATACAATCACTAAATAAATATTGAATCTAATCGCTATGTCCTTATATTATTAAGATATACTACGAAGTGTATGACAGTAAAACTTAGACGAGAGTCCTGGAGGAGAGACTATTCATCTTTCAACAAAAAATCTCACAATGAAAGATGTTCTCAGATTTAATCACACCTCATAATTCTACTCACTATCATCCTTGTATATTGTTTTCTTTTTCTTTCATTCCCTACATTGCCTGCAAAATAAAGTTCAAATTTTAAACATCAGTGTTTAAATTTATGATTCACGTTATAACATGCGTTCATCATCTGATGCGGTCTCCACATTGAAGGTTGGCTACTAGCCCCCCCTCCCCCCCCCCCAACACAATATGTCTTCTCTCCGTTTCTCGACTCTACTTTCAGGTAAACATTCTTGGGCTAACGAGGATTGAACCAGTTCCGTTCTAGCGGCACCTAATCGACATAACTTTCAAGTAACGTCTTCAATATGGTGTTTTGGCTTTTAACTCTTGTTTTCTTTCAGGCTTTTCCTACCCTACCGTAATGTACAGTATTTATAAGTAACTATCAAAGTGAAGGTTTTAGAGGCTTACCAACAGAAGGTGTCACTTTAACTTGCTAATTTAGTACCATTCCGGGTGTAAGAATATGTAAAATGTGCAATCTTTTTCGTATTAAAAAAAATACATTATTCATATCGGTTGCAGTAAAATACCATTATCAATTTATTATTATTTTAAACGAGATTCATTCGGATCCCGTCACGCCGGGACGAAATTTATTGGTTATATATGCACCACCCAGATGTATCTCATTGTCAATGTGCTAGTCAACCCGGCTCACCGCGTGGGAATAAAAGCTAGTATGACATCATACATTCCATAACCAGTTCATCGAATACTGTCCATAACCAATATTTGATTAATGAGTAAATGTAAATGTCGTGGTGAAAAGGTGGTTATCGTTCTTCGTTTACGAAAACCATTGATGTTCATTCATTATCGCAACATTTCTCAGGTTGACAATCGCTCTTCACATTAACATTTGTATACAATAACGGCGTTTGCTTTGAGTCGTGTGGGGAAAAATTCCGTCACGACACTAAATGTTTTGATTGGATGTCGCACGAAATTCCGTGACGTAAAGTATCTGTTTATAGAGCGTTCCGGCGAGAATGACAAAACACAACTATTATATTATAAGATAAGAAGATAGTTACAAACCAGATGTTTTCACAAATTGCGAAGTAGAAACCAAAGTATAATAATAGCAATGTTCGGTTCTGTTAGTTTGGCCGTTATTCGATTAAATGTTAATATCGACTCAATGAAACATTTTTGTGTGTGTATTTCTGACACCAAAGAATGCCATGCAAATATTACATATTTCTTATAATCAGACTTTAGATGAGATTGCGCCAATTTGACATTTTGCAATACTAGATTTAAATAAATAAATGCTGATTATGCCAGACACAGTATAGTGATTAGAAATACGGCTGACTCTAAAAATCTGACAATTAGTGTAATTTATAACACTATGTGGTAATACGCAGAGTCGAGACTCAGTTCACTTACATTTTGTAAAGTATGTGTATTTATTCATTTGACATGTACGCATGTGGTTGCGTCTGTGGGTCTCACCAATGACCCACTTGACAAAACACCCATGCAACAGGAATCCTTAGTAGATGCCTTGCCGTTATATTGAGGCTCATGAATGTAAACTTTGTAGCATGTTATCTTTACAATCATAGGCGCTCTCTGAGTAGAAAGCTATTTCAATAGGCATTGCACTAAGCCAAAAGCTGAAGTGTCCCGGGTATGACAGAAATCTCAGAAAAACCACCCCTTTGCACACAAGAAGTAAGAGATAACCAACCGCTATTCGGTTCTCAAACGGACACACATTTGGCATATTCGAAAACACGAAATACATTTCTCACAAATTAAATAGTGGTGATAAGTCTACGACCTAATTTCAGTGTTTACATTTTCATAATATTTTATGTTAATGGTGCATCGCCTATATTGTACTTTACAAATTAAGTGAGTCGTAGATTTTATTAAAACTGTGCACCGCATGAATCGGTGAATATTTGAACAAGAAAAATATAAAATTAGGTCAAATGGTAGTTTTACGTGGAAAACTGGATCGACCTTTTGATCGAGAGATATTTATCAAGATAGGGACGCACAAATACAAAATAGAACCACAAAAGTCAAGCGGAAATTAAATGTCAGTAGTGTAGTAGATACTGACAGATCTTGACACCAACGTAAGAATAACAGGAAGATGGAAATGTGAGCAATAATACGTCGAGAAATTACAATATACAGACAAAATAGACAACAAAAATATTAATAATCTATTTCTCTATGTATCTTTGTTTCTTCAGCTAAGAATACAGTGCACAGGGCAGAAACGCTCTCTATTTTGAGTGACGTGATGCTACTCTGTATAATTCTTGCACGTTGTTATTGAGATCCATAGTCATACTCTGTCGGTTGTTCTATGGAGTCTCTATTGATCTTCCTCCATTCTCTTCTGTCATCGGGTACCCACTTTCATGCTGGTAGTGGCAGTCTGTTTTAATTTTTCTAAGTACATGTCCGATATAAGTACTTCGTTTACGCCCGTGTGTTGCCGGGGCCCGAAAGGGGAGCAAAGAATAGCAACACTGTTTACCTTCCACGCATGTCGTAAAGAGCGACTAATGAGGTTATGGGATGGAGTAGGCTGTCCCATCCTATATATGGTCAGCGACCCAAAGCCATGCTGAAGTCGGATGTGTTAGGCCGAAAGGCGCAGATATCGCAGCAATGATGTAAACCATGACACAACGCATTCCGTTCTCCAGACTACATCCTGCTAATCTGCAGGAGTTTGAGAACGAACGCAGAAGAAGAAGAAGTACTTCGTTTTCTTCTTACTAATCATATAATATTTTTTTAAATCAAAAGTCATAGCTTGCTCTAATAAATGTTTAGACTAAAATGTGGAGTTTAAAGCCACATCTTTTACTTAACCGTACAGTTTGAACGGTAAACGCAAGTTCGCTCTGGCTATTTCAGCTCCAACAATCATTAAGAACTGGTATCTTTTTCCATCGGGTTTATCGGTCGCACAGTAGTTAGTTCACTGATGCACTAATCGAATTATCTAGGTTCGATTTTTCAGTTCAACTGGAAAAAATGTTTAAAATGTCATGCAAACCATTAGATGCGACAGGGGTGGGGGAGTTGATATATTCAAAACAACCCTTCCTCTTTAAAAGAAAAAACAAAAAAAACCATCTGATATTAATTCTACAAATCAGGTAAAATTTAAAAAAATGACAAGGCCACCACCACAGTCCACTCCCCAACCCAATTTACGGTAAAATATGTGGTATATTATATTAAGCAAATCAGCTAAAAATACATCATAACGTGGGTTTATTGACTACATATTCAATATTTCACTTCAGTACCACGCTATTTTATTTCTGAACGGTGCATATGCCAAATTTTCTGCGCTGAAATTAACCCGGAACTTCTTGATCGCCATGGACTCTGCTCTCCGCATTTATGTATTTTAAAAACGAATGCAGCATAGAATTGTTATATATTTCAAATATCCATAAAATCTAAGTGAAATTCTTTTTTTTCTTTTAGAACCCTCCATGCAATATCTATTAAAATAATATCTACAATCCTGTGAAAAGCGGCTTCTCAGTCGACCCAGGAGGCTTCTATGTCGACCATAGCGACTTATCAGTAGACATAGGTGGGCTCTATATCGACCTATCATCATCATCAAGTGACATATTCTTTCCAGAACGTTGTCTTTACAGTTTATGTCCTTTACCCGACTCTATCCTGTGCAAATCTGCCTGCCTCCTCCAATGATATTTTCATACAGTCTTTGATGTCATCTGTCCATCTCCTCCAATGATATCTTCATACAGTCTTTGATGTCATCTGTACATCTCCTCCAATGATATCTTCATACAGTCTTTGATGTCATCTGTCCATCTCCTCCAATGATATCTTCATACAGTCTTTGATGTCATCTGTCCATCTCCTCCAATGATATCTTCATACAGTCTTTGATGTCATCTGTCCATCTCCTCCAATGATATCTTCATACAGTCTTTGATGTCATCTGTCCATCTCCTCCAATGATATCTTCATACAGTCTTTGATGTCATCTGTCCATCTCCTCCAATGATATCTTCATACAGTCTTTGATGTCATCTGTCCATCTCCTCCAATGATATCTTCATACAGTCTTTGATGTCATCTGTCCATCTCCTCCAATGATATCTTCATACAGTCTTTGATGTCATCTGTCCATCTCCTCCAATGATATCTTCATACAGTCTTTGATGTCATCTGTCCATCTCCTCCAATGATATCTTCATACATTCTTTGATGTCATCTGTCCATCTCCTCCAATGATATCTTCATACAGTCTTTGATGTCATCTGTCCATCTCCTCCAATGATATCTTCATACAGTCTTTGATGTCATCTGTCCATCTCCTCCAATGATATCTTCATAGAGTCTTTGATGTCATCTGTCAATCTCCTCCAATGATATCTTCATACAGTCTTTGATGTCATCTGTCCATCTCCTCCAATGATATCTTCATACAGTCTTTGATGTCATCTGTCCATCTCCTCTAATGATATCTTCATACAGTCTTTGATGTCATCTGTCCATCTCCTTCTAGGTCTACCTCTTCTTCTACTAACCGGAATTTGCCCCCCCCCACTAATATGCGTTTTCCATGCCACTGTGTATTTTTAAATATCCGAAATATTTCAGTTTTCTATGTAAAAATTGTATTCATCGGCCATCTTTCCTCTATATTCAGCATTCTCAAAACCTCAGTATTCCTTATCTTTTCTGTCCAGTAAATTCTTAATATTGCCCTATAAAACTTCATTTCGAAAGCCGAGATGAAGAATTGAATTCCTTTATGTCGACCCAGGAAAAGGAAATAATCATCAGCTCTTCTTGAAAAATAAAGATGACGGACGAGAAGCTGACCTCAACATTCTCCTATACGAGTGATGTTATAGCAACTATATACGAGTGATGTTATAGCAACTATATACGAGTGATGTTATAGCAACTATATACGAGTGATGTTATAGCAACTATACATTAATTGACTTGTATCAGTTTATATAATATAAAACTTATATTATACTTATATAGAACACAAGGCACATATGTTCGTCTGGTAGCAAATAAACAGACCTGCAGGATACCACCAATCACTGTTGGTAGTACTGATAAAACGCCGTGAACTTGTATTGTTTCGACATGTACAAGAAACTACTAATTTTCTACAAATATTTTTCAAGAAACGATAGAGGGTGAAAGGAGAACAGGCGGTGTTATACAGATTCTGGATTGGCAACATAATTAAATGATTTGATCATGATTTTTGTCTACACTTATCCGAATGGGTGAAGGGGGATTTGTGTACGCTGTCCGCAATGTGGTACACCTATGACCTTAACGGGTTATGCGTCTTATTATTATTATTATTATTATTATTATCAGTATGCATTATAATACTCACACGTTTCAATTTATTTTATGTCTGGAAGTTCTAAACTTAAACAATTTACTAAGTGTCTTTGATCTGCTTACACCGTGACATTTTTGTAATTATAATTTATATTAGTTAAATTACTTGATTTAATCTGCGTAATAAGCCACTTTCAACCATATCATGAAAGTTCTAAGTTATATCAGGGCGAAATATAATGAATAGTAATATGTCTGTGATATTATTATTATTAGATGGATGGGTAGAAAGATAGATAGATAGACAGGCAGGAAGGCAGACCGAGAGACAGACAGATACACAGACAGACAGCCACATAGATATATAGATAGATATATAGATAGATAGTTAGATAGATAGATAGATAGATAGATAGATAGATAGATAGATAGATAGATAGATAGATAGATAGATAGATAGATAGATAGATAGATAGATAGATAGATAGATAGATAGATAGATAGATAGATAGATAGATAGATAGATAGATAGATAGATAGATAGATAGATAGATAGATAGATAGATAGATAGATAGATAGATAGATAGATAGATAGATAGATAGATAGATAGATAGACAGATACCTTTACCTAAAATAATAAAGACACTGTATATGATTATTTGAAATTTATTTCTGAATGATAGATAATAGTATTCACAGAACGGTGGAACTTTCATGGACAAAATGGCTAGCATCACGTGACCTGGAAATGAGGCTAAGCAGCATATAGCTATATTCCAAAAATTTATAAATATTTATGAAAAATATGGGTCACATAAATCATACATACTTTAAAACTGTAAATATTTTTCATAATTTCACACAAGGAGACCTGGACACTAACGATACTCAGCCCCTTTTTGCTCAAATAATCATCGTATTGATGTATATTCTCATAATTATTGTAGCGGTTGGAGGGAATCTACTTTTTTCCTATGTCATTTTGGTTCGTCCGAAAATGAGAACTATTACGAATATGTTCTTGCTGAACCTGGCCGTCAGTGACATTGTTAAAGCAGTGATTTGTAACCCATTCGCATTCATGGCTAATTTGATTCTGTTGCATTGGCCATATGGAGATTTGATGTGTCAGATTGTAACGTATGTACAGGTGAGTATACTGTCTGTTGACGAGTATTATTTTGTACGTATGGGGATAAATAGGCCTGTCTATTTCAATATACTATATCTAACCATACGATAATCAATACATGGTAACTTCGTGAAACGTACACCCGTTTATATAATCGCTTCAATCAGACACGACAGACTATAACTAAAACTAGTTAGTAATGATGTGCACACAAGAAAACATACAAATTACAATACAGATATAATCATATTCAACGTTTCAACCATAAGGTCTTTATTAAGATACACACAACCATCAAAAGACGACGAATGGAAAAATTATCTCAACAAACAAACGTATCTAACGGAAATGAGATGCCGGAAGGTCAGGAGGTGCATCAAAAACGTTAATATATGTGAAAACGAAACGAACATAAATATGAGTAAATGACGGAACAAAACATATAAAGACAAAGACCACACCAACCCAGTACTAGACATACGAGTGGTCGGAATTGAGTCCAAAAGGCTTGAGTGCACTAAAAGATAGTACAGAAGTTGTATGTGTGGGTGTATAGATCTATATCTATGTGTACATTTGTGGGTATGTCGATTTATTTATATGTTGGGTCTGTAGACCTATCTATATGCGAACGTATAGATCTATAGATTTATAGATCACAGCTTGCAAGATCAAAGTGAATGATATAGTATTAAAATAGGTTCACTAATTCAAATATTTAGTTACAACGATTACATCAGAAAGAAGAAGTTCAACAGAAATAAGAAGTAAAATAAGGCAGGCAATAACAACATTCAGAAAAATGAAAAATATATTGTGTAATATGACCTTGTCATTAGAGATGAGGAATAAAGTTCTGCAGTGCTATATAACTCCTACACTAACATATGGATGCGAGTCTTGGACAAAAAACAAACTGGAAAATGGGAAATTAGAGGCAGCATAGATGTGGTTCTACAGAAGAATGCTGAGAATACCATAGACTGCCATGTAATGTAAAGGTGTTGAAAGAGTTAAATGCGAAACGGACCTTAATCAATAATATAAGAAAAAGACAATCTTCATATTTTGGCCACTTCATGAGACAGCGAGGTTTGGAGAACACAGTCACAGCAGGGAAGAGTGAAGGCAACAGAGACAGAGGGCGACAATTAAGAAAATAGTATAAATTTTGACAACCTGGCACGGCAGGGAACAACAACGATCGTGATACATAATACTGGAGACAGAGAGCTGTGGAGAGCTAGTATCGCCTATGCCATCCGGCATTACACCTGATAATGATGTATATATATATATCTTTCTATGTGTGTGTATGTAGATTTATCTGTATGTATGTGGGAATCTTTATATATACATATCTCTCTATATGTGGGTATAGTGATCTAACTATCTATACTCGGGTGACTTGATTTATACATTTATATGTGTGCATGTATATATAGATGTAGATATGTAAACATGTATATACTGTATTCATATATTTGTCTCTATAACGGTATGCAGATTTGTATATCTGTATATGGATTCCTCAGAAAAGTCATATACAATGTCCTAGAGAGAGAGAGAGAGAGAGAGAGAGAGAGAGAGCATAAGGCATATGTGTACGTAGGAAATAAAATATATATTTTATGCAAGTTACAGGAATCATTGTTTTCGATAGCGAAACGACGAAAACTAGCATGGTTTGGACATTTATGCAGACACGATTCCTTGTCAAAAACAATACTGCAGGGAACTGCCAAATGCTGGAGAAGTAGAGGAGGGCAAATAAAACCATGGACAGATAACATGAAGGAATAGACAAGACACGATTTGTCCTCAGTTGAAGATAGAAATTGCTGGAGAACTGTGTGTGCTGAGATACACAATGTGGTACACCTACGACCCTGACAGGTTACAGGTTTATAGATAGATAGATTGTTGCGGGTAATCTTAATATATCTCTCTATATATAGTTATATGAATCTGTTGATGTATACGTGGGTAAATTGATAAATATATTTATTTGTGGGTATGTTGATCTATCTTATTACATGTTTAAAAAGTATATATCTAATTTTCTATATGCGGGTATATGTATGTTTCTCTAATTGTGTTCATTTATTCAAATATATATGTATATATTCATTTGGTGCGTATGCCAGACCATCGTCTGCCAAAGATACTTCTTTATGGTGAGCTGGAGAAAGGCACATGATCTCAAGGTGGCTAAAAGAAGCGATACAAGGATCCATTAAAGAACTCACTGAAAGCATTTGAAATAGACCACGACACATGGAAAGAACTTGCACAAATGATATCTACATGGCGTTCTAAAATTAAAAAAGAGCGCATCATCTTGTGAAAAGAGGAGAAATGCAGCAGCTCAACAGCGGAGAGCAATTAGAAATTCACGGATAGACCAAGATCCTTCTACTGTCGTTATTCCATGTCCGAACAGTCTAAGGACATTTACAGCTCGAATAGGGCTCATTAGCCATCTACGAACTCATAATCAAGGACATAACTCAAATTGAATTTTCAAAAGTGGATGTAACAAATGGTCATCATCACATGTGATGGATGAACAACATAACATATGTAGATATGTATATGGTTCTGTATGATTCTCTATGTGTGTCCATCTATTGAAATCTATATGTAGATCTGTAAACGTTTCCGTATATTTCTTTATGTGTGTCTAACTATTCAAATATTATGTAAATCTGTAAACATTTCAGAATGTTTCTATATGTGTGTCCATATATACAAATCTATATGTATCCATATAACCATAAATCCCTTATACAAAGGGTGTTTTGGTGTGTTCAAATCCCCCCACCCCACACACACACACATTAAGCAATCAGAAGATGACTTTTAGCAATTAAAAAAATTTATTTTAATTCTTTCATTGGGTTATTTCTACTTATGTTGTCTCTGAACTCGTTCCTTGGGTTTTTTCTACATATGTTGTCTCTGAACTCTTTCATTGGGTATTTACTAGATAAATTGTCTTTGAATTCTATCATTGAATATTTACTAGACAAGTTGTCTTTGAATTCTTTCATTGGGTTTTTCCTACATACGTTGTCTTTGAATTCTTTCAATCGGTTTTTTCTACATATGTTGTCTTTGAATTCTTTCATTGAGCATTTACTAGATAAGTTGTCTTTGAGTTTAGCTACCACCCTCCTCCCCCATCCCCACGATTTTCGAATAACTTATCACCTGAAATTTCATGAATACAAATGAGTGAAATACCGCAACGCACGAATGACCTACTATTAATGATTTATTATGTAAACCACTCCCACCTTACTGAAGAATTGTCTACGCCCATATCTACATAAGTATGCATGTTTTTAAAATTCTAGTGTGCCACAGTTTCACCCATTTATTAGCTGTTTAATTGCTTATATAAATGGTCTCCGTTGTTATAAATGGCTTCTTTGACTTCACTTTGGCGTGGGCATAATGTTTATCTATAGATTTTTCATTAACAACAAACAGAAATTTCGAATACTTATATATATTTATTTATAATTGCGCATTTTTTCTCGAGTTATTTCACTGCATCCTCTTCCCTAAGATCTATTTAGAGAGTGTGATAGTTAAACAATGTTTACCTAATCAATGATAACGTACATTATCATTCGTATTTACTACCTAAGTTATCTTTTGTTGATTTCTCATTAATGTTCAATACCAGGTATTTCTTTAAGTATTCTAGAAAATCGATTGTTCTAATAGTTCCATATATTTATTAGGCGGCATAATCTGACTCTAATAAATAATACGAGAAGTCAAACTAGTAAATATATGGAGTCTCATATAGACGCTGCGCAACGACGCCACGCAGATCCGTACTGCATAAACCTACTCAAATTTATATGACGTAGAACCGCCACCAATGTAAATTAGTCCACAGTGAGTGCGTAGACACCCTGTAATTAATAATATTTATGTATTCATGAAGTGCGAGTCAGTTTTTAGTACCTATTAGATCAGCGCTTCTAAACCTTGTTTAGATATGACGTCCTTTTATGACACAAATTCTCTCCTGTTCTAGAAAAAAAAGAAGTGTATTTATGTACCCGTCACCATTGTTTTTATATACTTTATTGATTTGCATCTCGTTGTTTATCTTCTAAAATCCAGTATCAAATATCCTCGTGTTGTCAACAAACGAGTCAATTGCTTCTCTTAAGTAACAATTCATTTACAGATCTAGAGCTGTTTTCTTTCATTTCAATTTTCAATTCTATCTTTTCGCTTTATACCCACTTATACCTTGCAGCGTCAGGAAAAGAAGAGTTCTCTAAAAAGTTCTCTTTATGCTTCATATATGTTTGCTTTCGATGACGCTTTTATTTCTGCAATCCATTTTTTGCAAGGTCTGCCCCTGGCTTTGTATCAATCGTGTCTGTATAGCAGTGCTTTTTTGAAGACACAATCTGATGGGAATCTGGAAGCGTGTGAAAATTAGTTAATCTGTTGTCTTCTGATGTAATCCAGGATTGGGTTTGTGTTTTGCAGTCTTCTGATGCTTTCCTTTTCTGCTTCTGTCTCTTATTGTTATTCCGAGACTTCGATGTAGACAGGTCATTTCTGTTGTGTCATGTTTCTTTTCAGCTTTTGTTGTTAGTCTCCAAGTTTGACATGGGTATCATAGTGATGGTGTGATGATCGTTTCATATAGGGCATGATCAGTGTTTGTGTTCACATATTTGTTTTCTAAAACAGCCATACTGTTCCCCCATAGAAATCAAAATGTCCACTTGTGGAGAGTACGCTCTACGTTGGAAACCGCGGTTTTAGATAGATATGAGTTCAATGATAAAGCAATATCCACTAAATATAAATATAAATGATAACCTGAAATTTCATGAATACAAAGGAGTGACATATCGCAAAGCACGAATGGCCTATTATAAATTATATATTATGTAAACCACCCCCACTTTACTATAGAATTGTGTACCCCTTCCCCCATATCTACATAAGTATGCATTTTTATTTTATTCTAGTGTGATATAGTTTCATCCATTTATTAGCGGTTTAATTGCTTATACAAATTGGCCTCCGTTGTTATAAATGGCCACTAAATATTCACATATTCCCATGAACAATTCATAATTTTTCGCGAACTTAGAAAA
Organism: Meghimatium bilineatum; assembly: GCA_034231615.1. Taxonomy (NCBI): domain Eukaryota; kingdom Metazoa; phylum Mollusca; class Gastropoda; order Stylommatophora; family Philomycidae; genus Meghimatium; species Meghimatium bilineatum. The sequence continues at coordinate 8,601,822 of CM067320.1, read as the reverse complement.
TTTGTTAGTTAGTTAGTAGTCGTCGGATCATCATCACTGCAAACTGGACACGTCCATAGTTGCTTCGATCTCTCCTTCAGTGTATCCAACATTACACTGACAGTACCGGTCCCTATGCTGGTTGACCATCATTCTTCTGCGCCCTTCAAAATGTTCACTTCTAGCAAAACCGCATCTCAATCCTTGATCTTTAATCTTAGCCATTGAAAAGGAATCATCATCCGCATTAGTCTCATTCTCGCGTTCTATATATATTAAGGAGTTCAAAACGTCAGCGCGATCCATTGCCCCGTCGCCCATCGCGCATGACGCCAGTTTACCCGCTCTTTCATTGCCTTGAACACCCACATGTCGCGGCATTAAAATTACATATTTTCATAGATACGGAGCAACAGAAACAATTAGAGTATATTATAAATGTAGATGGACTGTGTTGTCAGGTCCGAAAGGGGAGCAAATAATAGCGACAATGTTACCTTTCACGCAGGCTGCTAGTTGTGATTAAGAAGGTTTTGATGGTTGATTTTGATATACTATTCTATATTTGATCAAAGTTACAAAGAAGCCATGTAAATTCAAGAAGGAAGCCAGAGGATAAATTAAACATTCTTGAGACTAACGGGAATTGAACCAATCCGATCAACGGCACCAAATCGCCTAGCAACTCTAGTACTCGGGCTTTTCCATACTTGATCGGATTGGTTCAATTCCCGTTAGTCTCAAGAATGTTTAATTTATCCTCTGGCTTCCTTCTTGTATTTACTTGTATGAGCAATTATTTGAAGCTAAATTGTACCGTCTATATAGGTATCCATGTTTACAAGAAGAACTATTGGCCCTTGTAGAACGAATATGGAGGATATATGTTATATGTTTGTTGTTACTGAGGATACTTCAATACCTGTATGGGATGTTGTTGTAATAGTCTTGACTTGATTGCACAGTTTGAATGTCTTGACAAAATCGCAATCTTTTTTTTAATGAGATGCTGTTAGTCAAGTACGGAAAAACCCGAGTACGAGAGTTGCTAGGCGATTTGTGCCGTTTATCGGACTGGTTCAATTCCCATTAGTCTCAAGAAGCCATGGTGATGTCTGAAGTGTCATTCCGAAAGGCGCAGACATCGCTGAAGAATAGTAAGTCATGATACAGCGCATTCCGTTGACTCGACTACATACTGGTAAGAGTTTGAGAATGAGCACCGAAGATTTCAAGGAGGAATGGAGATTGAGAAATTCAATGGAATAACAAATGAATAACTAAACATATAAAAGACATAAGTCTTCTTCTTCTACGTTCATATTCAAACTCCTACAGATCAGCAAGATGCAGTCCAGCTATAAAAATGAATTACATCATGACATATAGCTTCTCTATACCATCTGCGCATTTTGGCATGACACTTCCGACTTCAGCTTCGGTTCTTGGTCACAGTGCATGATTTACGTATAAGCTACACAAGCTATAGCTTAGGGCCCCCAATTACTTGTTAAGGATTTATTATGTCATTATCTATATACGTCTTAATTGTTAAAGGGCTCCCATATCTCACATAGCTTAAGCCCCCATATCTCACATAGCTTAAGCCCCCATATCTCCAATATATTAGGGCCTTATCAAGTCTAAATCCGGCTCTGATTGGTCACTTTCAACGTCTATGAAATGCAACAACCAACTCCAACCCAAAACCTTCATAGTCACCTCTTTCGACCTTCATAGTAGGTTTAAGTTTCACTATTATTTCCTCCTCTTTCGGGCTCTGCAAATATCTGCACGAGAGAATCTTTGTAATAATAACAACACTTCTCTGATCCAGAATATACTGAATATTTTCATCAAATTTTTTGTTCACGTCAAATCTCACCTAGACCAGCGTTATCCAAATATCATAGTCACCACTCGAACAATAAAATATTACAGTAATGAATAATTCATTGCGGCTGATATTGATCTGTGACTATTCCTGACGTTTGTTTTGAAGTTACAGGACAATTCAATTATCACAGAATTAATTAGATCATTAAGATATTAGTTTTCATATACGGTGCTATGCATATAAGTACTAATGATAAGGGTGGTCTTAATAGTACACAGAAAATTCATTCACAAATGTTTGGGCTATCTTCATCTTTTCGTTGACTTTCTAGTTTCTACCTACTGATAAAATGATATATTTTAATATGTTGTAATGAGATACAGTGAGGAACTTCTGCTTAGAAATATTAGGGTGCAGACTTCTTTCAAGCTATAAGGGGGCCGCGGTCAGGGTATGAAAAGGTACACATTCTGGGTACACATGACGCGCAAAATAATGTAAATTCCACAAATGGCGCCCGATTCTGTTTTTTTTTTCCATTGTAAAGAGGCTCTGTGTCTTATGTTGGGTCATGGTGAGGTGAGCCGTATGCACCACACGTAAACAAGCCCGTAGATAAGGTAGTGAGTTTGGGGGGTTCCACCCCCACCCCTATTTTAAAATCCAGAAAAAAAAGTTTTAGTACTAGAAACGTATCTAAAAGACGGCATAAACACCCCTCTCCTTTTGAGAGAAAAGTATCTTAAACCCTGAATATAAGACGTTCTGATACAGTTAGAAATACTTTTGTAAACCCCAATGGGTTTTTTAAAAATGAAATTCAACCAGATGTGAATATAGTGTCTATTGAAAAACAATCAGAATTCATGTCATGCTTACGAGTATTCGTGTCAAATTTACGAGTATATATGTTGTGTAGAAAGAAATGAAAACAAATTAGGATGCTTCGGCAACACGCGTGTGATACAATAACTAAAAAAAAAAAATTGGTAGCATATCCTATCCAGGACGTAGCTATCAATCCAGCATTTGTTGGCTGTGGTGATTTTCTAGGCAATATAAATACGTTCAGTAGGTTGTCATTGCTTTCTGAACGGTCCGGATGCACAATTGCCTGTGGTGAGGATCGAAGTCGGTACCTTTGCCGTCACAGACGCGCTCTGTACCACTTCGCCACAGAGCCGGACAATACAATGACTATTAGAGGAAATAAGAATAAAATATTGTAAGTTTCAGTACTACACCCGTACTGAAGACGTGTACAGTTGACGGGCGGATTGCACGAAGTACGCAGAGATACTGCAATGTTAATGATTGCTGTTGTTGCTTGTTGCTCGTTCATCTCAAGCGATGATGATAACCATTTGTTACATCCCTTTTGCAATTCAGTTAGAGTTATATTCTTGACTATGAGTTCGTAGATGGTTAATAAGCAATATTCTAGCCGCAACTATTATTGGACAGTTCGGACATGGAATGGCAGCTGTAAATGGTTCTTGATATACCCATGACTTTCTATCTACTCTCCGCTGTTGAGCTACTGCATTTCTCCTTTTTTTCATTAGACACTGCGATTTTTTGTTTTTATTGTAGAGCGTCATGTAGCTCTATTGTGTGCAAGTTCTTCCTTTGCATTTTGATCTATTTCATAGGCTGTCAGCGATGCTATTAACCAGTTCTTGTATAACTTATTTTGGTAACCTTGAGATCGTAAGTTCTTCCAACAATTCACCATAGAGAAGTATCTTTGGCAGGCGATGATCTGTCGTACGTACCAGATGTCCTGTTCAACCAATCTATGTTTGCATCAGAATAGTGACAATGCTCTAGGGATACCAGATCTGACAAAGACAGTGGTACCCGTAATCTTGCCTTGCCATCTGGTGTTCATAACTATCGTTAATGTAGCAAGCTGTTCATTGTCAACGCCATGTCTGTTGGTTCATGATATGCAAGTCTGTCTGCTCTCTCTCTCTCTCTCCCTCTCTCTCTCTCTTTAATGCATTAAATGTCCTACCTACTGTCACCATTCACTTTTTTCTGTGCGCTTCCCTGTCATGATGGCATATCTTTGCTTCCTCCGTCATCCATTCTCTATTATCTTCCCATCTCTTTCCTACCTATCACAACCATGTTTGTCTCCATATAAGGTCTTTTGTTTGTCATGTTTAAGGCTTTTTAGTCGAAACGTCGTGTGTCTCTCTTTCTCTCTCTCTCTCTCTCTCTCTGCCATGCATACTGTATAATCCGTTGCAATTATGTGTTCACACTTGTCGGTCAGGTAGGCTAAAGAAATAGTCATGTTAGTACTCACACCTAACAAACACGATACAATCCGTTTCAAATACAGTATTATAGATTAATCATTCTTCCACACAAGTATCGATTTATTTGTATTCGATGACTTTTATGTCTGGTCTGCTTACAGTCAAATACATTGTTCTTCTCACAAAACTCATTAGATTAGATGCCTGCTAGAACTATCCTCATTCTGTATAGCTCTTATATTTATATATGCCCTTGTACCCTGTGTACATTTATTTATACAATGATATTGTTTAATCACACGACTATACTGTGTATAATTTCTACAGAGAAACTATCGAGATATATATATATATATATATATATATATATATATATATATATATATATATATATATATATATATATATATATATATATATATATATATATATATATATATATATATATATGTATATATATATGTATATATATATATATATATATATATAATCTTGCTTACTGGTTTTGAATTGATATCATTGTACTCCGGGCAGACCCATTTGTGCGCAGGCTCCCTTAGAAGATGACGAAGTTTATGCAAACTGGCTGTTCCCGTGAGTCGTTGGTTCTCCAGTCTTCCCATTCTGCTACGCAGTGTTTGGTTATACTATTACCACATTTGATGCTGAATTCCTAAAATCTTAGCCTCAATGTTTCACCACTCGAGGTGTCTATATCCGGCAGGCACTAATACGTTTCATTGTATCCCCGTATGCGAATGCTGCAGCGCATAGACATAGAATTGAAAGAGAAATTGATCAAGAAACCCTTCGACAAAGAGGAACACGACTGGCTAAGAATGCTGATTTGCATGGGTGTCTAGCTAATCTAGAATCACCAGCGTCAAAAGGAAATAATAAGCTATAAATAGAGAATACAAAAGCGTCACAGACAGCATGAAAATGTTGATAAAACGCAGAAATGTTGAGCTGCAGATGCCAAGGCTCAATTATTATCAAAAAGGCGTCGGTCAGGCATTTTCGAAAGAAGCAGCAAATGTTGCTGAGAATCATGTTGTTGCACATAACTGTGGAATTTTCGCTAGTATATGTCAATTTTGTGGTGCTAACATTTTTGTGAAAGTACGTCATAACGGTGGTTTGTTTACACGATGTTGTCGAAATGGAAAGACTCCCACAGCCACAAACATCCATGGTAATAAGTTGGAGTATCCCGAGTTCCTGTTTTTGATGTTAACTGATAATACACACCCAAAATACACACATTTTTCGCGAGATTATTCGCTCTTATAATAGCACTCTTTTGTTTGCGTCAATGCGAGAAAAAATTACGGATTGTCAAGATCGAGGTCCATATTTTTTAATTGTTCATGGACAAACTTATCATGGAAGCTCTCGTATACAACCGCCATACAACAAAGTTCCACAGTTCGCTCAGTTATATGTTTTGAACAGTACTCAAGCAACAGACGTTCAGTAAGCACACGCAGAAAAGTTACATTCGAAAAAGAAATTATTTTAAAAACGACCGATTTTTTCGTCAAAACAATAGATTGGCACAGTCGTATCAACTAATGGGTGATATTGAAAAAGAGAGACTCAGAATGCTGGTCAAACTGGAAGAGAAATCTCAATAATAAACATGGTCTTCAAGCGCGATCGTCAATCTGATCAACGTCGCTATAATGAACCAACATCTAACGAGTTTGCAATGGTTTTCGTCAACGAAGATGGAGAATCACCCTATCACCGTGACATTTATTCATTCATACAATATTGGTTATGGACTGTATTCGATGAACTGCTTCTGGGCTGTATGATGTCATACTCGCTTTTCTTCCAATACGATGAACCGGGTTTTCAAGCACATTGGCAATGTGAGGATATCAGGGTAAACCTAATAAATTTTGTTGTGACGGGCCCTGAACAAATCTATTATGTTATAATCATTCAAACTGATGTAAACATGAGTAACATATTATCATGACATAACGGGCGAATCACACCAGCAGTATATGTTAATCACCTAATAGCATCCCATCGTGATGTACTCGTGAAACCATCAAATTAATTACCAGCAGCCTGTCGTGACAGACACACACGAAATAATCAAATTAACTACCATCAAACAATCACGAGAGACATGCACACATACAAAACCGGCAAATTTCCTACCGTCAACCTGCCCTGATATGTTCACATGAAATCATCAAATCACCTACCCTCATGACAGTAACACTCAAGAAATCATCAAGTCAACCACCACCAATCTATCATAACAGATATGCATTCAAAACAATCATTAAATATGTTACCATCAACCTATTCCGCCATACATACATGAAATAATCAAATAACCTACATACACCAATTGTGACAGCCATACACTCAAGACATCATCAAATTACCTATCACAACCCTACCCGAATAGACATACCATCAAGAAATTAGCAAATCATACACCACCAACCTATCATGGCAGACAAACATAAACTCAATAAATAATCAAATCACCTAACAGCTATATATTTTAGCAGACATGTACTCAAGAAATCATCAACGGTATTGCCAGAAAATGTGCAACGATGTAACGAGGTAAAATCTCACTCAATTTAATGAACAAATTTCTGGATTCCCACACTTCAGAAAATAGAAGTACAAAATAAATATGTGAATACATGAGTTTACTTCAACATTCCGTATAGTCTTCTATGGCTTTTATGATAAAAGTACGGGAACTTGCGACGTCAGAAATGTGATATTGTGAATAAAACTTCTACTGTATGTCTTCATCCTTGTCATCTATATCCCGTCAATTACAACCGCATAAACTATCCTTCCATCACATAGAAATAGCTCGTGAACTGTCTCCGCTTTGCTATCTCTCGTCTGTTTCTTCCTTGCTATCTCTCGTCTGTTTCTTCCTTGCTATCTCTCGTCTGTTTCTTCCATGCTATCTCTCGTCTGTTTCTTCCTTGCTATCTCTCGTCTGTTTCTTCCTTGTAATCATCAATCTATTTCTTTCTTGCTATCTCTCGTCTGTTTCTTCCTTGTAATCATCCATCTATTTCTTTCTTGCTATCTCTCGTGTGTTTCTTCCCTGCTATCTCTCGTCTGTTTCTTCCTTGCAATCTCTCGTCTGTTTCTTCTTTTCTATCTCTCGTCTGGGTTCAATACAAGGAGAAGTGTTTATATTCCAACTTTTTAATATTATACACAGTTTCATTCAGCTTTCCTGATGTCACTGAAATCAGAATAAAATCGCTAGGTATGCCTCAGGGTGCATCGATATGTCCGCTACACACTGATAGCCCCCACCCTTCATCCCCAGGGTGATCAACGGAGGACGGGACGACTTTTAGTGAATAACGCGCAGATCATTGAATCCGGAAACAGTAATAGGAACCGCAAAATGAATCTATATCGATATTTCTTTTCGTTAAATAATGTAGGAATTTGTTTCGTTAAAATTGTAAGCATATCGCCATATATTGTACCCTCGTCTGTCTCTTCACTGCTATCTGTCGCCTTTCTCTTCTTTCTCTCGTCTGTCTCTTCCTTGTTATCTCTCGTCTGTTTCGTCTTTGCTGTCTCTCGTTTGTCTGTTCTTTGCTATCTCTCGTCTGTCTCCCAATTTAGATCCGCTTTAACACTTAATCAATGTACGAATTTTTCTAATATCTTTTCTAGAAAAATTGTCTTGAGCGAACATGGCGGAGTATTCGTTACTAAGTCATTCTTTAATAATATGGTCCTCGGACATTGGCTTGACCGTGCTGCACGATTTCATTATCTCTATCTTATTTCTCCCAAACAAGAGAATAGACTGAAATGTAGTGGATTGTGCTACTTTATAAATCTAAAGAGTAATATTTCAGTGGATTTTACTATATGAGAGCGCTAGCCATTTCCTCTCCCTCGTAGTGTTTACTTCCGGGATTAACCCATTACCCAATTAAAGCTGGCTCGACATTTAAGTCTGAAAAACAATTCCGCCTCAAATGGGGAATGAACCCAAGACCACTTATATGCAAAGTCAGTAAGAAGTAATATGTTATACTCGTACATTTAATAGTATTAGGAAGACATATCAGTCGCAAATGGTATAGTATTACACCGAATAAGTTATGTTAATTTCTCGTACAGAAATTCTCAACAACAAAAAAACCAAGGATTTGAAGTTTGGGAAAGAGTAACAAGTTTTAGTTCACAAAGTAAGAAGTACGAGTAAAACCCAATAGTTATATCTGTATTGGACCCAATCCTCTCTTCCTGATTAGGATATCTCCGTTCCATTTGTTACGTACAATTGCAATATTTGAGAGTATTCTTGAAATAAGAGAGATCACTTCAAATTTATCTCGTTTTAAAAAGAGAAGAAAACACGAGAAGACAACTTCTATTTAAACAACACTGCAAACATGAAACCTGAATCGAATTGTACAAATTGTAGAGAATAGTTGATACCACCATCTCTCTCTGTCTACAATTGATGCATACGTAGAGCCTTACCGTATACACTTAAGATCGATTTTCCAATAGGACATTTCTTCACATACTAATTAATACTAATTAATATGTTCATACTAATTAATATAACAAAGGCTGATTTGTTGTCCATGTTTGAGAAATCATGCATCACATCAAATGATATTCACTCACTCAAGACTTGTTGTGTATTAACATTGCTAGGTGGGATCTGAACGATGCCAAGTCCGTTTTCATTTGTCACATTCCGACGAAATGTCCCTTAATACTGGGTCGGTGCAAACTTTAGGTCCAAACGTGAAATTAATGAAAGATTATCAGTGATCTTCTTTTCCGCGTTCGTTTTCACTATTCTACCACATAGCAGATTAAATTACAAGATGGAATACGATGTGTCACGTGGTTTAAATGTGTCGTGTCAACTGATAAATGCACCGTGTCACATGAATGTAATGCGTTCTGTCACGTGAATGAAATGCACCGTGTCACGTGAATCGAATGTGTAGTGTCACGTGAATAGGATGTGTAGTATCACATGAATGGAAATGGTTGTGTCACGTGAATAGAATACGTTGTCTCACCATAATGGAATGTTTTTTATGTCAAGCGAATGGAATGCGTTATATCCCGTGAATTAAATGCATTGTGTTTCGTGATTGAAATGCATTGTGTCACGTGAATGAAATTCTTTGTGTTACGTGAACGAAATGCATTGTGTTACGTGAATGAGATGCGCTGTTGTGTCACGGTTTATAGCTTAATTGTGATAGATGAAGTTTTCGAACTACAACATCCGAAAGCAACATGACTTCTAGATCAAGCTGCCCTCTATACCATCCTGTAGACAACCCAATCCCTAAACCCTCCTTAGTTGACGTTTGCAACACGCACGGCAGGTAACCGTGTCATTCATTTCTTTCCTTTCAAATTCAAAGAATTTAACTGAACTACACAAAACACTATTGTTAGTGGCAACGTTGCCCCAGCACTCCGAATCCCTATCTCCCTTGTCAACAACTCTTAAACTTGTTTATACCCCTCCATCAAATCTTAGTGTAATGTGTGATCGACCTCATTTTCTAGTAACAAAAACAGCTATAATAGTTACACTTGGGAAAATACAGTACTTGTTACACTTGGAAAAATACGGTACTTGTTACACTTGGAAACATCTATTGTATTCTGAACCTACTTTATGAATGTTTGAAACAGGCACACTTCTAGACCCCGGAAGTTTCTGCATTCTGTCGTCAATCTTTGTCAACGTATTCATTACCTTATTTTCTACAAACATATTGCGATGACATCATATTGTGGCGGCCAATAAATACATTACCAGTTCATTTCGAATTCCACGCGGCTTCTACGTATTCATTCTAGAATTGTATAAAAACATTTCTGGTGCGCACTTTAGATATTTATAATTATCCTCCAATCAAATTCAAGGAAGAGTATTGGATTACACATAAATTACCCCTATTAAACACTTCTGTTATTCCAATTTTCAACAATGTTAATTTATTTCTCGTCACTTGTATTCTATATTTGTCACTTAATTCGTGATAAGGGAACCAGTATCACGTTAGTGGGAATATCCTACATAAGTGCACATCCCGTCAGCTCATTCTTGAGTATATACATTCGGTGTATACTTTTAGTTATAACATTATTGAGGTTATATGATAGCCAAAATGAGTAATATTAAGTTACTCGCCAGCTGAACAGCAGATCTTGGTTTCGAACCCACTCGTTATTCGTTATTCGTGATTTGAATTTAAAATTACTCCCGTCATTTACTCAACCAAAAGTAGGATACCATGGCTCAATCTCTCGGAAGATCGAGGAATGGCGTCATCGTTACTCAGCAAATGTTGTATGCGGTGCAAGGCAAATCAGTTTCTGGTCAACCACTGACTAGGCAGTTGAACATTTATGAGAACTATGTACTATGACGATGGCTCATATATTATATTCTTTTTACATTTGGGGAGATACATATTTAAGGTGTTTGAATGTACGTCAAGTCAGTTATTATTTAAGTTCGCCACATGAAGATCACTGAGGCTTGGAGTGATAATAGGGAAGTAGCGCAGATAAAATGTACCTCATAAGGTGGCCACGAGCTAAAAAAAAGGTTGAAAACCACTACCTTGTAAGTAATTCACCCACCACTTTCATTTGGTAATGCTCTCTCTCTATCTCTCTCTCTCTCTCTCTCTTTCTAACTCTTCATCAGTTCTTGTCGATCTCCAACATTTACCCACCTATGTCTTCATTCCAAATATACATCTTTCTTATCTATATGACACTCTTATTGATGCCGGAATAACAGACTCCTTCTATACAAGTAAAATATTATACCTAGCCCTGTACCATTTTCACACCGTGGACTCACTTTTTCTGCAAATTCATTGACTATATTTTGGATAGACATACAGTATAGCAGTACAGACACGTTTCATAAATATAACACGATGACGGGATCTGTCTTGCTGGTCTGAAGTCTAATATTTGAACAACCGTGATATCTAAGTATACGTGATGAGGAATCGACAGACTCTCGCCTGTAGTGTGTGACAATATATATATATACAGAGACATTGTCAAACAGACAGAACGAGACAGACATATGGTCAATAAAACGAACAGAAATATAGATAGATAAACAGAGAGATGTACAGAAAGACAGACATACAGACAGATACAGATAGGCAGATAGGCAGATAGAGACTAGATACTGTATATGCTAGTTCAAGAGATAGTGTTTACAAATAATCTTGAGCTTAAACTTGAGCTTAAACTTGAGCTTAAACTTAAGCTAAACGTGAAGGTAAACTTGAGCTTCAACTTTAGATTCAACTTTAGCTTCACCTTTAAGCTAAACTTGAGCTTAAACTGGAACGTAAACTTGAGCTTAAACTTACATTTTGCGTATTTCTGATTGTAGGTCCTCTCTTGATTGTCACAAGGAGCATGTCCATAAGTTTCGTCCACAATTTTGTGTCAATTTTTTACCCCCTCCACCCTGTCAACATACTATCAATAATTCATCAGTCAATCCCCCCCTTACCCGACATGCGTAAGTATGTCAATACAATGTTACCCCCGCCCACCCCCTATACCAAATTATTATAAGAATTGGACCAGCAATGCGAACAAATTAATCGATTTTTGTTCGAATTTTCTAGAACATCACATTTCAACAACTTATTTGGTATATTTGATGATACTTTTATCTACGTCTAACTTTTGCCTTTTTCTCTGGTTTTGCTGTAAGGTTTTGCAGGAATTAATGATGGATGGGTTTTCGGGCTATAGACCCGATAATGGTCACTTTATAGTAGTAAATGTCTAGTGACGTTTCTGAATGGTGGTAACTCCTTCAATCCTATCTCTTCTGGGGCTTCCTCTGTATCTTGATGTTTCTATTCTGAGGCTGTATGCTCTTGCTGCTGGCCAATACGGGTTTAGTCTCATTAAGTGCCAGAACCATTTAAGTATTTCTTTAAAAATATTTGACCACAGAAGGTATTCCAACAGTTCTTATAATCTCTTTATTCCGCACACCTCTTTTTGTTTTGTTTGCTGCATTTCTTAGACATCTCATTTCAAACGGGAAAAACTTTCTTTCTTAATCTTTAGTTAATTATCCTTATCTGACATTTTTTGTCGTTAACATTTGTTAACCACCCTCCTGTATCAACAACTGTCTTACGTTAACAGACACCCACCTAATGGGTCGTTGGTTGCTGATCCAGCGGTCTATGAGCTCAAGCCCTTTGACCGAACACCCTCCTAATGGTCGTTGACTGCTGATCCAGCGGTCCATATGATCAGTCCTTGAGCCGCACATCCTCCAAATGGGTCGTTAGTTCTTGATCCAGCGGTCCACAGGCTCAAGCCCTTTTACCCACACACCTTAATAATGAGTCGTTGGTTGTTGAATCACTGGTCTATTGACTCAAGCCCTTTAATATGCACACCCTTCTAATGGGTCGTTGGTTGCTGATCCAGCGGTTTATGGGTTCAAGCCCCTTGCTTCCTTTCTAATGAGTTGTTGGTTGCTGATCCATCGACCCAGCGGCTTAAACCTTTTGATCCACACACTCTTCTAATGGTTACGTGATTTCTGATCGAGTGGTTCATGGGCTCAAGCCCTTTGACCCGCACACATTCTTAATAGCTGGTTGGTTGCTGATCCAGCGGTCCAAGGGCTTGAATCCATGGACTCAAGCACTGTAACCAGCATACCTGTTCTAATGTTATGTTAGTTTCCGATTCATCGGTCCATATGCTCAAGATCTTTGACCGCACACCATTCTAATAGTTAATGTACTTTATGTACAACCCTCAAAACTGTACCTCTTCTTTATCGTACACTTTTAGAAGCGATATTAAAAGAAGCCAGTGGCCAACTTCAGACCGTGAGTTCTTCCAAGACCGTCTCCTTTATGATATCTCTATGATATCGCTGGCAGCGACAACAGGTATCCCCACTTTTCCTTATAATTTGTTCCTGTGGTGCCACAGGCGATAAATAGGGCAGATGTTTTGATTCATCAAGCTTTGCGGCACGCTGTCTGTACTTTTAGTTCATGTATGGACTTTGAAATATTATTACTCCTTCGATAAGTATGGTGCTTTTTAGGATAATTTTGTGTATTTCTTTTCCCTTGAGATGCCAACATACTGGTTTGCTGATTCAGTATGTTTTCATCTTGTCGAAGAAGGTGCCCCAGTTATTTCCATCCGCATTTTCTTATAATATTTGAAACATATTCTTTGTGTGTTTTATTTCTTAGGTCGTTATTTCTGACGAAATCGCTCCATTTTATGTTAAAAAATTTTCTTTTGTTTTCAAATCTGTTTAAAGTTTGGTCCGTTGCCTGTGTTAATTTCCAACTTTCATCACCATGGCTTTACACATGATCCAATAGATGACGACTCCAAACAGTATTGGCAATAATAGATAACTATGTTTTACTCCTGTGTGCACGTTAAACCATACTGAATTTCCGGATTCTGTTCTTACACAACAGGTTGTTTTCTGGTAGAGAGTTCTTATGATATTTCTATATTTTGGTTGAAATTCATAAATCTTAAGGATTTTCCAAAGTGAGGGTCGACGTATGCTGTTGCAAGCCTTTAAGAAGTCTACAAAGTTTATTACCAAAGGTGACCAAAACTCAATCGAATTCTCTATAATAGTTCTGAGAGTGAAGATGTGGCCTACATATGAACGATTAGGTCTAAAGTCAGCTTGCTCTTCTCTGTCTTTGATCAACAGCTTTCTTCATTCTTTCATTAGGATGCTAAATTACAATTTTCCTGGGACCGATAGCACAATAATCTCAGGAAAGTTGTTGCATTTTCATTGGTTTGCTGTCTTTGGTAGTTTGAAGATAACACCATCTTTCCAGTCCTTTGGATTGGATTCTGTCTGCCACACATCGTTCATTATAGCAAGCATGTGACATACGGAATTGTTGTCAGCTGATTTCAGTCAGCATTTTATCTGAAATTTCATCATTTCCACAGTCCTTGTTGTTTTTCAATTTCTTGATAGCCTGTTTCATTTCATTTAATGAGATGTTGCCGTATGATGCTGTGTGATGGTAGTCTGCTGATGTGTGCCAACCATTTGATCTGTTGTCTCTTGATTAATGTATATATATATATATATATATATATATATATATATATATATTGAAATCGACAGCTATCCAAAGGAAAGCTTAGCGATGGACAGTAATCAGTGTTCAAACGTCAGTATTGTTTAAATATCCAGGAATAACGAGCAAGTAGCTCTCATTTCTTTTTTATAATGAGGTGGTTTTTCTGGCTAAGGAGTGGTAAATGCTACATTCCTGTTATGTCGCCACGGTATGTAAATGGTGATTTCTATATATCTATGTATCCACGTAAAATATCGTTTACATTTTTTGCATGTAGAGTTGTAATTAAAATATGGACGTCAGGTATTATAAGATATTGTCAGATGGAAGTCAGACATATACATCAAAAGTTATGGATGCCAGATATATATCACTTCAAAGAAGACTGATACGCTTATATAGATGGTGGTGATGATAATTGTAGTGGTAATGTGCAGGATGATTGTGGTATTGGGGTTGATTATTACTGTGAAGATGTATTCAGCGATAATAAATTATGCTGTTGATGATAATGTTATGTGATGTTAATTTTTTTATTATATATATATATGTGGTACTGATGATGATGCTATTTGTGATGATAATGATAATTGTGATGATGATAGTGGTAATAATGATTCTACTAAACAGCACATCGATATTTATGATGTTAATGATGATGATAATTATGAGGATAATGATATGGAGAAATAATTCCAACCGAAATATAGTTTTATATTAAAAAGGACATCAGATTATCTACAGATAATATTATATAGAATATTACATATAATATTATGAAGCATATTTTGTTCTTAAACATTTAGATAATAATTGTGATTTGTTGTTTGAAAAACTCAATTGTTCTTGAATTTTTTAATGAATAATATTGAATCGCGGCTATGAACATTAATTGTTCTGAAAACCTCAATCAATACTAGTCTGGTCATTTCCTCAAACTATCTTCGGAACATTGCAGACTTTAAGTAATTTCTAATCTGTTTGATTTTTCTAAATACCCTCATTGTAGAATCTGCAGTTGATGAAAATGTCGATATAATTCTGAAGACACACTGTACATTCAGAAGCAGGTAAATAAGTACATACTCTTTAAACAAATTCAATTAATTTAATAGCATTAACTTTCCATTTAGGAATTAGTTTTACGTATTAACATGTATTAACCCTTTCGGTTCAAGACGACATTTTGTTGGTGTGCTCTGAAGTCTAATAAAGCTTCTATTTCCACACCGTTGGAGCGTTTTGGGGAATACTGTGTTAGGACCATATTTGTCATTGACTACTAGTATACATGAGAATTGTGTGGTCAGCATCACGCCGGAACGCAGACTTTACTTTATCAGAAGATCGTATGCCAATTTTTTTTTTAGGCTGGGTCGACCAAGGAGCCATTTATGATATATACAAAATTGTTGTTGTAATGAAAAGTGAACGTTGTATCACACGATTAGAATTCCAGTTCTCTAAACACTGAGCTACTGCGCTTCCTAAATATTTACTCTAGGTTTACTCCCCCATATGTGTGTACTAAAGTTTAGTCTTAATTTTGAAATATATATTAACAGAAAACATGAATAAATACGTTTTATATTTTACAGAACAGTCTACCGGGTATGAAGATATAACGGACATAATTAATCTTGACGATTCATTTTAACACATTCGATATTAGTTAATTACACATTACGGACGATTAATTACGATTAATTACGGACGAGCTGCAAATGTTGCAAATATTACCGACTTGCTGTAAGAGAAAGTCAAAATATACACCCAACTGACAGAATTCAGAAAGAGAAAGTCTCATTTATCTACAAGCTTATGTGTTGACAGGGCCTGAAATAGAAAAAAATAATAGCAATGTATTTTTACGTTAAATGCATGTCGTAAACACTAAGGATATTTTTTAGGTAGATTGACTGTCCTATCCCGTGTATCTTCAGCGGCCGAGGGGAAATACTGGGAACTAATGTGCCTGTCCGAAAAGAGCAGCTATCTCAATAAAACTGTAAACCATGACAAATCACATTTTGTTCTCCGGGCGGATACAACATGCCAACCCGAGGAATTCGAGAACGAACACAAACAGGTTCCCCCTATAGGGAAGTTAATAGACGCTCAGTTTATCAGGTTTTCATCGTTCGTTCTCAAACTCCTGCAGATCATCAGGATGTGATCCAGAGAAAGGAGATCCGTAACTTCGCTACATCAAAGGTGAATCGTGATCATCAGCGGTATAGAAGACCGTCCAACATAATTAATTAGTAGTTCATTCATAACGTTTTAGATTATTAATGGGATTTCAGTTGGACACTATTTATATACTTGGACTCGACTTGGCTATTTTTGGAATGTGATTCCAAGTACGTAAATAGTGACCAACCGGATACTCAACAATAATTAAAATATGTAACAAATGGAGTCCTAATAAATTTTCTAGAAGGTCTTTGTTGAAGGCGGTCAATGCTCAAAAGGATCGGAGTAAAGTATGCGTAGGACATAAAATCTGTTTTCTGTTTCGCTTAATGAGTTACTAAATTCTCAACAATGCTTACATATTCTCATTTAGTAGTTGCTGAATGGTCAGTGTCTAGCTAGATGACTTAAACAATTATCAGCATTCTAACATATTCTCATGTTCCTTTAGTAGTTGCTGAATGGACAGTGTCTAGCTAGATGAGTTTATCAATTCTCAGCATTCTAACATATTCTCATGTTCCTTTAGTAGTTGCTGAATAGTCAGTGTCTAGCTAGATGAGTTTATCAATTCTCAGCATTCTAACATATTCTCATGTTCCTTTAGTAGTTGCTGAATAGTCAGTGTCTAGCTAGATGAGTTTATCAATTCTCAGCATTCTAACATATTCTCATGTTCCTTTAGTAGTTGCTGAATAGTCAGTGTCTAGCTAGATGAGTTTATCAATTCTCAGCATTCTAACATATTCTCATGTTCCTTTAGTAGTTGCTGAATAGTCAGTGTCTAGCTAGATGAGTTTATCAATTCTCAGCATTCTAACATATTCTCATGTTCCTTTAGTAGTTGCTGAATAGTCAGTGTCTAGCTAGATGAGTTTATCAATTCTCAGCATTCTAACATATTCTCATGTTCCTTTAGTAGTTGCTGAATGGTCAGTGTCTAGCTAGATGAGTTTATCAATTCTCAGCATTCTAACATATTCTCATGTTCCTTTAGTAGTTGCTGAATAGTCAGTGTCTAGCTAGATGAGTTTATCAATTCTCAGCATTCTAACATATTCTCATGTTCCTTTAGTAGTTGCTGAATAGTCAGTGTCTAGCTAGATGAGTTTATCAATTCTCAGCATTCTAACATATTCTCATGTTCCTTTAGTAGTTGCTGAATAGTCAGTGTCTAGCTAGATGAGTTTATCAATTCTCAGCATTCTAACATATTCTCATGTTCCTTTAGTAGTTGCTGAATAGTCAGTGTCTAGCTAGATGAGTTTATCAATTCTCAGCATTCTAACATATTCTCATGTTCCTTTAGTAGTTGCTGAATGGTCAGTGTCTAGCTAGATGAGTTTATCAATTCTCAGCATTCTAACATATTCTCATGTTCCTTTAGTAGTTGCTGAATAGTCAGTGTCTAGCTAGATGAGTTTATCAATTCTCAGCATTCTAACATATTCTCATGTTCCTTTAGTAGTTGCTGAATAGTCAGTGTCTAGCTAGATGAGTTTATCAATTCTCAGCATTCTAACATATTCTCATGTTCCTTTAGTAGTTGCTGAATAGTCAGTGTCTAGCTAGATGAGTTTATCAATTCTCAGCATTCTAACATATTCTCATGTTCCTTTAGTAGTTGCTGAATAGTCAGTGTCTAGCTAGATGAGTTTATCAATTCTCAGCATTCTAACATATTCTCATGTTCCTTTAGTAGTTGCTGAATAGTCAGTGTCTAGCTAGATGAGTTTATCAATTCTCAGCATTCTAACATATTCTCATGTTCCTTTAGTAGTTGCTGAATAGTCAGTGTCTAGCTAGATGAGTTTATCAATTCTCAGCATTCTAACATATTCTCATGTTCCTTTAGTAGTTGCTGAATAGTCAGTGTCTAGCTAGATGAGTTTATCAATTCTCAGCATTCTAACATATTCTCATGTTCCTTTAGTAGTTGCTGAATAGTCAGTGTCTAGCTAGATGAGTTTATCAATTCTCAGCATTCTAACATATTCTCATGTTCCTTTAGTAGTTGCTGAATAGTCAGTGTCTAGCTAGATGAGTTTATCAATTCTCAGCATTCTAACATATTCTCATGTTCCTTTAGTAGTTGCTGAATAGTCAGTGTCTAGCTAGATGAGTTTATCAATTCTCAGCATTCTAACATATTCTCATGTTCCTTTAGTAGTTGCTGAATAGTCAGTGTCTAGCTAGATGAGTTTATCAATTCTCAGCATTCTAACATATTCTCATGTTCCTTTAGTAGTTGCTGAATAGTCAGTGTCTAGCTAGATGAGTTTATCAATTCTCAGCATTCTAACATATTCTCATGTTCCTTTAGTAGTTGCTGAATAGTCAGTGTCTAGCTAGATGAGTTTATCAATTCTCAGCATTCTAACATATTCTCATGTTCCTTTAGTAGTTGCTGAATAGTCAGTGTCTAGCTAGATGAGTTTATCAATTCTCAGCATTCTAACATATTCTCATGTTCCTTTAGTAGTTGCTGAATAGTCAGTGTCTAGCTAGATGACTTAAACAATTATCAGCAATTTTCACAGTTTATTTTTTATTTAGTAACTGCAGATCGTCAGTGTTTTGACGAGTATCGAAAGGGAAGCAAATATAACAATACTTTAACCTGTCACATACGTAGTAAAAGACGACTAAGAAGATAGTTATAGTGAAAGGGATTGGTTGTCCATCCCACGGAGCGTCAAAGTGAGCAGGAAATTAAGATAAAACAGAAAGAGTATAAAGTAGTGGATATTGCAGGCTAGCTGTAAACTACGAAACAATGTATTCCGTTTTCAATAATTACATTGAACTACATTATGCTGAAATACAGGAGGCCTAGCAGGAACGTATTAGAAGAAAAAGAAGTTCAGACGTAGATTTAGTTCCGTCTTCTCGCTATTATTTTCGTCATCATCAAGTAACGTCTCCGCAAACGATACTGACTGCCCCAGACCCTCAATATCCTGTCTTTGTCTTAGTGGTGCACTCTGCTAGACTGTAACCTGTCCATCTCGAGATGTTACTCTTCCACTTGTGTCTTTGCCTACCTCTTGCTCGCCTCCCCTCGAATTTACTTTCAACTAAGGTCTTCAATAATGTGTTAGTGTCTTTTACCATTTCCAAAGTTTTTTATTTGCTTGATCTTTATTTCCTTCAACAATTCTTTCTTCATACGAAATGTTGTTAGAACCTCTTTGTATTTTTTTCTCTTTTCATGATGGTCTCTCTATTCTTCTGTATATCCACATCTCAAAGACACAAATTATGTCTTCTAATTGTTAGTTTAGTGTCCATGTTTCTGAGCCATATATTAATATATAGAATAGATGTATCATTTTATAATTCTCATTTTTAGCTTGTCTGTAATTTGTTTAGATATTAATATTTTCCTCATGTCATTGAAAGTACTTTTAGCCATTCATATTCTTCTTATAGCGACTGTTTAACATCTGCTATCATTTGTGATTCTAGATCCGATATATTAATATGTTCTATTTGTTATAGCGTCTTTCCATTTTTATATTTACCGATAATATTCTTGTAATTATCTCATAAGTTAGCATTAACAAGTCATGCATTCATCACTTTAGATGCCATTATCAAGTGTTTTTTCATCTCTTAAATTAACATTATCGAGTGCTTTATTCATCTCGTACGTTGCCATTATCGAGTGTTTTATTCATCTCGCAAGTTGCCATTATCAAGTGTTTTATTCATCTCGCAAGTTGCCATTATCAAGTGTTTTATTCATCTCGTAAGTCGCCATTATCAAGTGTTTTATTCATCTCGTAAGTTGCCATTATCAAGTGTTTCATTCGTCTCGTAAGTTGCATTATCAAGTGTTTTATTCATCTCGTAAGTTGCCATTATCAAGTGTTTTATTCATCTCGTAAGTTGCTATTATCAACTGATTACGTCTTATGTTGTCATTACCAACACATATTCACCCCTCATAAATTTCCAACGATCCTTCTTCCTAGGCCCATACAACATACATATAAATCGTATGACTGCAAACAATCACACCTACAGACAATATGTTCACGCATTTAAATCGTATGACTGCAAACAATCACACTAACAGACAATATGTTCACACATTGCGACATAAGGAAGACAGATGTTAGGATGGTGATTATATTTCCAAATCTGACTTCGCCCTCAAATCGCCTATTATAATGACGTCGATCAATGCCGATGTCTCGCTGTAACAAGAAGTAGCAGAGATAGAAAATTGGTTATTTAGATCCTTATAAACCATCGTATTTATTCACAGCCCCCACCCTTACATTCCTTCCACGGCTATTGTGGCCAGTCGCTGGGATCGTTATAGATATATGGGAGTATATATAGATACAGAGAAACGATTTGCTGTGATTGAAGTGTGAAGGAAGACAGGCATAGATGGAATGAGGGATCCACCGGGACTTTAGAGCGAGGCCAATTGATAGCGAGGAAGATAATACGACTCTTAGTTATGAAGGATGTATCAAGTTGGATGAGAATATTTAAGAGGATTGATGAATAGTGGGTTGATGAATAGTGGGTTACTGAATAGTGAGTTGATGAATAGTGGGTTGATGAATAGTGGGCTGATGAATAGTGGGTTGATGAGTAATGGGTTGATGAATAGTGGGTTGATGAATAGTGGTTGATGAATAGTGCGTTGATGAATAGTGGGTTGATGAATAGTGGGTTGATGAATAGTGGGTTGATGAATAGTGGGTTGATGAATAGTGCGTTGATGAATAGTGGGTTGATGAATAGTGGGCTGATGAATAGTGGGTTGATGAGTAATGGGTTGATGAATAGTGGGTTGATTAGTAGTATGTTGATGAATAGTGGTTGATGAATAGTGGATTAATGAATAGTATGTTTATGAATAGAGGGCTGATGAATAGTGAGTTGATGAATAGTGGGTTGATGAATAGTGGGTTGATGAATAGTGGGTTGGTGAATAGTGGGTTGATGAATAGTGGGTTGATAAATAGTGGGTTGGTGAATAGTATTTCATGAACAGTGGTTGATGAATAGTGCGTTGATGAATAGAGGGTAGATGAATAGTGGGTTGATGAATAGTGGTTCATGAACAGTGGTTGATGAATAGTGGGTTGATGAATAGTGGGCAAATTAATAGTGGGTTACTGAATAGTGAGTTGATGAAGAGTGGGTTGATGAATAGTGAGTTGTTGAATAGTAGTTGATGAATAGTTGTTGATAAATAGTGGGTTGATGAATAATGGGTGCAATAGTAGTGGGTAGATGAATAGTGGGTTGATGAATAGTGGTTGATGAATAGTGGATTAATGAATAGTATGTTTATGAATAGAGGGCTGATGAATAGTGAGTTGATGAATAGTGTGTTGATGAATAGTGGGTTGATGAATAGTGGGTTGATGAATAGTGGGTTGATGAATAGTGGGTTGGTGAATAGTATTTCATGAACAGTGGTTGATGAATAGTGCGTTGATGAATAGAGGGTAGATGAATAGTGGGTTGATGAATAGTGGGCAAATTAATAGTGGGTTACTGAATAGTGAGTTGATGAATAGTTGTTGATGAATAGTGGGTTGATGAATAATGGGTTCAATAGTAGTGGGTAGATGAATAGTGGGTTGATGAATAGTGGGTTGATGAATAGTGGGTTGATGAGAAGTATGTTGATGAATAGTGGGTTGATGATTAGTGGGTTGATGAAATGTGGGTTGAAGAATAGTGGGTTGATGAATAATGGGTTCAATAGTAGTGGGTAGATGAATAGTGGGTTGATGAATAGTGGGTTGATGAATAGTGGGTTGATGAATAGTGGGTTGATGAATAGTGAGTTGATGATTAGTGGGTTGATGAATAGTGGGTTGAGGAATAGTGGGCTGATGAATAGTGGGTTGATGAATAATGGGTTGATGAAAAGTGGGTTGATGAATAGTGAGTTGATGAATAGTGGGTTGATGAATAATGTTGATGAATAGTATGTTGATGAATAGTGGTTGATGAATAGTGGTTTGATGAATAGTATGTTGATGAATAGTGTGTTGATGAATAGTGGGTTGATGAATAGTGGGTTGATGAATAGTGAGTTGTTGAATAGTGGGTTGATGAATAATGTTGATGAATAGTATGTTGATGAATAGTGGTTGATGAATAGTGGTTTGATGAATAGTGTGCTGATGAATAGTGAGGTGATGAATCGTGGGTTGATGAATAGTGAGTTGATGAATAGTGAGTTGATGAATAATGGGTTGATGAATAGTGGTTGATGAATAGTAGATTGATGAATAGTGGTTCATGAATAGTGGGTTGATGAATATTGGTTGATGAATAGTAAGTACATGAAAAGTGGTTTGATGAATAGTGGGTTGATGAATAGTTTTTGATGAATATTGGGTACATGAATAGTGATTTGATGAATAGTGGTTGATGAATAGTGGTTGATGAATAGTGGGTTGATGAATAGTGGGTAAATGAATAGTGGGTAGATTAATAGTGGTTGATGAATAGTGGTTGATGAATAGTTGTTTATGAATAGTGGTTGATGAAAAGTGGGATGATGAATAGTGGGTTCATGAATAGTGCGTTGATAAATAGTTGTTGAAGAATAGTGGGTTGATGAATTGTGGTTCATGAATAGTGGGTACATGAATAGTGGGTTGATAAATAGTGGTTGATGAATAGTGGGTACATGAGTAGTGCGTTGATGAATAGTGGTTGATGAATCGTGGGTAGATGAATAGTGGTTGATGAATAGTGGTTGATTAATAGTGGGTTGATGAATAGTGGTTGATGAATAGTGGGTTGATAAATAGTTGGTTGATGAATAGTGGGTTGATGAATAGTAGTTTGATGAAATATTGGGTTGATGAATAGTATGTTAAATAGTGTGTTGATGAACAGTTGGTTCATGAATAGTGGGTTCATGTATAGTGGGTTGATGAATAGTGGGTTGATGAATAGTGGGTTGATGTATAGTGGGTTGATGAATAGTGGGTTGATGTATAGTGGGTTGATGAATAGTGGGTTGATGTATAGTGGGTTGATGAATATTGAGTTGATGAGTATTGGGTTGTTGAGAAACCAAATGAAGAATACATCTCACTAAACGAACTGTTATTTTCAAATTGATCAAAGTTTAATATACGTAACTGATGATGGACTGCAGCGCCACACACACTTGCTCAATACAACCTGCGAACATACAACATGCAACTAAATACATCTAATAATGGACATTTTATAGTTAAGCACACAAGGGCAGTTAAATTTATCCGTCAATAGTACACAACGAAAGCAGGTCTCATAATTAAAGATAATAACGAAGGGCCTTAGCAGTGGATGCCAATCTCGATATAGAGATCAAAACAAGATATCAAAATGTCGATGCTGTGACTTATCAACTGTTGCCAATACTCAAACACACAACAATATGCATGACGACAAAATGGCAAGCGATAAACTGTATTCTTATACTAATTTTGAGTTACAAATGTCACACATGGACCTTGAAAAAACAACTAGCGAAAAAGATCGCAAAGATCCCAGTATCTGAAATGAGTTGTGTGATGAAAGCTAAAAATGTCACCACAAGAGACCGACGGAGAAAGGAAGATATTAGGAAAGAAATAAAGACCATCCCAAGTCAAGACTTGGACAGCAAAGAAGTGGGTTTGGCCACCTTATGAGAAAGGAATAAATAGCCTTTATGATTGATTAATAAACATTTTGGTATCAAAAATTCACATGATCTATAAGTGACATATGTTCTTCTTCTTCTTCTCTTCTCTTAAACTCCTGTACATTATCAGGACGTAACCCGGAACACGTAATGTGTTGTGTTATATTTAACACCTTTACTGCAATATTTTCACATTTCTGTCAAAAACATCTTATTTCTTCATGGCTTCTGGGACACTGTGACCCTATATGGAATAGGAGAACCACCTCCACCCCATAACCCCCTTAGTCGTATTCTACGGCATGCATTGAAGGAAAAATGTTTCCTTTTCTTTGTTCTATTTTTGGACTTCGCCAACACATAGGTGCGTCTTGTTCTCAATTCCATCTTGAATATTTTGTACCGGAAATGTAGATAACTACTAAGGCCTGTATGCGTCACTTCCATTATATGAACTCTGGGACACCATTCTTGACGTCATCGAATAAAAATCAAGACGGAAACACAGATATGCAAATATTAAGATCCTTGAGGGCGTGCGCATGCATTTTAAATAAAGCTTACATGTGGAAAGAAATAGGAGAAAATGAAGATATTTTGTCTACACTCCTCTACGCACATTGCACCAAGTGTCGCCATCTTGCTACGTGATATAGTTTGACATTTTCAGAACAAAACAAAGATTTATCGCGAAAACGTATACATGTTTGTTAGACTTAGAACTGTTTTGCACGACGAGAATACAGTGCTCATCAAAATGGACGATTTATAGAGGCCAGTAGATGGTGTAAAAAACCAGACCAGATCATTCCAATTATGGTCTCCATTAAGCTTAAGGAGCAGTCTTACACTGGCTAAAATGTAAAGACTTACTTTGTTTTAATAAGAATCAGACTTGGTGTAGAGCTGTTTTAACCTTGTTTGTGACAGAAGTTGTTTACTTGGCGAATTTATTTTGTCTTTACTGTGTCTTGCGATCACCGGAGAAGATTAGGTTTAGTCATTTTCTTTGTTGTTTTTTTTCTTTTAGTTTCACTATTTGGTTTCTCATTTGTCCTTTTCAGGTTTACTTTTTTTCCTGTGCTTTCATTGCAGGCGTAGGTGATCATGCATCTCCACAAACTCTCCAACTCTAGCATTGGTTATCTTCTTCTTCTGTGTTCGTTCTCAAGCTGCTACAGATCAACATGACCTAGTGAGATGAACGGAATATGTTGTGTGATGGTTTACAGCTTAACTGCGATATTGCCTCGTTCAATCAGACACATCCGACTAAAGCATGACTTCTGGGTCATTAGACCCTATCTGGGGTGAGACAGTCATCTCCGCCCCAAATATTTCTTAGTCGTCTCTTACGACATTCTTAAATATATAAGTATCACTATTCTTTGCTCTTTTTTGGGGCCCCCACCAACACACAAACGTTTACAGTTAGCTATACACTCTGATGGTGATCCACTGGTCAACAGAATTTTACGAAAGTTATGTTACTGAAATTATATTCTGAAATATACTGAAATGTTATTGAAATGTTACTGACATGGCAGTCATGTATCAATTTTGAAGTGCTGGGCACGAATATGACAGTAAAATTTCAAAATTGGCTTTAACTTTTTTACAATCTTCAAAAATGAATATTCACATCAAGAAATGTATGCCAATAGTAATAATTCAGCGGTTAATACCTGTACAAAATCAAGTCATAGCCTACATCTTCGCCTGTCTCTTGTACAAATGTTTGGGAGCATCTCTGGGGAGTGTCCAGCAATAGTCAACTAGCATCGTAGTTGATAACTTTGTCCCTGTTATCTTTGTTACTTTGTTATCTACGATATATTGCTGAAAACGATCGCCATGTTCATCACAAACCATGTCACAGTTCTCAGGAAAGAAATCCAGATTGGAATGAAGCAATTTTATCTATGTAGATATATTGCAGCCAAGATACTTCATCGGTTTGTCATCTACTAGTTTCTTGTAGATTTTTTGTCCTAACATTACAGAGAAATCTGGTGGATACTAGGCGAAAAACATTCCATGATTGTTTCGCACTTCCCTGCAGCAAGTTTCTGAACCGGTCATCTTTTAAGAGCTCCCGAATCTGAGAACCCACAAAAAACCCCTTTTTAAACTGTGCTTCACCGAGTCGAGGGAATTTTTCATGCAGGTATCGAACGAATATCTGGCGATGTCCGGTACTTGGCTTTGACGAAATTCTTCAGCACACCTAGCATGATGTGAAGGAGTGGTAGCAGGATTTTGTGAGACTAGACTAGAGATGGGGACTGGATATTCTTCTCTCAAACTACTGCATTTTATCTGCAAATCAATTCCTTTCGCACGTTGTGCAATTCCCTTGCTCGGCTATTGCACTCAGAAAAAAGTACATGCATTTTGTATATTCCTGCAGCAGGCCCATTAAAAGGGCAACTTTCATCAAATTACAACATAGTTGCCATCTGTATCTATTAGACTCAATGTAAATCAGTATATGTTTTAAGTTATATGTCCCTTTCTTGTGGACAGCATGTCTACTGGAATAGGCGGAAGACGGTTTCCATTGAGCAAAGGCACAACTTAAAACTCAATTTCGACGAGTATAAATATACTCTTCATTCAAATGCGTTCATTCTCAAAATCCTCAAAATTAGCAGGATGTAGTCCAGAGAATGAAATGCGTTGTGTCATGGTTTACAGCAATGCTGCGATATATACCCCTTTCTGCCTGACACATAGGACTTTAGCATGACTTTGCGCCATGTTGACCCTATATGAGATGGGAAAGCCAACTCCATTCCATAACCTCTTTAGTCTCCTCTTACGACATGTATGAAAGCTAAACAGTATTGCTATTTTTTTACTCCGCTCTCGGGCCCCGGCAACACAAGGGCGTAAGGCATTCAGGAGGCCTTCAATATCGTAACATAATACCAGATTACTTTTCTTTCTTAAAAAAGTCTCCAAAATCTGGTTGCACTTTCGGTATGAAGTAATTGCGACATCTTCTTCTAGAAGATGTCACTGTTGTAGTCTTTATCCAAGCAATTCTGCCGTGTTCTTGGATAAGTTCACATTACGAACCAGGTCATTAAGTTCTTCCTGTGTTGTTATGTATGGGGAAGATGATGCAGGACAGTGAAAATCTGGATCACTGCATGCTGACGGACCAGGAGAAGAACAGGTCAGTTCATCCTTGTCCTCATCAGATGAATCGAGAGAATAGTCTGCTGGAGGTTCTGCAATAGGATGTCTGTCATCATGTGAAACTGGTCTCACTGCAAACGGAATGTTTGCGTGGACTATTATCGACTTCTTTTGCTTCGTTCACTGCCGGAAAGAAAAGGAACAAAGAAGAAGTAACAGGCAGGTATGTTGTTGCTTAGCTCTCCCCACACCAATTGCATTGATGGTATTTTCCTATTCAAACACTCTGAAAGTTGTGATGTACATGTATCAAACAGGTTTTCCGTACTTGACCAATCGAACAGACCAATCGAACTTGAGAACAGACCAATCGAACTTGAGAACAGACCAATCGAACTTGAGAACAGACCAATCGAAACAAGGACTATTGCAGCACCAACGAACATCCAGTACAAGTATTGAAGTATCATCAGGAACACAAACATAGAACATGCATATTCGTACACAAGGACCTAAAGGACCTTTATGTTCCTGTAAAGCGTGAAATATGTAATGAAGTTTTGCTAATAACATGAAACACACATGGGCTAAAACACAAATCGACGTTTAGACTGACATGCCTTTATCAAGGGTTATATACACGTATACATAAAAAAACGGCTGGTAGGGACGACACAACTGGCGTTCTCATGTTTAGGGAGATGGCTGGAATGATATAAATTAGGTCACAGGTGACACAAACAGGTTATGTACAGAAATAGGAAATATACACAAACGCATCCACAAAGATAAAAATAGACAAATAGACAACAAAAATAGAAAAAAAGTAAAGACGAGAGAAATGAAGAAATGACAGAACAACTCGATATCATGGATACGTCAGACGCTCATTAATTCTCAAAGGTTTCAGATTTAATATATATAGCTGCTCTCCAGCGCGAGACGGGTCCGGTCATCGGAGAAACACGCTTCGATATCGGTCACCTGAATATCCTGGGCGCACCGATGGCCTGTACCAATGAAGTGGACATCGACACGATAGCCGGAATGATGTTTAATGCTGTGCAGGTGCTCGCAGAATCGGTAAGCATGCCTTCTACGAGTCTCACCTATGTACATCATGATACATATTTTCGACTCTCTTCTAAGTTATTGTTACGAATTATTGCTGCAAATCTGTGCTCGAACCTTGTTACATTAGTTTGTTAGCTAGTCTTCACAATAACATACCAGTTGCCTTCACAATAACACATCAGTTGCCTTCATAATAACACATCAGTTTCCTTCATAATAACACATAAGTTGTCTTCAAAATAACACATAAATTGTCATAATTTGTTATTCTTCAAATGATATATGAGGTATCTTCACAATGATAGATTATGTGTAATCAAAATGACACAACATTTATCATTCTTCAGTGACATATAATTTGTCTTCACCATGACACACCATTTGACTTCACAATGATATCCCCATCTGTCTTCAAAATTATACCATAATTAGTCTTCACAATGACACAACAATTGTTATTCTTAACAATAACACCGTCATTTGTCAAAATCCGTTATTAATTGTTAAAATAAAAAACTACAGCTCCACATTTTCATCAAACATCGGAGATGCAAATGAAACACACATTAATCCTCCGCCTGTATTCCAATCAAGTAGCCAATGTGTGCAAAAGAAATAGAAATTGTGACAAGTTAACGAGTTCGATTTTCAATACCATGTTATTGTGTGTCCAATAAGAAAAATAACGAAAATACCGAAGTTTTGATCCTAAAAAAAGGTGTAGTTAGTCTAAAGTAAGCCAGCGACGCTATGTAGTGATAAATCATGATGATGATGAAGAAAAAGTTGATGATAATATTGATGGAGAAAGGGTTGATGATAATATTGATGAAGAAAAGGTTGGTGATGATATTGATGATGATGAAGAAAACGTTTATCACTATGATGACATTATCCCATTAGCTTTCAGCATGTCGCTCTTGACTGCCCATATTAGTTCTGTCAAAGTACAGATCCTACTCAGATGAGTAATCGTGGCGACTCACAGATATGTATTAGGTTTGATGTCTGAAAGGCATGCTTGTGATATGGGATGCATGTTTATACCCATAATAAAGTCTTTTGAAATCTGATATGAGTCTGGGTGTTGCCTCAGTTACATAAGAACCTATGCTTTCTCAGAAAGCTACATGCTGTCAAGAGCTTCCAGGAACGCAGTATATTTTTCTGGACCAAATAACTTGTAATTCTTTTACAAGATGTATTGACCCATACATAATGATAGCCCATCTAGCTATCATCCCTGCCAATTATGAGTCTGTCACAAGAAGGACAAAAGTGAAATTCCCACTGGCCTGCAACTCTTCATTATCCAGGTATTTTCAATTTTAGAAAAAATATTTCACCCTTAAGGATACCTCCGCAGTTAAGGAGTTAATACCATACATTCATCGTTATATCCTCGGCGTGGCCTGCCTCTACTCCTAACGAAAGTTCACCAAACACTGTATACCTCTAACCATCTTTATATCTTTATACACACATATATATATATATATATATATATATATATATATATATATATATATATATATATATATATATATATATGTATATATATATGCATCTGTAAGCCTATATATAGAAAAGTATATCTATATTAGTTAAACGATAATATGTTTTTGTGTTGTATTTTAAGTGTACGTTTCATTGTGACAAAAACTAATCGCTAATTCTGTTATTTATAAATTGTGACCTATATTTGTGACATGATTTGCCACTATACTGACATTATTAATTGATCGTATAAAACAAACCTTTGTTAAGACTATGAACGACTAAAATAGACAGGCAGTTGTTAATCACAAACTGTAACTAGTTAAACTGATTTCATTCTTCAATACAAAAGGTAGAAAATGTGGAGGAAAACTGCGTACATGAACATGAAATATCCAATCAGTTGTTGCGCAGAGATCACATGGGCGCGTTGCCAAGTAACCACAATAACATCTATTCACAAGACGCAGAATGTGACTTTCTCAATTGTTCCTGGCGTCATTATTTTGTTGCTTTCTGTCAGTTCGATTTATTAACCATCAATGTTCCTTGTTAAAACGAATTATGATATTTCTACCATTTTGTTGTCGTTTTAGGGAAATATTCACTTTGTGGTCAAAGTCAACCAGAGGTTAGATTTTATTGAAGTCTACAGCAGTAAGATATTTCACAGTCGTCAAGATAGATATATAAGATCATGCTACAGTCCCTGAATGAGTCGATCGTTACCGACACATAGCTGGGGATTGCCTTAACGTTTATCTAGATCTCTCCTGAGTGCATATCTAGACATGTCATGTGTGTATATCTAGACATGTCCTGTGTGTATATCTAGACCATTACTACGTGTGTATATCTAGACCTGTCCTGCGTGCATATCTAGACCAGCTCTGTGTGTATATCTAGACCTGTCCTGCGTGCATATCTAGACCAGCTCTGTGTGTATATCTAGACCTGTCCTTCGTGTATATCTAGACCTGTCCTGTGTGTATATATAGACCTGTCCTGCGTGTATATCTAGACCTGTCCTGCGTCCATATCTAGACCACTACTACGTGCATATCTCACGCATCGTGGCTGATGCGCGTAATTATTAATCACTTTGCACGTATTTTATGACGTTAGCCATAGAAAGCACCAATAAAGTAGTGTAAGCAAAGATAAATCATACGATAAAAACAAAGATGAATGATAAGAGACGCAAAGATGAATGATAAGGCAAACAAAGATCAATAAGATAAATAAAGGTTAGTAATACGATAAGCAAAAATCAATGATACGATAAACAAAGATAAATGATACGTTAAACAAAGATAAAGGATAAGATAAGCAATGATTAATGATAATATAAGCAAAGATTTTAAATATTTAAGAAATAAATTATAAAATAAACAATGATAAATGACGCTGTCTGAATTTGGCACGCATGAAAATTTTGGAGAAGTGCTTGGTACACACGAGACGTGGACATGTTATAGCTAAACTCGTGATCAATGGTTGAATGTTGTGATATAACGATCCTAGGTGATCAAATTCTCTGTATTGTAAAGTAGTAGCATAACCTTAAATATCTAGAAGGACGTGGATCACTTTTGAATTGAATTCCTCCCCTCTTCCCGCATTAAACAACCACCCCCCCCCCCCCCCGTTTCGAACAATTCACAAATATCAAGTACTGCGTGATTTCCCCAGACCGTCGGCTTATAGAAGAACAAACTGCAGAAAGTAAACAAGCCTGCATTAGCTAAGTTATTTTTTTATTGTCTTGATCTCCGTTGATCACAATATATATACTTGGAGTTACCGGCGATAAAAAGCAAAGGCAGACCACTG
The DNA here is from genome assembly GCA_034231615.1 of Meghimatium bilineatum. Taxonomy (NCBI): domain Eukaryota; kingdom Metazoa; phylum Mollusca; class Gastropoda; order Stylommatophora; family Philomycidae; genus Meghimatium; species Meghimatium bilineatum. Next base: position 8,570,166 of record CM067320.1, on the reverse strand, counting down.
AAACTCACAGAAATAATCACAATACCGGAAAACCAGACTTCTAGGTTATATCCGCAAGTTCTGTAGTACCCAGTGGATGGACACGTCTTTCCTGTGAGGTGTCATGTCACAAACAGAATCGCACAGAATATAGGGATAAATGTTCCAGTATAGAGTAACAACCATAAACAGGAAGTAGGTGGCTGGAGTAATACAGGTCAAATGTCAAAATATACAAATATAGGTAGATGTGTTACCAAAATAAGACGTAAAACAACCTAACAACGAGATACAGGGACATGCGACGTATCGACTAAAAAGGTTCATCAGGACAAACAAACGACCACAATAAAACAAACCTTTTGGTAACACATCTACCTATTTTTGTATATCTTCACACAGAATATAGCCTGTCCACATACAGTCACTGTTATTTCAATGAGGAGTTAAATTGAGAGCTGACAGACCGTAAGGTTCCGATACTGACGCCATCAAAGAATTGGTAGCATATACTATTCAGTACAAAGCCGTCAATCCTGCATTTGTTGGCTGTAGAAAGACCTTCAAGATTTAATTATTGTAGTAGTCACAGAAAGTAAAGGAAAGGCCTCTTCATAAATATCAAGAAAACAGAAGTAATGGTTATTTCAAAGAAACAAAACAACGCATCTTGCAAGATCAATGTGAATGATATAGTATTAAAACAGTTCCACCAATTCAAATATTTAGGTACAATGAATACAGCAGATGGAAGAAGTTCAACAGAAATAAGAAGCAGAATAGTACAGGCAAAAACAACATTCAAAAAAATATATTGTGTAATATGACCTTGTCATTAGAGGTGAGAGATTTCTGCAGTGATATATAACCCCTATACTAACATATGAGTGCGAGTCGTAGACAATAAACAAACTAAAAAGTGGGAAATTAGAGGCAACAAAGATCTGGTTCTACAGAAGAATGCTGACAATACCATGGACTGCCAAAAATCTAATGTAGAGGTGTTGAACGAGTCAAATACGAAACGGACCTTAATCAACAATATAAGAAAAATGCAATCTTTTTTTGGTCACTTCATGAGACAGGCAGGTTTGGAGAACATAGTCACAACAGGCAAAATTGAAGGCAACAGAAACAGAGGGCGACGACGTGAGAAAATATTAGACAGTTTGACAACCTGGCACGGCAAGGAAACAACAACGACCGTGATAGATAATACTGTGGACAGAGTGCAGTGGAGAGCCATGACCGCCTACGCCAGCCGGCATGGCACCTGATGATGATGACAATGATGAGTTATAACACGTTCAGAAACGACAAATTAAATGAATTACTCTTTGATTTTATTGAAATTTTATTGAAGATTAATATTGAAAAGACTGAAATAATGGCAATAGCAAAGAAAGAAAGAAATATCACTATCTCCATCGATAATAAACACCTTAAACAGGTTCATGAGTTCAGCTACTTAGGAAGCATTATATCGAGTGAGTGGAAAACCAGTAAAGAGATACAAAATAGATGCAACAAAACATACCAGATCCTAGGACAGATGACATCTATTTTCAAGAACACAAATATAAACATAGACACTAAAGTTGCATTATACAAGACTATTATTATTCCATCACTGTGCTACCAGCGTCAAACCAGGACAATGGCAGCTCAAGACAAAAGAAAAATAGTGACAACAGAAATGACATGTCTACGAAGAATACTCTGAGTGTCATTAAGAGATAGAATTAGAAACGTTAACATCAGACAGCTAACCAAATCAATACCAGTATTGGAGCACATCAAAAGACAACAGATCAACTGGTTTTCACATGCTTCCAGATTGCCAACATATAGCATACCACAAATGGCCATGACACATATACATAATGGCTATAAAGCCAAAGGCAGACCATGTAAAAGATGGATCACAAAAATAAAAAAGCCACAGGAACAAGCTTACTAACAGCGTACAAGAAGGACATCTCCAGAGAACTTTTCCACCCCTGACGCTGCAAAGCAAACACGGGCCACATCGTATAGATAGATAGACAGGCAGGCAGGCAGACAGGCAGACAGACAGACAGACAGACAGACAGACAGACAGAGAGAGAGAGATAGATAGATAGATAGATAGATAGATAGATAGATAGATAGATAGATAGATAGATAGATAGATAGATAGATAGATAGATAGATAGATAGATAGATAGATAGATAGATAGATAGATAGATAGATAGATAGATAGATAGATATATAGATAGATAGATAGATAGATAGATAGATAGATAGATAGATAGATAGATAGATAGATAGATAGATAGATAGATAGATAGATAGATAGATAGATAGATAGATAGATAGATAGATAGATAGATAGATAGATAGATAGATAGATAGATAGATAGATAGAGATAGATAGAGATAGATAGATAGATAGATAGATAGATAGATAGATAGATAGATAGATAGATAGATAGATAGATAGATAGATAGATAGATAGATAGATAGATAGATAGATTGATAGATTGATTGATTGATTGATTTGATTGATTGAAATTTGCCATTACTTTCTGACTATCCGGAAACACAATTGCCTGCGGCGGGATTCTAACTCAGCACCATGGCTGTCACAGACGCGACCTGTAACACGCAGCCACAAAGACGCACTCGTCATATAAACGGACATAACGTATTCTCCAGACTAGATTACGTTACTCAATAAGACTTTCGTAATGAAAGCAGAAGAAGAATAAATCCATGCTGAAAGCCACCACTGATGAAATATTTCTGGTCAATGACTGTCCTGGCAGTTTAGCACAATTTTGCAGCAACAGCTTGCAATCTCGATGCTCCGTAGCTCATCAACACCGAAAAGTTACGTTCTCTGCATTCATAACAGAACTATTTATTTAACGTCATTAGTTGACTGCCGTCTAGATTCTAAACGAGATGAAGAGCTCGGCTTACATACCATTAGGCATATTTAGCTTGTGGTTCGAAAGCCGGTCATCACCACTGTACCAGCGCTACAATTGATATGCTAGTGGCGCCTAAAATTAACGATACTTGAATAATTGAGCTTCTTCTTCTGCGTTGTTTCTCATACTCTTGGTTACTAGCAGGTTGTGGTCAGAATAACACAATTCGTTGTGTAATAGTTTGTATATTCGCTGTGATATCTACGCTGTTCTTCCTGGCACATCTGATTTCAGCATGAATTTGGGGTTACTTTAACCCTATATTAGCTGTGACAGCTAACTCTACCACAAGACCTCCTTCGTCGCGTCTTACGACGTGCATGCAAGGCAACAGTGTAGCTAATCTCTGCTCCAACTTCGGGTCCGAAAACACGAGTCGCAAATTGAATGGCGCTGTGTCTTATACATGATAGACTTCATCAAAGACAGAGGATGATTGAACTTGGCACATAGTGCTAGACCTATATAGATACAGACTACTACAGTCAATATAAACATATTAACAGCAGGTGACATTCAGATTGATAGAAGGGATCAGTGTACAGTGCGAACAACGCTGACAAACAATTTCAACGCACAATTGATGTACTATCGATACAGTTATATGCGTAAACTGGTAAACTTGGTAAAACACTGAATATATTCGATACCGCTGCTGATATATGATGTGTCGAGTCATTAACTCTAACAACACTTCAACACCACACATCTCCATTTTCTGGACTACAGCAAGAGATACCTAACGGGAGTTTGAGAACAATGGCTAAAAACCATCATTACAGTTACAGCAGATATATTATCTTGCTGTTATGTGGACGCACTGTATCTTATTCAAAGATGTTAAATAACGTGCGCTCGTTAAATCTCACTTCCTGCATTCAAAATGAAGCCTACGTACATGCGCGCCTACGCACATGCGCACCCACACACATGGACATTCATAATCTTGTTTCATATATGCTTTCAACTTGATGCCTGTTTCCAGCGTGAATGTTTAAGAGTATATAAGTGTGTGAGTGTGTGTTTGTGCTGATGTGGGTCTGCATATACAAAGCATACATGAACTAAAAATAATTATAACATGCTGAAAGCTGGTCTCGGTTCCCCTCAAACCTGATTATCTGGCCCTAGCGTTTCGTGTTTGTCTCATAATGAAAATAGACAATTATGTGCATACCGCAACCGGCGCCAATACCGCTTCCATTTCCACAAATACACACCCTTTTGCAATATTTCTCAACGTTTATTAGAAGAAAAAAAAAACTCACCCTATTAAAAGCATTTCGCTTACATTGAGAAGGTCCTGATCCATATTTGTTTTCATAATATTTCTAGCTCATGTTTGGCTAAATATGTCTGCTCGTCGGTTGTAGAACCACGATCAGCAATTCAACATCGGAGATTAGCTAGAAAGTCACAGGTAGACCACGAGCAGTCTTACCGTTGTCATTAAATGCCCGAACTGTCCAAGAGTACTTACGTGGAACACATGTTTTGAAGTTTCACCTGACCACAACTGACAGGATATCACTAAGGGGCTATGGGGAATGGGGAGTAGACACCGAAAAATACAAATGACAATACACAAGACATTTTCAATGTTTCAAACCGCTAGACCTTTATCAAGAATATATAAAACAGTTAAAAACAATACAAACATTAAAGGCAATGTAACCACTACATAAACACTATAGACATGTAAACAATACGAAGTTCAAGGTGACAATGACGTACGTGTAAAATGTAATCATGGAAGCGGGTTTTGTTGAAAATGGGACCGGATTCACCACACCAACACAAATTTAAACAAATAAATTTTCGGAGCATTATTACCTGTTATTGATTGTCAAACTTTCCAAGGACATTTGCGGTCAGAATATGACTTATTGGCCATCTAAGAACAAATAATCAAGGCCATAACTCCAACTTAATTTTTAAATATAGATGTCACAAATGATCATCTCACTTGTGATGGACAAGCAACAACAGAAACACTTTCGGGATACGACGGCTAGCTAGCTAAACAACATGTAGCTGCACAGAAAGGAAATTCCCACGGCACATACACCTTCTGGTAGAGAAAGTGGAAGATTGCATTTAGGACAACAGCTTTGGAAGGCAGAGTTGGAAAGGTCCTTATTCCGCTGAAGGATCAGTATGGACGGTAAGTAAGTCCGGCTCAGCAAGCAAAGCCAAACTACTGAGACGTATTCAAAATATCAAGAAAGGGGAAAGTCTACCACCTGAACAAACAAAGAACTTACAGAGTAGTAGTAAGGAAAACGGTCCTTCAAAGTATAAGTACATACATAAAGTATTTGGTATCTCTGGTAGCGTGTGATTAGTCGCTGGCCTACTAGATCCCTGGTGTATGAATCGATATTCAGACTAAATGAAATTTGTTTTGTAATAACAAACAGCTATTGGAAGAACCCAGCCACAAATAATCAGAGAATAATAAGCCCCATTTTAAATATAAATATATTACGCTTTCATGTGATGAATTTTATGAAGATTTTCAAACTAGTTGACAATGAAAAACTAGAGATTAGTCGATAAAATATATTTTGCGAATTTTTAACTATAGTTTTTCATTTCCTTTTGTTTACTTTGCGAATTGTTTACTATAGTTTTTCATGTCCCTGTGTTTGATTTGCGTAATGTTAACTATAGTTTTTTCATGTCCTGTTGTCTGTCTATCTATCTATATATCTATCTATTCGCTAAACCAGTCGTTGCATTTCGGCGTCAGGAGTAGAAGAGCTTTCTGGAGATGGCCCTCGTGTGTGCTGAGTATATTATGGAGTTTGTCGCCTCTTTTATTTCGGTGGTCTATCGTTTTCGTGGTCTTCCTCTAGGTCTGCCTTCACTGTATCTGTGTAACACAGCTTGCTGTGGTATTCTGTCTATTGGTAGTTTGCTGATCTGTCCCTTTGTCTGATTTTCGAATTGTTAACTATGTGTTTTCCTGTCCTTTTGTCTGATTTTCGAATTGTCAACTATGTGTTTTCATGTCCCTTAGTCTGATTGTCCAATTGTTAACTATGTGTTTTCATGTCCTTTTGTCTGATTTTCCAATTGTTAACTATGTGTTTTCATGTCTAATTTTGTTCTTTTTAAACTGTTAAATCCTTATTATTGTTTACGTACTTACGGAGTTGGCCACATGTCATCATTTTGGTCTTCCTCTACTTCGTGGAAGTTTAGTGGCGGAGTCACTGTCTCTTCCTTTACTTCGTGGAAGTCTAGTGGCTGAGTCACTCTCTCTTCCTTTACTTCGTGGAAGTCCAGTGGCTGAGTCACTGTCTTCTCTACTTCGTGGAAGTCCAGTGGTTGAGTAACTGTCTTCCTTTACTTCTTGGAAGTCTAGTGGCTGAGTCACTCTGTCTTCCTTTACTTCGTGGAAGTCTGGTGGCAGAGTTTCTGTCTTCCTTTACTTCGTGGAAGTCTTGTGGCTGAGTCACTCTCTCTTCATTTGCTTCGTGGAAATCTAGTGGCTGAGTCACTTTGTCTTGATAGTTATTGTCACTCTGTCTTGACAGCAATAGTTATTTTCTTGGCAGTGTTTACTTTCAGTTATTTGCTATTCCCTACTGATCATTCCGGATACATAATGTCAACGACAGAAATTGAAACCACTCCTTTTTTAGTTATAAACTGGAAATACTTCTCGAAGCCAAAGAGCCTAATCTGGAGATTAGAAACCTCCAGAAAATGGGTACCGAAGATTTTCCTTCTGTGAAACGTACGGAACCTCGCAATCACTACGAAATGTGTGATGAAGGCAACAAATACATGATGTTTCTGGTCAACTGCTGGCAATACTGCTGCGTGTTAGTTGATGGAACTGGACTATATGACACTGATCCATAAGTCAACAAAATGTATCCTTACGTTAGTGAATCAGTCATAAGTCAACAAAATTTATCTTTACATTAGTGAGTCAGTCACTTCTAGTCTGCATTATTTTCTATTTCTCAACTAAGTGAATCAATAAACATCGATCACTGTTGTTATTGTTACCATTTCCTATTTTAGTGAGTGAATATGTAGTTTCTCTATCATGTTATCATTTTCTAGTGTAGTGAGGAAATCTGTAGTTTGCCATCATTGCTATCATTTCCTAGTGTAGTGATTCAGTACCATTTCGTTGTTGTCTAGGTGCTGGTTAAGCAAATGTGGCCTCATCACATGATACGTACAACTTATTACTATTGCGCGGAGTTTCATTCAGATTTCGTGACCTAGCTGACCTCAGATTAAAAAGTCACTAGATGTGCTTCAAACAGTGATCCACACACTGAGAGCCCCTCTCATCCCTCAGGGTCATTGAAAGGCAGGGAGGGCACTCAGTGTGTAGCGGGAAGATCAATGGGTCCGCAAGTAGACTTAGATTCTGTGAAATGCGTCTTTATTAATATTTCGTTTCGTTGATTGGTTGCTGATCCAACGGTTCAACACCATTGTGAGATATATGCATGTGTTTGTCAGCTGTTGTTTTGTTCCACATAATGTGTTTCATTTATCTTGCCCTGATTCGTTTCGTTAAATAATGTACGTATTTGTTTAATTAAATAGAGGCCGCATGTGCTTAACATGTACCGTTGTTTTCTTGAACACATTTCTATCAAATGATACATTTTTTCTAAACTAGACATCAGTTTTAATAATCTTTTATTATTTGTTTATGTCTGGTTAATAAAGAATGGGAGATTGTCACTGTCAACGATTGATGTTTTCTGAGAATTACTAAGGATATTCTTGTTTTATACATCGATGCTGACCACATCCAACGCTTTCTGTGTACGATTCTGGAACGGAGCTGTCCTAGTGTAAATTTATTTTATACCGTTGCTAGGTTCAATACTGCCCCATTCCCAAATTTGGCATGTTCTCGAAAGCAAGAATTAGTACAATAAAATTCCCTGCGTTCTTGAATCCTACAATGATAGCGACCATCTTGTCTGTCTATTCGAAGTTAACTCGGTCAATGCCCAGACTTAAGTGTTGGCTATCCTCACGCTTCTGTAGCGATACGCACTCCTGAATGAAGTTAGTAAATACAGCCGGCAGCCCAAGTAATAAAAAGACATTAATGTCCGTCTCACAGCCGGACATTTTAATTGATTTATGGTAAGCGAACGCCGTATGCATTGTCTGTAGACTGTCTAAATGTCCTTCCTATTTCATTATTACAGAACTTCTTTCGTTGCACTATCAACAGATTCCCTGAATCATAGTATTCATAGTCTGCAGGAAATTGGATTGCTGAATCAAAATTGCAATAACAATGGTATGAAACAAACAAATGCGTGTCACTTTACAATACAATTATTTATTCCATCTTATAATTTCCATTACTGGTTGCCATCAATGTTTAGACACATCGAAATTTGATAAACAATAAAATAAAACTATACATCATTAACGGTCACCATCGCGGTGTAGGAATATCTAAATTATATTTGTACCAGTACTCATTAACGGCTGCCATTATCGGTAATCATTAAGAAATAATTGGGGCATCTCAGAAAGTTGGTAACTCTTTCAATCCACCATTTACTTGGTCTTCCACTATGTATTGCTGTTTCCAATTATTTGTATGTTCTTGCCGCTGGCTAATAAGCGTTCATTCTCATTAAGTAGCAGAACTATCTACGTCTTTATTTTTCAATATATTAAAACAGATTTTGTTCCAACAGTTCTTGTAATTTCTTCACTTATTCTCTTGTTATTCTGTTTGCTGCTATTCGAAGAAGTCTCATTTCATACTTAGTAAGCTTTCTCTCTATTTCTTCAAGAGTGTGCATGTCTTACATTGATAACAAAATGTTTCATGAATATTGCATCTGTGGATTGCCGTTTGGTTTCTATCAAGATATGTTTGTTTTTCAAAATTGTGTCAGTTCATAGTTTACGTAGTTGGTTTTTTGAATTCTTGTCTTGGGCTCTCTATCCAGTGTTCCGTTGTTTGTAAAAATCTAAAATTTATAACCAACGTTACACTAAGTAATGATTCCTAAAATACGCTGATGTGTTGCCGGAGCCGAGAGGGAAGCAAAGAATAGCACCACTGTTTATCTTCCATGCATATCGTAAGAGGCCACTAAGAAGTTTATGGGATGGAATTAGCTGTCCTATCCCATATAAGGGCAGTGAAACACAGCTGTGCTGAGGTCGACTGTGTTAGGTCGAATGGCGTAGATATCACAGTAATGTTGTAAACCATGACACAACACATTCCGTTATCCAGACAACATCCTGCTAATCTGCAGGGGTTTGAGAACGAACGAAGAAGAAAAAGATTCATTAAAGAAACTATTTAAAATTTAAAATCAACAAAACACTAAGAAATCATCCTAGAAAGAAATTATCTAAAATTATTTATCAATAAAACACTAAGAAAGCATTCATAAAAGAAATTATCTAAAATTACTTATAAATAAAACACTAAGAAATAATTCATAAAAGAAATTATCTAAAATTACTTATCAATAAAACACTAATAAATCATTCATAAAGAAATTATCTAAAATTACTTATCAATATAACACTAAGAAATCATTCATAAAAGAAATTATCTAAAATTACTTATCAATAAAACACTAAGAAATCATTCATAAAAGAAATTATCTAAAATTACTTATCAATAAAACACTAAGAAATCATTCATAAAAGAAATTATCTAAAATTACTTATCAATAAAACACTAAGAAATCATTCATAAAAGAAATTATCTAAAATTACTTATCAATAAAACACTAAGAAATCATTCATAAAAGAAATTATCTAAAATTACTTATCAATAAAACACTAAGAAATCATTCATAAAAGAAATTATCTAAAATTACTTATCAATAAAACACTAAGAAATCATTCATACAAGAAATTATCTAAAATTACTTATCAATAAAACACTAAGAAATCATTCATAAAAGAAATTATCTAAAATTACTTATCAATAAAACACTAAGAAATCATCCAAGAAAGAAATGATTTCAAACATTTATTCCTGTTAAATGTTACTTCTTAAACTACAGTATGTTATGAGATTGTGGTCGGGAGAATGGGATGTGTCGTGGTTACAGATTACCTGTGATATATTTGCCTTTTCGCCTGATACCTCCGTCTTTAGCATGAATTTTCGATTACTTAGATTTATGGCATGAGATAACTAAATCCACATTGAGAGTTTCATTGGTAACATGCAACGATATGCGTGGCTAGTCAGCGTTGTTTGACTTTAGAGTCTCGCCTACACACGACTATTCAAACGCTTAAGCCTTGCCTTGTCTGGTTTGAAATTATATCATTCTGTGTGTACTATCAATTGCGTTACAGGGTTGCGAGGTCTGATAATACACTAGGCAGGCAATGGCAACCTATTAAGATTTATTTGTCACTAATATTTATAACATACTAATAACAGTATGTCCGGCTCTGTGGCGATGTGGTACAGGGCGTGGCTGTGACTGACAAAGTTCCGAGTTCGATCCCCGCCATAAGCAATTGCGCATCCGGACCAATCAGAAAGAAAAAACAAACTAATTGAACGTATTTATATTGCCTAGAAATTGACTACTGCTAAAAAATGCTTGATTGACAGCTAAGTCCTGAATAGCATACGTTAACAATATACCAATAACAATATAGTAATACTAATTTCAGAACGATTTTGGTCCATTAAACTAATGATCAGTATTATCAGTCAATATGCCTGTCTGGCACTATTCACCGGTACCAGTCCACAAGTAAACGAATTACTATACACATTGCCACAAGCGTTTTACATTGTTTACGAAAACTGTACTATAATTTACAATATTAGAAAGCCAAGAGCAAATAACTCTCCACAACAACGTGTACATATTATTTGCGATTTACAACAGTATAAGTTGTTTCCCCATGTTTTAAATTATTATATCAATAACATGTAATATTTATTTCTACATCTTGATGTGTTTTCTTGACATCTTTGTCTTTTATCTTGACATCTTTGTCTTTTATCTTGTATTAGGATATAAACCTCTAGTCTCTCATTGACGTCAATATAGAAATTACGTTATTGTTAATTCTCAATACTTATCGATGGTAAAACACAAATATCCGGGTACAGAGCGAGAGGAAGACCTAGAGGTAGAAAGGCTGATAACATCAGAGGCATACTACAACAATATGGAATTACAACAACAAATACAACACAATTGGAATTAGAAAGAAGACATAGGCTCCCCACGAAGCCTAGCGGCAGTTGTGGTTAGGACAACAGAAGACTTTACTTAACAATGATATTTGACACCATAATCCCTACGACAGTCGGCACGATGCTTGATGATGTTACACAATATCAACATGACATATCGTGATGTGTGGATATGAGAATTAAACGAATACTACACATCTACGGAAAACGTCATTCTGTCATTTCTATACAACATTTTATAGATCGTAGTAAGGCAACATAAGGTAAGCTGGCCAAATCCCCCACGCAAGCAGCTGTATGCGGCCCTGCTGACTGATATACAAGTAGTATATATCCCGAGTTTCAGAATACTCAGCTTGGAAATCCCTTGACTTGACAGTAAATGAAAAATATTTGACATTATACCATACGAAAAAAAGCTTCATCGCTACGAACGTAATCGAAATAAAATATCCGCTGAGCACGTCTGTACCAGATGGAATTAAACGAGTACAAGCCTAACATCTTTCCAAGGCTAAATACACTCATCCTATTAAATACGGTCCTTATAATTGCAGTCACCTGTATTTTTAACCTTATAATTGCAGTCACCTGTATTTTTAACCTTATAATTGCAGTCACCTGTATTTTAACCTTATAATTTCAGTAACCTGCATTTTTAACTTATAATTGCAATCACTTTTATTTTCAACTTATAATTGCATTCACCTTTATTTTCAATTTATAATTGCAGTCACCATTATTTTCAACTTATAATACAGTCACCTTTATTTTCAACTTATAATTGCAGTCACCTTTATTTTCAACTTATAATACAGTCACCTTTATTTTCAACTTATAATACAGTCACCATTATTTTCAACTTATAATTGCAGTCACCTTTATTTTCAACTTATAATACAGTCACCTTTATTTTCAACTTATAATTGCAGTCACCTTTATTTTCAACTTATAATTGCAGTCACCTTTATTTTCAACTTATAATACAGTCACCTTTATTTTCAACTTATAATACAGTCACCATTATTTTCAACTTATAATTGCAGTCACCTTTATTTTCAATTTATAATTGCAGTCACCTTTATTTTCAACTTATAATACAGTCACCTTTATTTTCAACTTATAATTGCAGTCACCTTTATTTTCAACTTATAATTGCAATCACCTGTATTTTCACCTTATAATTATAGTCACCTGTATTAAATATAATTCTACACATTGAAAAACAAGTGTTACGAGTTTATGCGAGTTAAACTTGTGATCTGTATAATAAAAAAAGAATTTCTTATTAACTGTATGTCTGGTACTATCCATTGGGATAAGTCAATATATAGACACGCCGTCATACCCATTGCCACAAGATTTTCCCTTTGTTTACAAATACTGCGCTATGTGTACCATATTAGAAAGCCCAGGGTTACTAATCCTTCACAACAAGGTATTTCTATAGCATTGACTATGTTGAGAGTAAATAAAGTGATCAGCATTGACTTCTAACAAGTACACGGACTGTAATGGTTATCCAATCCTCGATAAAATAAGCGACAGAGATAGATTTAAAAAATCAAATATTCGAATTTGACTCGGATAATGCCATTCTTCGAAAGTGTCTGTCCCCGCGCACTCTTGAGAGATAGTTGAACCAAATAAAATATGTTACGGGAGATTGCCAGAAGACATCATCTGTGTTTGAAGAGTTCTTCAAAATAATTGTTTTGTTGAGACTGTTTGTGAACTTTGATCGATTCCACACTTGTCTTCAGCCATAAATAGAGCTCAGCTATTGCCACAAAACTCTAAATCTAGAGGCTATCTAGTATTTAGGTATGAGACTATAATTATGTCAGCTATTTTCTGAGTGGACATTCATGTATGTACGAGAAGCACGTTAGCGCTTCGATATGTATCGTCGGTTCCGTGGTAGTTGATAGTGATCTCACGTGACAAACCCAACTACGTAGAGTTTGCTTCTGGTTCGAAAACTGATCATACACATTGTAATGGCGATATGAATCCATGCATTAGTAGTCGTTAGATAATCTAACAGTTGACGGGAATTGAAACACGTCTGTTCTAGCGGCACCAAATCGTCATGAAACTCAAGTAAACAGGTTTTCCGTACTTGGCCAACCCCCCCCCCCCCCACACACACACAAAAAAGGCTATCTTGTCAACCACTATTGATATAGTTGTCTATTCTTGGCATGTGATTCCAATTATATAAATAGTGACCAACAAGACTCACAACACGAGGCCACATATGGTCATGTAACAATTCAAGATTACAGGTCTGTAGTACCCAGTCGATGTTCGCAGATACAGACACACAGGTCATGGATTAGCGCATGCGCTTTTGTACACGGTTGTCTAAGATATATTTCCAGTTACGTGAAATGTGTCTACCACACACGACAATTATTTCAGGTATGCTCACCTCCCGCCTCCTCCTTAAGGAATCATAACATAGTATTGAGTACTCCGATTTTAGCCAAAACAGTGGGGGGGGGGGGGGATAATGCCCCACTTCCCCCCCCCCAAATCCTTAAACAACTTTACACAAAAGGACCATCAATGTCTAATGAGAAAGACGGAACACACGAGAAGAGGGGCGAAAGAGTTATTTTTAAGTTGTTCCATCCCCACTCCCTCTTACTAAAACAATCACCCCCCTCACAATATTTCTCCATAGCTCCCCTTCAATTGCCGTGTGTACTTACGAGGGTCATGTGCACCGCTTAATACGAGAATTGTTAAACGGCACTAAAAATAATTGTAAATAAAAACTCTTGAACACAGGTGCTGAATGATTGTTTCATTTTCTTCCGCAAGGAAACAAAACCGTCGGCGGGACAAACCCCTGTACAGAAAGTAAACAAGCCAATATTCATTAAGGGATAAATGTTCCAGAGTTGGGTAACAACCCTAAACAGGAAGCAGGTGGAGTAACACCGGGCAAATGTCAAGATAAACAAAAATAGGTAGATGTGTTATCAAAATAAAACATAACACAACCTAACAACGAGATACAGGGACAGACGACGTTTCGACTATTAAGCCTTCATCAGGACAAACGAAAGACAACGGTACAACGAATCTTACATGGAAACAAACGTGGTTAATAGGGAGGAAAGAGGAGGAGAGATAGTGAATAGATAGGGGAGGAAGTAAATAGGGAGCGGCATATTGGGGAGGAAGAGAGTATGGGGAGAAGAAGTGAGGAGGGAAAGTGCACGGAAGGAGGTGAGGAGCGAAAATGGATAAGGTGTGGTAGCAAGTAAAATAAATAAGGTTAAATTAAGATACTTACCTCAAAAGTGGCAACACGAAATGAGCATAACGAATAGATAGCAGAGGAAGCAGAGATGGAGCAGCCTAGCAGGGAGGAAGAGGGTATGGGAAGAAGTGAGGAGGGGAAAGTGCACAGAAGGAGATGAGGAGTGAAAATAGTTAAGGTGTAGTAGCAAGTAAAATAAGATAAATGAGGATAAATTAAGATACCTTAAAAATGGCAACAGGCAATGAGTATTAGCATACAGTCGTGATGGAAACGCAAAAGAGGATGGTACGAGAGATCAGATGAGAGAGAGAGAGAGAGATGGAGATGAAAAAGAAAAAAGAGAAAAAAAGGAGAAAAGAAAGAAACGACCGAGCAGATATGGGCAGTGGAGAGAAACTATAAGTAGGAGTAGATAATGGTGGTAAGAAAATACAGTGATAATACAATGATGTATGCAAGTGAGAGTAAAATATAGGTGATAATAGGTTAAAAAGGAAGAAAAAAACAACTTATCTGATACGTTGAGAACTGGCTAGCTTTTTAGATTTTTGTTGTGATATTGCTGGTCACTAATGGTCACTGCCATCAGTGCCAGATATGGGCGCTGATAGCAGCCCAGTATAGAAAATTTACAAGTGAAATGAAATGCCTGAGAAAAACCGCAAGAGTGGCCAAACTAGACAAAATAGAAAAAGAATCGGTATATGACCATGCACAGAATACAACGAGAATCAACAAATAAAATGGTTTGGACACATTATGAGAATAAACCATATATAACAAGAACATAAGAAGATCCGGTTGCTAGGCTAGAGGAAGACATAGAACAAGATGGATAGATGACATCAAGGCAACACTGAACAAATACGAATTCAATGCAGACAAGGCGACACAACTGACCTTGGATAGACAACTAAAGTTGCACGTCACCACCCCTACACTTAACGGCAAATGTGGATATCCTTACAATCATCCACCTGGGTATAGACAATAGACAAAGGACAATTTATATACTAGGACTCACACCAAAAAAAAAGAAAAGAATGACCAACGACATGCTCGGAAATAACTATACGTTAGTCTATCAGGGCATGCTTACTTTCTGTACACATGCCTTTATTTGAGTGCCTTTATTTAACGTTATAGGCATGACAGAATGTGTTATCACCTAGAAGCAAACGTTGTAAGCTAGCAGTAAACGTTGTAAGATAGCAGTAAACGTTGTAAGCTAACAGTAAACGTTTCTAGCTAGTAGTAAACGTTGTAAGCTAGCAGTAAACGTTGTAAGCTAACAGTTAACGTTATAAGCTAGCAGTAAAAGTTGTAAGCTAGCAGTTAACGTTGTAAGCTAGCAGTAACCGTTGTAAGCTAGCAATAAATGTTGTAAGCTAGCAGTTAACGTTGTAAGCTAGCAGTAAACGTAAGCTAGCAATACATGTTGTACGCTAGCAGTAAACGTTGTAAGCTAGCAGTTAACGTTGTCAGCCACAAATAAATGTCAGGTAGCAGTAAACGTTGCCAGCTACAAGCCAAATTCTCCCAGCTACAATTAAACATTGTCAGCTAGCAGTGAACGGAAACATCAGGTTTCGCGATTATTTCATACGTTCAAAAAGCGGTTACATGCGTGCCAGAATCTGTGACAGGACATCTAACTATTCTGGAAATTGGATATCACGCACTGTTGCACATAGCTCGTAAGCTGCTCCGACGGGATAAATATTTCGTTCAAAACATGATAATGTCCGTAATAATAAATCGAAATTTGTTCCGTAGTTTGGCAGAGCTCAACATGTGAGAGTAACAAGAAACAAACATATTATATCGTGACCGTCGCCAACACATGTGCGAGCGGAATCAAAACGTGCATGTTCAGTCATGTTTTAGATTATTTCCGTGCATTTATTTCGTTGTTCGGTTTTTGTGGGTGACACAAATCTCGGTTCTGGTTTGCGTTTAGTGCCTACCTACGTATTTTATGGTTAAATAATGTAAATATTATATAAATAATATAATTTAATTTAAATATTCCTGTTTTTAGGATTAGGAGTTAGAGTTTGTTATTTTTTACATATCTAATCCTAAACAAAACCCTAAATATATTTATATTTAAATTAATAAATGATAAACATAAATTGACAAACATGGCCAAGGGAAATAATCAAATATGTAGGCACTAATTCCAAAAAAATTTCCAAAGTATGCGTGATCACCATAATGCGCGAAAATAATCAATGTCATCATTTATAAAGGCTTGTTTTGTTTCTGTTCGTTGGTCTTCTGTTGTCGAGGGTGACATGCACAATTGACTTCTGTTACTGGGGGTCACATGCAGAATTCACTTCAGGTGCTGGGGGTCACGAGCACAATTCACTTCTGGTGTCGAGGGTGACATGCACAATTCAATTCTGTAGTCGAGGGTTACATCAACAATTCACTTCTGTTGTTGAGGGTTACATCAACAATTCACTTCTGTTGTCGAAGGTTACATCAACAATTCACTTCTGTTGTCGAGGGTTACATCAACAATTCACTTCTGTTGCCGAGGGTGACATGCACAATTCACATATGTTGTCGATGGTGACATGCACAATTCACTTCTGAGAATGATACAAAACATATAACCAATGCCACGTGGATTCACACACGTAGATGAGGGGTGGGGGTGGTGGCAGTGAATTCAAGAAATGGTTTTACGGATCTCTACAGTAACAATCCCAGTGTAATCTAAAGTGGCATTCATCTAGTGAACAAGTGCATTTGTATTGAACATTGATGAGTACCTTTTTTTAGTACTGCACTGCGCACTGTCTTTTGTACTCTCTGGTAGTTTGTTTTCTGTACTGGCGGATCTAGAGGCTGGTGTACTGCGAGAAAATGTTACGCAGTAGCTATGAGTATATCGTCAGTCTTCAGACTTGATGGTTCACCGCATCATTTTGTGATCAGATATAATAATATTACTTTTCTTCCATGAAAACAATCTTCTGAATGACTCGAACACAGAACCTATAAGGCACTATGTGACTCGTGAACCTAATGGCAACGTACAACCCTCTATCTCACCGAATCTCGACCACAGACATATTGCCTGTATAAGTTAATAGTTGCAGACTTTGAAATCAATACTTAGACTTCTCTACAATTCACTTAAGTCCGTAAGCCAGAGGCCACGTCGAATTGAACAAGTTCGTAAACAGCTCTAGCAACTTAGACCCATGAATCACTGTCAAGTCTCGGCGTAGTGCTGATGCTGATGATAGATATGTTTTTATGCGTTTAATGGCTTGAAAATTAAAATATTTTAGTGCCACATTTTTACTGTTTTAAATTGAAATATTCATTCATTTCTGAAGTATTGTCTTCGTTTAATGTGTAGTATTATTTGTTAATTGTCATGAGTGGTATGAAAGTTAACCCGTTACATACCACTGTCCTATTAGGTAGGTGTAGAAGATTACGCCATTTTACCGTAGGTCTACTGAATATGAAGTTTCACTGTTAATGTTAAGGGAAAACGTAGAAAGCTATTTTTAGACATCATATAACAAGATTTAAAAGTTTGTGTCATAACCTATTCAGAAAGTAGGGATCAATCACAGACATCTAGACATTACATCTCCATGAAGAAAGGACACATCACACTAAGGTAGTTTTGTTTGTCCATCAGGATTTCCTTTCTTTGGCTTATTCTCACAATTATAGTTAGAGAACATGTACTTCTCCAGTATGCCCTTGTGCATTGATTTCATGCAGGTATACTTATGTTAGTCGACATTTTCGATGTTTTTCACAGACTGGTTCAAACGCATACGCATAGTTATCAATACAGGATTTTCTCGTGTCTTCTCCTTCCTACTCTGCTGTACCTTGCAAAATATTTATAGAAAGTGTGTCATGTCATGTTATGTCCAAAAGAAAACACTTTTACATCGTTTCACCACTGCCAAAAGTAGTTCTGGATAACATACCAGTCATATTTGTTGTTGGTGGATTATTTGTGTCTTGTGCTCTAGAATGTTAATGGGAAATGTTGCTTTTGATTCTTCGTTATGCTATAAATAACACATTGTTTACATTTTTAACTATCCGACGTCAAGGATTTCCGTGTAACACCAATGAAATTAATGGCTGCGGTGACGTCACATCTCAACAATCACTGAGTTCAAATCTAGACACAGACAAACTTATACATAAATTGTTTCTTTTCAAATTTATATATTTAAAAAAAATTCCTATGATTTGTACTGAGCGATCATTATTTCTGCGTGCTACACACGGAGCGAGGTGCGCACACACATTATAAATATTATTTATAATCCTAACCGTACTTTAAGTACGTAACCTTTAACCTTGCCACTACAAAGGTTAGGTAATACCTCGAAACTAGAGCGAAGGCCACAACGAATAACTAAAAGCAACTTGTGCCAATGTTAACTATAACAAACGTCTATAGCACTTTTTTTAAAAGCGCGAATCCTACTTTCCGTGTCTACATTGACTGTTCAACTTTAATATTCATTTAAAAGTGTGCATATCACTAGCTACATGATCTATTGATCCCTACTGTAAGACCCATCTTATTATTCAACATCATATTCAATCTTGCATGGCAGCGATTGCAATATCGATCTTAGTTTAATCTTATTTCTCGAGTTGCCATCATCACATATTTGGTACCCGAGATATTTCAAGGTGGTAAGTTCTTTCAGTTTGTGATTGTTTAACCGGATATTCTTAGGATCTTGCTTGGTTTTACTAGTCACCAACATCTTTCTTCTAACGATTCTAATTTCCATTCCATATTTACGACTTACCTCACCCAACTTTGAGGTGAATTCCTGCAGTATTAGCACCGTTTCATAGCCCGTAATATCAATCCAGTTCTTTATATTCTTATAATTCTGAAACAGGGGTGGACAAATTACCGCCAGCGGGCCACATTCATCTAGCTATTTCTTCTGGTCCGCCAGGCACATGTGATAGCTCGCCGAAGACGTGTATGTCAGGCCATTGGCATAAATAAAACCGAGACACAGCGCATTTCCATTCTCTAGATTGTTCCTGCAGAAATTCTAGTGGGGTTTTGGCACTGATATAAGAAAGGTCAAGCGGGAATTTGAAAATAAAAGCTGAACAAAATAGACGGTATATATCAGCACTGTATGTACTGTTTCCTGAGCTTTAACTAAATGCAGTTATAATTAAGAAAGTTAACAGAGTCAAGAAATTACCGGAACAATAACTAAATATAGCTCCAACAAAGGCAAGAAATAATTGGAGCTTCAATTAATTGTAGCTTCAACAGAGTAATGAAATTACCGGAGATATAAGTAAATCTAGTTCCAACAGAGTAAACAAATTACCGGAGATATACGTAAATCTAGTTCCAACAGAGTAATGAAATTACCGGAGATTTAAGTAAATCTAGTTCCAACAGAGTAAACAAATTACCGGAGATATAAGTAAATCTAGTTCCAACAGAGTAATGAAATTACCGGAGATATACGTAAATCTAGTTCCAACAGAGTAAACAAATTACCGGAGATATACGTAAATCCAGTTCCAACAGAGTAAACAAATTACCGGAGCTTCAATTAATGGTAACTTCAACATAGTAAAGAAATTACCGGAGATATAACTAAATCTAGATACATCAGAGTCCAGAAATTACCGGAGATATAACTAAATCTAGATACATCAGAGTCCAGAAATAACCGGAGCTTCAATTAATGATAACTTCAACAGAGTAATGAAATTACCGTAGCTTTAACAAATTGTGGCTCGATTCGAGTAAAGAAATAGCAGCTGTTTGGTCCCATGAAACACACAAGAAGATCAATCAAGCCTTCCTAACTAAACACGTTACCCAAGTGTGTACTACACAGTGTAATTATGATTTCCTTTTTTCCTCATTTCATTCCCTCATTCTCTCCTCCTGCTCTCCCCTCCATTTTTCCATCTGAATATATTTGTTTTGATTTCCTATCCTTATTCTGAATATCGATAATAAGTAATAAATGCGGCAAAATTGAAATCCGACGGTCACTCAGTTGTATTTATGGCCGGAATTTACGCGCTTTTGAACCTTTACATTTATCGATTTCGTTTAATATATTATTTTAGAATCAATTCCCGCAATTTCTACATGTAGATATCCTGTAGTTTTGTCATTTTCTGTTTGATTTGTTTGATCCATATTTGGTTGTAACCTGTCCATTTTTTGTGTTTATTTACCTCTGACATTCTAGTATGTACTCTTTTCGGTGTGTACATATATTTAACTCCGTAATTTTTAACTCGGACAGTGCCGTTCCTACTCGTTGTACAATGTTCCTACATAGTTTCCTTGACCATGCATTGTTTTCTTGACCATACATCGTCTCCTTGACCATAATCGTCTACTTGACCATACATCATCTACTTGACCATACATCGTCTACTTGACCATACATCGTCTACTTGACAATACACCATCTACTTCACCATACATCGTCTCCTCGACCATACACAATCTCTCAGTGAAAACTTCTCGTGATACTCTACAAACGTATGTTTTTTGTTTTTCGTTCTCGTATCTGCTCTATCATCGGTGGTTTCAAAGAATTTTCTTATTTCAATTTCAGGTTGTGGCTGTGTTCCTCAGCGCCTTCACTTTGGTTGCCATGAGTGTTGATAGATACATTGCGATATTAAAACCTATGAGACCAAAAATGACCACTCGTGCCTTCTCCATCACAATCGCTGTAATTTGGACAATGTCTCTTTCAGCGCCTCTTCCAACAGCTATCACCTCACGAGTTGTCTTCAAGGATGGTTCGTCCAATGGATTGTGTTGGGAGTCGTTTGAGAACGACCAGCATAAATACATATACAGGTGAGGAATATATAAAACTGTTTGCTCTGTACTCTTAGCACCATGTACAGTCCGATATGTTCTGTTAGCACCATGTACAGTCCCAGAATACAAAAAGCCTAAACAGAGACCATATACTCACAGTTAAACACACATTATTTATGCGACGAACTCCCCGCCTCCCCGACGGGAACAACGAGCTTGTATGGTATGTAGCATATTCTATTTAGGGCGTATCAACTAACTAGTTCATTTTCTAGCTGTAGTTAATTTCTAGGCATAATAAATACGTTCATTAGTGTTCCATTACTCTCTGAATGGTACTTATGAACAAATTGCTGCCGCGGGATGTGAACCCGGTAACTTGACCGTTTCAGACACGCTTTGTACCTCGCTGCCATAGAGCACGAGGAGCTTGTATTATTTTGTGTAAATGTATAGGGAAGATGTCCAGAACGTTATGTCATACACAAATGTAAATGTATAAATGTTGATTCTGCACATCCATCCAGCGTAATCCTGCAATGTGTCCATGGGAATAACAATCTAGCAAGAGATTAAACAAAGACGTTCTTGCAAAAATGAGTCGCCTCAAAAAAAAAAATCAACGACCTTTAGAATGGGAGAAGGCAAACAGATTCTCAAAAACAGCAACAGTGTAATCTGATTAAACATATGGGCAAATGGGTTATCTGGTCGAAATATATTTAGTGAAATAACACTTCCAAAAGACAATGGCAACTTAAACAAATCCCTTACATTGCAAGAGAAATGATTCCTTTATATTCCAGTTTTGAACAGTACATGCAAGAGTCAATACTCATCTAAACCGTTTCAGAAGCCAGCAACTACCATATGTAGACACTACTCTCATATCAGTGAATCAGTGGAACACCTCCTTAATGTTTGCCTTGCTCTTTTAACTACAGAAAAACATTTACAGACTCAGCAATCACTAACTGTATGGATCACTAAGTCAACTTCAGAAGAATGGCACATTTTGAGAAGTAAACTCTCGTAGAAAGCATGAGGATAAATGAAAATAAATCTTACAGCTGACGGGAATTGAACCAGGTCCGTTCCAGCGGCACCGAATCGCCTTGCAACTCAAGTAAACAGTTTTTAAATGGCATAGTTCTGCCAACAGTAGATCTACTCTACGGCAGGTGAATATCAAGAACAATAATAACAACATATATCTGTTGTACCGGTATATTTCTGGAGTGGAAATGGGAATGCAGAATAGCAACATTTAATACCTTCCATGCAAGTCCTAAGATGCAACTAAAGTGGTTTTGAAATGGATCTAACAGTTCCATTACATATAGGGTCAGTGATCCAGAAGCTATGATGTGGAAGTCGAATGTGTCTAACTGAATAGCCCATGCATCGCAGCAATATTCTAAACCATGATTAACGTGACAACGCATTCCGTTCTTCAGACTTCATCATACTGTTGTTTGCTTGTGTTTGCATTCATTCTCAACCTACCACCACTTCTATTTTGTTGCACAACAGTCTTCCTGCTAGATTTCCACAGGACGTAGTCCAGAGACTGGAAATTCGTTGTGTCGCCATTTTAATTTGCACCGGTGGCCCGGTCCATCCGTCTTCAGCGTGACATCCTACTAATATGTGAAAGTTTGAGAATGATCGTAGAACAAGAAGATATATCTTATCCAACTAAAATCCACACATTTCTTTCATACAGTATGCCATGTTCTATTTCTCCCTTTTCTTTTGTTTTCCTTTTTTCTTTTCTTTTCGTAGTTCTTATCATATTCTATCAATTTTCTATCGCATTGCCAGTTCTTGTCAAATCATAACCATGTTCTATCTCATTGATAGTTCTTATGACATCATATCATTGTTTTATTCCACTGATAGATCTTGTCAAAAACATATCATTGTTCTATAGATTTTATATCTCTTATAAAATCATATCATTGTTTTATCTCATTGATAGTTCTTCTCAAATCATTTCATTGTTTGATCTCATTGATAGTTCTTGCCATTTCATATCATTTTTCTATCTCACTGATAGTCCTGTTAAAAAACCTATCATTGTTCTATATTATTGATAGTTCTTATCAAATCATATCACTATTGGATCTCACTGTTTGTTATTCTCCCTAATTCACAACTAACACATAAATATCCTAACAAATGCGCAACCAAATGTAATTAACATGTCAATAAGTTTCATCCACGCTTCAACCACGATGAAGGACAGAATTTCTCTCATTTTTTTCGTTGTTCTCTCGTCCAACTATCTGACATCCCCGATTATTTATCCGCAGACTAGCACTATAATCTCATTTATTACATCAGCAGAAAATAAATCTCCTGATTGATCTGTAAGATTGTGTCTAAGTTATATATATCCCGTCAGTTATATATATCCCGTCAGTTATATATATCCCGTATTATCCTGGATTTATCGTACTTAATTAAATCATGAGTAAATTGTTTCTAGATTTGGTATTTTTTGATTATTTATACGTTGAAATTGATAATTATTTCCAGGAGAAATTGCATACATAAACTGTTGGTGAAACTTACCGTCAATTTTAGGATTAAAAACTGGGACTGGTTAGTTGCGGGTGGGTTTTGTCATATAAAAACTGGGTCTGGTTAGTTGTGGGTGGGTTTGTGATATAGAAACTGGGTCCGGTTAGTTACGGGTGGGTTTGTGATATAGAAACTAACTGGGCCTGATTAGTTGAGGGTGGGGTTTGTTATATAGAAACAGGTCTGGTTAGTTGCGAGTGATTTGTGATATAGTAACTGGGCCTGGGTAGTTGGGTTGGATTTTTTATATAGGTTTACACATATGCGTTAATTTTGTAATATGAAGATGTAGGTTGGTATTGTAATGCGGAGATGTAGGTGTGGATTGTTATATGAGAATATATGTATATGTATATTTATATGTAGGTTGAGTGTATATGTGCATGTAGGTCACCTTTATTTATACATAAGGAGATCAAGTTTACATATGTATATGTAGGTTGAATTTATACATTATGTTATATTTGTGTTGAATTTATACATTATGTTATATTTGTGTTGAATTTATACATTATGTTATATTTGTGTTGAATTTATACATTATGTTATATTTGTGTTGAATTTATACATTATGTTATATTTGTGTTGAATTTATACATTATGTTATATTTGTGTTGAATTTATACATTATGTTATATTTGTAATGAATTTATACATTATGTTATATTTGTGTTGAATTTATACATTATGTTATATTTGTGTTGAATTTATACATTATGTTATATTTGTACATGGTTCCGTTTAAGATGCAAGAAAGCAACAGCATGTTACCTGTGACATTACCATAAATACTCCGCTCATTACTCAAGCAACCATCCAAGAGTATGCACACTCACAGCCACTGTTAGATTATGATTGTAAAATGTTCTGATATTTCCTTAGAGGACACACTTTCTCCTTAGCCCTGGTAATTCTCATTTCTTTCAATCTCTGTATGTGTACGTTATCACTTCTAGCACCGTTTTATTCACTAGTAAATCAATGACTTTCCTTATTAGGCCGGCCCTATCTCTTATCTGTACTGCCCCATCAACCACATCATTGTCTGCCAATGAATCTGATCTTTAGTTGCCTCTATCCCCAGCATGACCATGAAAGTATATCGATGTAACACTTTAAACAACCGAGTTGTTAAGTAGAGTGTGACCCTTTCATTTCTTAACGTGCACTATTCTATTTTACACCAAATCCTGTGGGAGTCTGATAGTATCAACGTATGAGTTGCATATTTAGTCACCAGCTGATTGTGGACATCGCTGCTTATATGTGAACAGATATTTTATGATAGATATCGCAGTGACGTAGGCAGGCGATTTCTCAAGCACCTTTCTGCCTTTCTAGCACACAACAATTTAAAGTAGTGGATGTGTCTAATCTTTCCTTTTCCTAGTCTGTGCACGTGAAAATATTTTCTTGTAGTTTTTATTTTATTATGGGAAAAATCTTAATCCTCGAAAGAATTAGTTGTCGATATTCTAGTTCCAAGAGCCAATGTTCTAGTTCCAATGGTCAATGTTCTAGTCCCGAAATTTCCAACAAGGATGATAATTTTACTCATTTATAGGGTGTCTATATACATAGAAATATATTCTTTTCTATGGGGGCGCTCAATATGCATAGAAATTTATTATTTTCAGTCTTACTGTTGTTTTTTTTCAAATTATTATTTTCTTCTCCTACTACGTTTGTTCTCAAACTCCTATAGATTAGCAGGATATAGTCCGGAGAATAGGAGACGCTGTGTCATGTTTGAAATAGCTTGGTGTGTAATATATACACCCTTCGGCTGGAAACATGCGAATAGCTTCTACCCTTTATGGGATGAAACATATAACTCTATCCCAATGTTCCAAAAGTAAAACGGTTCAAAGACGTATGTTACACATCAGTAATTTCAAAAATAAGATTAAAACAGCGAAGGTGTGTTGCGGGAACAAGCAAGGGAAACAAATAATACACATTTCACTTCCATATATGTCGATGTCCACTTGCATATGTTGGAAATATTTAGTAGTACACTTGGATATGTTGGACATATGTCGTAGTACACTTGGATATGTTGGATACAAGTATTTATATGTTAACATATACAACTACAATAAACACCTGTAAATATAAATTGTAATAAATATTTATGAAATCAACACAAGGATGATTTTAACTTGTTTATATCTGAACATATACCCCTTGCTTACTTATATAATAACTAACTATTGCCACATCTCACTTGTCCACAGTGTAGTCATAATGATGCTACAGTACTTTGTGCCTCTGGCTGTCATTACAGTAACAAACACACACATTGGCTACATCGTTTGGATCAAGAAAACTCCTGGCGAAGCGGAGGAAGACAGGGATAGACGAGTAGCTGCCTCTAAACGTAGAGTGAGTCTTTATAAAGTATTAATCATGTTTCTACTGTCCACTGTACTTTATCCACTGTCCATTGCCAAATTTCCACTATCCATTGTCAACTTGTCACTGTCTACTTTCCACTGTCCCCTTTTTACTTGCTATTGTCCAGTGTTTACTTTTAATTTTCCACTTTTTCCTTTCCGCTATCCTCTGTCTACTTTCCAGTGTTCACTGTTCGCTTTCCAATGTTCAATGCCTACTTTCCAATCTCCAGTGTCCCCTTTCCACTGCCGAATGTTCATTCAATTATTCGCGTTATATAAAAAGAGTTAATGGTTCAGACTCCATTCGTTTTTATCAATGGCTAACAAAAAAGACGTCACATGTTTAGATAGCTTTCATACAGCATAAATCACATATTTAGATAGCTTTCATACAGCATAAATCACATGTTTAGATAGCTTTCATACGACATAAATCACCTGTTTAAATAGCTTTCCTACATCATAAATCCTGTGTTTAGATAGCTTTCACACATCATAAATCACATGTTTAGATAGCTTCCACACAACATAAATTTGGCTTCAATGCATGAAATTATCAGAATTAATGAGCTTGTATATATTATTTTTAGTAGACATGACAACGTTATATTCCTAAGGCCTTTAAAGGGGAGCAAACAATGGAAATACTGTTTACTATCCATACATATCCTAAGAGTCCGCTAAGGGGGTTATAAAATTACGTTGACAGTCCCGTTCCATGTAGGATCAGAAATCCAGACGTTATGCTGAAGTTGGATGTGGCAGGTCGAAAGTTGCAGATGTCGCAGCTAAGCTGTAAGTCATGACACAGCGCAATCCGTTCACTGAACTACATATTAATAATCTGCGGGAATTTGGGAACGAACGCAGTAGAAGAAGGAGATAGGAATGCAAGATGTCAATATGTCTTATTCACTCTGTTTACAATATGTATTGTATCATGTATAGCTCAAAATATCATTTATATCAAAGTATCATTGACTCATGGCTCAAAATATCATTTATATCAAAGCACCATTGACTCATGGCTCGAAACGTTGATTTATTCTGTCGTGTAAAAAGTAAAGTAATGTTGCGGCGTATGTCGCTGTGCAGCTTTTTTATATCATAACTAGACTCGTTCGGACCCGTCGAGACGAGTCGTCCCGTCGGGACGAAATTTATTTGGTTGCTCACCCTGATATGCCTCACATTGCCAATATGCTTGCCAAGCCGACTCACCGTATGGGAACGAAAGCGAGTAAGACATTGTATCAATATTCGATCTAAGTATATTGATATTTATGAACAGCTTTGTTGGATTCCCTGGATTCAATGGGTAAATGCAAATGTCACGGTTAAAAGATGGTTCTCCATCTTCGTTGACGAAAACCATTGCAACCTCGTTAGATGTTGGTTCATTATAGCGACGTTGATCAGATTGACGAACGCGTTTGAAGACCATGTTTACTATTGGAAATACTCTTCCATGTTGAGCAGCATTCTCAATTTCTCTTCTTTGGATATCACGCATTAACTGATACGACTGTGCTAGTCTATTGTGTTGACGAAAAAATCGATCGATTTTATCAAGAATTTATCTTTCCTGTGTAGTATTTGCTTCGTGTGCATGACGAGCCTCTGTTGCTTGAGTACTGTGCAAAACGTACAACTAAGCGAACTGTGGAAGTTGTTGTATGGCGCATGTATATAACAAGTTAGATGATAAATTTGCTCATGAATTTTTTTAATTTATTGACCTCGACCATAAATCTGTAATATTTGCTCCCATTAACGTGATTGAAAGAGCTTTATTACAAGAGTGAATATTCTCGCGAAAATGTGTGTATTTAGGGTGTGTATTATCAGAGAGTATCAAGCGCAGGAACTCGGGATACTCCAACTTATTACCATGGATGTCTTGTGAATTTGGGAGCATGATCTTTCTCTTTCGGCAATATCTTGTAAAATTACCATCGTGGGTTCTTAAAAATAAAAATTGTATCACCACAAAATTGACATATAACAGTTAAAATTCCATAGTTATGTGCAGCAACACGATCCTCGGCAAATTTTGCTGGTTCATTTGAAATTGCTTGACTTCGACGTATATGTGATAATTGGTGAGCTTCGGCATCTGCAGCTCGACGTTTCTGCGATTGCTCAACAGTTTCATGCTGTCTATGATGACGTTTGTCTTCTCTATTCATAACTTGTCGATTTTCTCTTTGTGCTGGTGATTCTTATTCGTCTTCTTCTTTGTTCTCAAACTCCTGCAGATTAGCAGGATGTAGTATAGAGAACGGAAATCGTTGAGTCATGGTTTACAGTATTGCTTCGATATCTGCGCCTTCGACCTGACACATCTAACTTCAACATGGATTTGGGTCACTGACGTTATATGGTATGGGACAGCCAACTATATTCCATAACCTCCTTAGTCGCCTCTTACGACATGCAATGATGATAAACAGTGTTGCTATTCTTGGTTCCCCTCTCGGGGCCCGGCTGCACAAGGTGGCTGGTGATTCTAGCTTAGCTCGCCAAAGATGCAAATTAGCATCCTTAGCAAGTCGTGTTTGACTCTGTTGAAGGATTTCTACATCAATTCATTGCATCTCTCAGTTCTATGGCTATGCGCTGTAGCATTTGCAACTCGAATCCGAGCGAGTGACTCTTGACTTTGACGACTCAATCAAATACCTTTTCGCTGTTGTTTTTTTTTTTAAAGTTTTCTTGCGATTAGAACATCTTTATCCATCATTTAAAACAAACTATATATATATATATTTTAAATATTATGTATTTTATATAAATTTAGAGTGCGTGAAGCCTAGTTGATAGTGAATTTGCTTTCTATCACTGGGTTACATCGTGCCAGGTTCGAAACCTCGTCCGGACAACAAACAATCCGGGTTGTGATTTCTCGCTTGACACGACCATTCCTCCAGTCCACTATGCTATAAATGAGTTAGGGGAGGTAAAGACAGCAAGGAAGGGAACAGCAAGGAAGGGAACTGGCCGCCCCACCAAATAGTTGCTGCGGCTTAGTGCATGAAGAGCTATCTTCATCCCCGACGGCAGGTTGCTGCCATAGGACATATCTTTACCTTTAGATAATTTTAACCACAAGTCGTTACATAAGCCATTTTATGTCACTTTGATTGGATGTCACACCAAATTCCGTGACAAAAATGTGTTATTTGTAGAGCTTTCCGAAGATTCTGACATAAAAAGAATGTTATATTATAGATTGTTGGTGGGAACAATAGCGATTTTTTTCGGTTTGGTGGATGAGTTCATATCGCATCTTTAATTGTGTCTTTAGAGATGGAACTGAAATTCTTTCTGCATCTGAGTGCTTCGATCTGCTTGTCAGTTATATTAGAAATATATAGATATCATAAGGCAATTGTGTAGTAAGAAATAAAATAGAGATGTGTGTAGTCTCACAAGAACCAATTCTTTCAAAAATGAACTGTAGAAAACTTGCATTGTTTGAACATGTATTTTGTCGACATGATAACTTGTCAAAAACAATAGTTAAGGGAACCGTGGAAGAAGTAGAGGACGACAGATAACAGCATGAGCAGATAATATTACGGACTGACAGGACAAGATTTTTCTTCACTCATCCGTCTAGTTGAAGATAGAGATCTGTGGGAGGACTAGGCGTGGTGATGCATCCCATATGGAATCGTCACCACCCTGAAGGGTTACGAGTTTATAGAAATAGACAGACAGGCAGGCAGGCAGACATACAGAGAGAAAGACAGACAGACAGTCAGGCAGGCAGACAGACATATAGACAAACAGATAGATGCGTAGTTTTGTAGATACGTCGATTAATAGATAGACAAACAGACAGGCACGCATGCAGACAGAAAGACAGACAGATATGGAAGCGGGCAAATCTCCTTATGACACCATTTGCAT
Organism: Meghimatium bilineatum; assembly: GCA_034231615.1. Taxonomy (NCBI): domain Eukaryota; kingdom Metazoa; phylum Mollusca; class Gastropoda; order Stylommatophora; family Philomycidae; genus Meghimatium; species Meghimatium bilineatum. The sequence continues at coordinate 8,539,989 of CM067320.1, read as the reverse complement.
TTTGTGGTCCAGATGCAATCATAGTGTGGGGCCACAGATAAAATACGTGATGTTAAAGCTAGAATGAGAATATCATCCAAGCGTTATCGGTCATTCTATGACCATTAACCTAGCGGAAATGCAAACTCAGATAATATGCATCACCCCCTGTAACTCTCATGTCATGTGACGCCCATTCAAAGTCGCTATAATTCTAGAATGTATAAATACATATGCATAGAGAGCAGCTGTACTAATACAAGACAATAAAGACGGTATCAGAACCAACGTATCTAGCTAAAGGGTTTTCGTCTGTAAAATGAAGTATCACGTATCATTTACTATTTAATAATTTCGTATATTGTCTATTGTCTATCCCCAAGTGGATAATGGTCAGAATATCCACACTTGCCGTTAAACGTAGGGGTGGTGACTAGAAGCTGTATTTGTGTATCCAAGGCCAGATGTGTCGCCATGGCTGCGTTGGATCCATATTTGTTAAGTAGTGTCTTGATGTTATCTATCCATCTTGTTCTAGGTCTTCATCTGGCCTTGCATTCGGATGTTATATGTTCTTGTTGGTAGTTGGTTATGTTTCATTCTCTTAAGGTGTCCATACCATTTTATTTGTTGTTTCTCGGTGTATTTTGTGCATGGTATGATACCGATTCCTCTCCTGATTTCATCATTTCTCCTTTTGACTAGTTTAGTCCCAACTGCTGTGCTGCTGTCCGCTAGTATATAGTATCAAACAGTAGTGGTAGTTGTTTCACGTTATCTTGTTAGGAGCGCAATAAAGATTTGGGGCTGGTGCACAGAGCAATGAGTGGGAAAAATAATGATAATGGGTGTTGCGACAAAAAAACACACGACATTAACATAAAAAAACAACGTTTCAACTAAAATGTCTTAATCTGGACAAAAAACAAACAAGACATGAATATTACAAACAGAGCATCATATTGAAAGATAGGAGCAAAGGAACATGATCAGGGAGAAAGATGAGAGAAAGAAAAAAAGGAGAAAGGAAATAAATACGGCAGGGACAGACGAGAGAGTAAATGAAAAAGCAACAGGGCAAGTATAATAACAGAAAAATGTACGTGATGCAAAAAGGACCTATTTGAAATCCGGTTTAGTCGAACGGAAACTTTGAAGTAAAATTTGCCGCGGATATCTTGAAGTTAACTATTCGAAAGTCTAATGATATTTGAGTAGCTTTCAGACCACGTAATCACTGTTCCTGTCCATAAACGATTCATGCGTTACACTACTAGATTTAGAGGATAAACGTGGGCCTCTGTAGGTATGTGGACAGCGATACCTGCTACAGCGAAAAGTTCAAGCAAAGATATTTATGGTAAGCTTTCTGGTTGGTGCCCATTGAACAATATAAATCAATAAACCCATAACCCTTCAGGGTCGTAGAGGTACCACATTGGAAGCTTCAGCACACAGAGTCATCCAGCGAATTCTATCCTCAGCGATGCGGATGAGTGTGGAAATATCTTCCCCTGTCCATTCCTTGATGTTGTCTGTCCATGTCTTTATTTGCTCTCCTCTGCTTCTTCCACCCTCGACAGTTCCCTGCAGTATTGTTTTTGACAAGGAATCGTGCCTGCATACATGTCCGAACCATACTAGTTTTCGTCGTTTGACTATTGAAAGCAATGGCTCCTGGACACCTGCACACATCTCTACTTTATTTCTTAAGTACACATTGGTCTTATGTTCCCTATAGGTATTTCGTAGAATTCTTCTGTAGCATTTATACTCGAAAGCCTGTAATCTTCTCTACATGTCCGCAGTGAGTGTCCAACTCTCACAACCATACAACACAACGGAAAGCACCAGCGACTTATACAGTTTGATTTTCACTCCAACACTGATGTTGCTTTTCCAAATCACAGTTAGCCTTGACAAGGACGCTAAAGCCATCTCAAGCCTTACTTTTAGTTCTGCTCTGCATTTACCATCGCTGCATATACTGGATCCGAGGTATTTGAAGGTATTCACCTCCTCAAGCTTATGTCCATACATCATGATATTAGTCTGGTTTTCTGTGTCTCTGCTGTTTACCAAGATTTTGCACTTATCTGAATTGATTTCCATTCCGTACTTGCTGGTAACTTTTTCCAACTGTGATGTTAATTCTTGCAATGATTGTTCTGACCCAGCTATATTGAACAATATGGAAACTATTAAATATAACTGGTAATACAACTGGTAAATATAACTGGTAAATATAACTGGTAACACAACTGGCAAATATAACTGGCAAACATAACTGGTAATACAACTGGTAAATATAACTGGTAAACATAACTGGCAAACATAACTGGTAAACATAACTGGTAAAAATAGCTGCTAAACATAACTGGTAAACACAACTGGTAAACATAACTGATAAACATAACTGGTAAACTTAACTTTTAAACATAACTGGTAAATACAACTGGTAAACATAACTGGTAAACATAACTGGTAAACATAACTGGTAAACATAACTGGTAAACATAACTGGTAAACATAACTGGTAAACATAACTGGTAAACATAACTGGTAAACATAACTGGTAAAAATCGTTTTCTAAAATGAAATATTCAGTACTGATACCACTTTATGGACAGGGACATGCAGTATATTACCTCACGATTGATGCAAGTCTTCGAAAGTCCGCCCCTTAATTGTTTTCCTAATTCTTGAATAGTGCAATTTGTCTTTGTGCATGGTATGATACCGATTCCTCTCCTGATTTCATCATTTCTCCTTTTGACTAGTTTAGTCCCACTGCTTATGTTGCTTGATTATGTTGCTGCTGGATACAGCCGATTCTTTGTATCATAGCACGGCACGGCTCTGCTCATGTATTCAGTTTAGGCTGGATACATGCTTTCCCCTTTAATTCACACGTTTTAGAGAAATCGGTATTCATCTTCTATAGAAAGATATGCATTAAAAAGATATGCATACATTAAAAACATTAACTTCTGTGACATAACGTTTATTGCAACACAAAATGCTACCAATGACAACAAAAAAACATCTTATCCAAAGTATCTTCATTCCAACCCTGTGCTACCAATGTCAAACATGGTCCTTAACAACAAAACATAAGAGACAACTGGTTACAACAGAGATGAGAAATCTGAGAAAAGCCACAGGAGTGACCAGAAAACACAGAATTAGAAACGATGTCATAAGAGAAAGAGTGGGTGTTATATCAATTCTACAATACATACAAAACCAACACATACAATGGTTTGGTTATCTGGAAAGAATGCTGTGTGATTCATTAGTTTATAAAGCATATACGAAGAGAGTAGAAGCAGAAAGAAGAGCCAAGGGTAGACCTAGAGTACGCTGAATCGACAACATTAAAGAGACATTACACGAACACGAAATAACATTATCTGAAGCTGCCAGAAAAGCGAGAACAAGAACATTGTATCTCTGTCGACACCCGTACATGGTAAAAGAGGAAGAAAAGAAGAAGAAGAAGACAAATCGTGGCGGGGTGCATACATTTAGAGATCCAGAATAAACAGAAAATAACATGGAATATTGGAAAACATTATCAATGTCGTGTCGAGGCTCACTTTAAAACACTAGATTTCCTGCCGAAGACGAATGTGTCGGGCCACTGGCGCAAATAAAACTGTGAAAAACAGCATTTCCATTCTCTGAACTACATCCTGCTGGAAATTTTGTAGGAACGTCGCCCTGCTATAAGAGAAAACCAGCTGGAGTTTGAGAATGAATGCTGAAGAAGAAGACGAAACACTAGATCTGGAACGTCGTTGAATAGACTACCACCTTATGCTAAAAATGAATGATGTTATCGATGCTTAGATGGACACAGAGCCTCTTGAGATTATTATGAAAGTAATTAACAAAATATATATATTTATGTCTCATGTCCTTAACAGAATGTTGTCCTCACTACCACTCTTTAACCTTCTCGGATCGGATCTGTGTAGGCTGCCCAGCTTGTTCAAGTGTCATTTTCAGAAAGTCTTTGATGTTATGTGTCCATGAAAGTCTTAGTCTGCCTATTGTTCTCTTCCATGGAACTTTACGCTCCATGATTAATCATTCTAAACCATTGTTGTTATTTATATATCCGAAATATGTTAGCTTGCTTTTATTAAATAGCTTTGAAAGCTAGTTTTCTTCTATGTTAATGTCTTTGCGAATGCCTGCGTTGATTCCTCTTTCTTGTCATGATATTCTTAGAAACATTCTATTGCATATCAACATTCGAATGTCGCTGTACAAAATATATAACAATTTTAATGTAGTGATCATCATTACCTGAAACGTTTGTTGTTCTATGACGTGTCAGTTTGTTGTCCGAGTCTAAAAGGAAGAGAATAGAAGCGCAACACTATGCTTTATGTTTCATCATGCCATATCAACACATGTCATTCATGTAATTAGTCATTAACGAGATTGGAGATAACACTTCGCTACAATAGTATTGTCTGAAAAGCTCAAATAACGTACGTATCGTGGCTTACAGAGGACTTAGATTCCAGAGCTCGTGCGAAGCATACAAATGGCACCATCCTAAAAACAAAAAGTATTAAAGGTCTAGAACACATGATTATGTCAGTTAAGCAGCATAACGAAACAAAAATTCGTTTCCTCAATTCAAAAAAGACAAAAATAATCTAGTAACAGAAATACATTCACGCCTGCAGTAGTAATTGACAAACAACTGGAAGAGGTCAGCAACTATGAATATCGGGTCAACCATTAAACACCACAGGAGATTGCTAACCAGAGATTAGAAAGAGATTGACATCGGTTCTACACACAGAAAAATATCAAAACAAAAACTATGGCGAGGAGAAAACAGAAAAAAGCAAAGTTACATAACTATTCAAAAGCTATATTTTTCCAGTGGTAACATATAAATTTTGGATGTGAGCAAACACATTCGTAATGAAAAAGACAATATCGACATTTTAATTGACATTTTCTTACATATGGACAGAAAGGATTCGCCGCTGGCGTCCGCAAAGACTAGAACATAGAAGAGGCCGGCTCCTAAAATCTATCACAAACCCAATCTTACATAATTTGAACATATACTCGTAAACAGACACAATCGTTTAGAAAGATTAATCATAGAAGGATCAATTCCAGAGAAAATAACAAGGCAGACCCAGACATATGATGGATAACGGATACTACGGGTGTTCTGAAAATGACTCTGAAAGAGCCTGGACAGCTTGAACAGAATCAAGAGGCTTACAGAGTAGCAATGAGGACAGCGTACTGCACACGAAAGTCACATAGATAGATAGACTCTTGGCTAATCCCATAGATCACATTGTATATACTTTGGAAAGCTGCTTTTCAAACCATTCTTATGTATATTTTCCACAATTTACTTGCTGTAAAGCTGCTTTTTAAACCATTCGTATGTATATTTTCCACTATTTACTTGCTGTAAAGCTGCTTTTTAAACCATTCTTATGTATATTTTCCACTATTTACTTGCTGTAAAGCTGCTTTTTAAACCATTCTTATGTATATTTTCCACTATTTACTTGCTGTAAAGCTGCTTATTAAGATTTCATATATATTTTCCAATATTAACTTGCCGTATTAAATTAATACCTAAAAGTTTCAGAGACAGTGATATATATATATTTTATCTCACTCCAGTCCACCACTTATAACTGTTCAATATTCAGTGTGTTAAGTTTCTATATTGATTAAATAGATGGTTCTGAAACAAATATTTCACTAATACATTATGAGTAGCTTACAGATCGTATGAAGTAATCATTACACTGTATGATTCAATGTCACAATGTAACATAAATCAGCGGTTCTTAAACTCTGGTCCCAAGAACACTGGGGGGGGGGGACGCGAGGGGTGGTTTTGCGTGATGTTCTCAGATGATCCGCGAGGATTTTAGGGAATAGTACTGGCCGTTACATTTATAATAAAAAGATAAGTACGCAGTGATGAAGAACAAGACAAAATACACTTAACAAACGATACGAAAGGAGTCGACTTATTGGACGCCCTCGTAAACGGTGGATAGATAGTGTATTAGAGACACTCGGAAATATAACAGCGGAAGAGGCAAATAGAAGGGCAAAAGACCGTACACTCACTCTCCCCTCAACACCGAAAGGTACATGAGGACAGAAAGAAGAAGAAAAAAAAAAGATATAGACAGTGTGTCCACTACATCAAAACATTTGCTAACCTTTTATATAGATATTTGTTTAAAGTCATATTGTATCCTTGTCATGCTTCACCTTGACTGTGATGCGTATCATGTGTTTTTGCTATCTTTACTTCTAACATTTACCACAGTTGTCTCTAAGAGACATATTTTTGTCTCCACACAAAACTTTTCATTCTTGCATTTTTCCTTAGAAACATGATATATTGTTACCCTTTCGTGTTTCATTATTGCATCTTTCTCGAGTTGTGCAACACTTGGTCCCCTGAAGCCAAAATAACTTGAAAGGGGACATGAAAAAACAGTGATCCCTTGCAGCCAAGATAACATGAAAGGGAAGGGGGCGGAGAAAGCCTTTTTAAATTAAGGGAGAGGGAACAGACCACCTCTCTCACCAACCTATGTTTGTGTATCAAGATTGAGAAACATGTGAAAAATAATTGCTATATTTTTTATTGTTTTTTGCTCATTTCTGAAGCTCGGAGATGGGTTGCTGAGACTTCGCTGTGCATTTGTAATAATTGAATAATTTTGTGTTTTCATCTCATGTTTGTATTTATTTATTGATAAATGTCCCTGTCGGGCGTCAACATCGGCAAAATCTTGTTCCTTTGTTTATTATTTCTGTTGTATATTGCTTTGACTATTTGGTAGTTGGATTATCTAGTAGCAATATCACATTTATATAGTAGTTATCACTTCTTTGTTTTATTACTGGAGCACTCTCAACCTTGTTGGATATCCTCGGACAGTTTGATTATTTAAGCTTCAGTGATCTACTACTAAGTTCTCAACTTGTAAGACAATCTACTCTTTCTTGAACAAACCACAATCTACTCTTTCTTGAACAAACCACAATCTACTCTTTCTTGAACAAACCACAATCTACTCTTTCTTGAACACACCACAACCATTCTTTCTTGAGCAAACCACAATCTACTCTTTCTTGAGCCAACCACAATCTACTCTTTCTTGAACAAATCACAATCTACTCTTTCTTGAACAAACCACAATCTACTCTTTCTTGAACAAACCACAATCTACTCTTTCTTGAACAAACCACAATCTACTCTTTCTTGAACAAACCACAATCTACTCTTTCGTGAACAAACCACAATCTACTCTTTCTTGAACAAACCACAATCTACTCTTTCTTGAACAAACCACAATCTACTCTTTCTTGAACAAACCACAATCTACTCTTTCTTGAACAAACCACAATCTACTCTTTCTTGAACAAACCACAATCTACTCTTTCTTGAACAAACCACAATCTACTCTTTCTTGAACAAACCACAATCTACTCTTTCTTGAACAAACCACAACGATCATATCTGAGTACTTTTGACAACAGTAACATCTATATTTAATACAATATTCAGGGTCGTTGGTAAGTCGTCCTTAGACATATAATGTCATCAGCCTTTTCTTAGATCCATTGATGACATGGATAAGGTTAATATTTACATTTTTAACATCTCTTTCTAGATAATGCTGACGATCTACTAAATCTATTCTCGCGATCCAGAGGTAGATGGGGATGGACGTATGCACGACCCATGTTCTATAGAACTGCATTTGTATAGCCCATACTTGCCCACTCTCCGCGTTATTTATTGTTCAGAGTTCGCTTCTATTACAAACATATTTCTTGCCACTCCAATGTTTTTCCGATTTGTTACACTCATCGTTTCGTTGAAAGTCATTGATCGCTCATTCTAAGATTTCTAACAATGAAGTATCAAATTCTTGTTTTGCTAATTATCTATGGGCGGGTCTGGTTTTGCGAAGATAGAATTGATGGATCACTGCTTATACTGGACATGCAGATATAACCAAACCGCAAGAATACAATTTGATGTGTCCGCGTGAACGTCATGTTTGATATCTTTGTCGGACGAATCAGAATGAGAATGACCGAGACAGAGGGAAAGGTGACAATTCTGTCTGGTATAATCACAAGCGATGCACGCTCCTGGGATGCCAGAAATATTATACATTAACTCTAGATCAACAAACAGCTTTGATTAGCTGTGCTTATTCTTCTCTCATTTTCCCTTCTCCTAAGTGCTTGTCCTGATTCATTCGTCCATTCTTTCTTCTCCTACGTACTTGTCCGGATTCATTCGTCCATTATGTCTTCTCCAACGTATTTGTCCGGATTCATTCGCCCATTTCTCTTTACGTGTTTGTCCGGATTCATTCGCCCATTCTCCGCCCACTATCAACATGTGCCACAATAATGTGTCTTTCATCTCTTTCCATCTCTCTCTTTCTCCCTATCGACCTTCGTTTCTCTTTCATCGCTTTCCTTTATCACTTTCCTTCGTTTCTTAATTCATTTCTACAGTGCTCTGTAATATACTTTCCCTCTCTCACTTCCCAATTTTTCACTACTTCTGTTTATTAACAACACCATTTGGTACTTTACAAGTAGACGCCACCAAATGTTTATAATTATTTTTAGCTAATACTAGCTTAGCTATTTCTTTTTAATGCAAGAAGACTATTTCCTTGTTCTAAATTTTGATTTTATTTAGGCCAGCGTTCTAATCAAAGCAGTAGATCAGATTATATAATATATCGGCATATACAACAATCTATCAGATTATATCATATACTGGCATATACAACAATCTATCAGATGATATTTTGTACTACCATAGAAAACAATAAATGTTTCATTTGAAAACATTCTCTACACATCCCCCTCCATTTCTCTACAAATATTCTAATACATTAAGAGAACTAAAAACAATTAGGTACATATCACAATTATACAGAGAAACAGTGGTAATGAGATGACTAGGACATACTATACAATCGTGATATTCTTAATCGAAATACTTATCCACAATCGTGATATTCTTAATCGAAATACTTATCCACAATCGTGATATTCTTAATCGAAATAAGTATCCACAAACGTGATATTCTTAATCGAAATACTTATCCACAAACGTGATATTCAAATTACGGAATCATGGAAGCAGGATGTCATGACTCGTGTTGCATTAGGTTGGAGAGGAGATCGGAAATATTATAAAGGTAAAATTGAAATTGATAATAGTTCAAGGGCTGCAGGACTAACAAACCACACAGCATACCCCGTGGTACAAGCGAGAATGTACATACTATGTAAGGTTCTTGGAGACTGAGTTTGGTCTTATGAGCCACAACCATCATCACCTATCTATTTATCTATACGCTGTGACCCTTGTTTGCCTTGCGGCGTCAGGGGTAGAAGAATTCTCTTGAGATAATCTTATTGAAGACTCATCATCGCCATGGATCGTAAAATATATTTCTTACAGCACAAAAATAATAATGTCTTCTGGAATAACAGAAAATTGTCTACTGTGTCTTAATGTGTGAAATGACTGAATGTATATGTGAAATGACTGAATGTATGTGTGAAATGACTGAATTTATGTGTGAAATGACTGAATTTATGTGTGAAATTTAAAATGTTTTGAAATTGCAGACTTTATATTATGTCCCAGTTTCATTGTTATTCTCATCATTTCTCCATTGTTTCTTTTTTTTCAGTTAGTCAAAATGATCATCATCGTCGTGGTTATCTACGCCGTCTGCTGGTTGCCGCTTCACGTCATTACTCTAGTCGGAGACATAAACCCTGACATCTACAATCTCCCACACATGAATGTTGTATGGCTCTGCGCTCACTGGTTGGCAATGTCACATTCCTGTTACAATCCAATAGTTTACTTCTCCCACAATTCCACATTCCGTAAAAACCTCAAAAGAACGTTGACAATGTGTAGGAATAAAAGAAAACGTATGCAACATCAAATGTCTTTGAGAAATGGAATGTGGAATGGAGATAATGACATTTATGGCAGCGCTGAATCTGTGAAATCAAAGTATAGCTTACGTGGCATGTACTCATCAAACAGAGTTGTGAGACAGTACGAGATGTCTGAAGACTGGGACAGCTTAAGAAAAGTCAACAAACTTCGAGGTGTGGCGAACGATATGTATTTATGATATATTTTGTATATGATGGAAATATTATACCAGGGATATTACATTTGTTAGATTTCTAATCTACCTGTGGATATCCTGAAATTTCCGCTTTACCTGTGGATGTTTCTTATGGTATACAATTTACCGTGCTGTGTCAGATTCAAGTCTTCAGAAGTGAGGAGGTAACTGAACTTGAAAACCTCATTGGTGCTAATAGTGAATTCTAGAATCAGAATGTCTGCATCCAGAATAATCAACATTTCAAAACAACTTATTGGAATATTCTGGTATACGCTCACTTGAATGTAAAAACTGTAATTCAAGTCACATGTTAGGAAAGTGTACACAAGAAGATATACATAGTACATGGCACATAGAATAACACATGAAACATAGACTAACACATGGCACATAGACTAACAGACTAACACATTGCACATGGACTAACACATAGACTAAGACATAGAGTAACACATGGCACATAGACTAACACATTGAACATAGACTAACACATGGAACATAGACTAACACATGCATACAGACTAACACATGGCACATAGACTAACACATGGAACGTAGACTAACACATGACACATAGACTAACACCTGACACATAAACTAATACGTTAACATGAAACACGCCATGATATCATGAAATATGTTACGATAACATGAAATGCGATATTCCCTTCACACACAAATCGAATATCTAATTACATAAATAATTACGCACATGTTATCATATATCGCTACTTCGTTGTTCCAATAACATGAGAACTCGTCTCACCCCAACTGAAGTCTTGAGAAACGTAACATTCAAAACAAATGTATGTTTTAATTAAATATAAACATGATGTTGAAAGTGGTGAAACGGCGTAACTGTATAGATTGGACATGTAGCGAGACACTACTCACTTTCTAAAACTATTTTACTAAGAACATTCGAGGGTGGAAAGAGACAAGGCGGATAATGAAAATACTGGATTGACAACATCAAGGAATGGTCTTGGCATGATTGTTTTCACTCCTTCGAATAGCTGATGACATGAGTTTGGAGGGATTTTGTGCTGATGTCCCTAATGTGACACACCTATGATCCTGACATAGTTCGAATTGTTACTATCAACATTCACAGCGACAAGCAAATATACAACATTATTGCATATTGGCGTCAATAGATACGGACAGTCTATAGACGCTGCGATCTCATATACAGTAAGTCCTTCAGAATGTGATAACTGACTATTCCTGTTTGTTGAAAACGAAGATATAAAGCGAAAAGACAGAAGATATTCGGTGTTGTTTGATTAATCTTCTTCCGATTCCTATATGCTGATCGTGTTGTACAGCATCACCCTTCACCTGCGTTCTATCTATATACAAGGAAGACGAAAAACACCGTACATCATGCTCTAGTTACTGTGGCAACGCTAGCTAGTCTGTCTGCTCTTTCCCTTCCAGTAACACCCAGATGTCCAGGTACAAGAATAAAGGTAACTATCACCAGCATTCATTCAGTTGCATTTAGCACTGAAATTACCGCATAGGGCCGAGGTCAGATCTCTCCAATTTTTTCTGTTGAAAGCTATTCTGTGCAGTTCTTGAATAGTATGAATATTGTTTGTTTTACTTTCTCTAGACATTGTTCTTCTGAATGTTTCTTTTGGTCTAGCCCGTGCATGAATGTTGGAAAAATCGGCTAAGCGGATTTAGGTGTTGTCAAAGTGATCCAAATTAGAAATTACAGTAGGATATATCGGACCTCAATGCACTGACAACGCATCTAACTATGACACAACACTTTCCGCTATGTGGACTACAGCATGAAACCTAAACTAATTTGGATAACGAAAGCGAAGAATACAAAATATTACAAAAATCACATTTAAAAAAGTTAAACAGCATAGTCCATAGAGTTCATCAAGATCTCCGTAATGCAAGAACAGACAGTAGTATCTGTCTGCTCAGTGTAGACATGGGCGAACTAATCACCTCATACAAAGTTTACATTAAGAGCATTAGAGTGATTGATCAGTGAGAATCAATGTCGGCTAGTTCTTTCATCTTTCAGCTTCTAAAGTTGATACTACTAGACCGACATAGGATTTATACTCACGCTAAAAATTTGGTTGACGTCTCGGATACAGCAATAGACGTTTCTACACGCTATATGTGAAATATACGTATTGTTAATGTGTGATATAGTATATTTGTAGTTATGATAAAGGGTTGTACATGAATTATGTCAACAACTGGGGGTGGGGGAAGAGGGTTTTAAAAACTATGCCATTGGTGACAAGGGAGGAGGGGGGTGATGGAAGTCCACAAACATTGACAAGGAAAATAATATTCTTGTTACACTAAATACATTGTTTCAATGTGATATTTTGGTCAAAAATTTTATAATTAAGCAAGTGGTGTCCCAGAATACTTGACATATGTTGAAATAATGAAGCAAGTGGTGTCCTTGAATACTTGACATATGTTTGGAATAATGAAGCAAGTGGTGTCGCTGAATACTTGGCACATGCCGACATAGTGAAGCAAGTGGTGTCCTTGAATACTTGACATATGTTGAAATAATGAAGCAAGTGGTGTTTCTTGAATACTTGACATATGTTGAAATAATGAAGCAAGTGCTGTCCTTGAATACTTGACATATTTCAACAAGAGCGGGGGCAGAGAGCCGACAATTGACAAAACATTGTTGACGAAATTTCAGAACAGCTTCTAGCGAGACTGTATAGAAGACCTTCTAACAGAATTAATTAGGACCCCACTTGTTACATTTTTCATTATTGTTAGCTTTAAGTTTGTCACTATTTATATACTTGGAGACGGCTTCGCTATTTTTGGCATGAGATTCCAAGAATATAAATAGTGACCAACCAAAATTCCAACAATAATAACGAATGAAGTCCTAATTAATGCTGTTGGGAGATCTTTAGGGAGACGGTCATTCTCCTAGTTTGACATTGTGGTAGTTGTATGTGGTATAAGTTGTACTTAACATTATGTGTGAATGTATGTCAAAGTTAATAATTCATGTCATATCGTACCATTATCGATCTTCTCTCGCTGGGCTTGAAACCGGAGCAAAAGGTAACGAATGTGACTAAGTGTCATCAACGGCGACAAATGATGTTCTACAATTTGTGTTTGCTGTTCCATTCTCAAAAAAATTAGAGTGACACAGATGTCATGCTAAAGTCAGATGTGATAGGATAAACGTCGAATATATCGCATCCAAGCTGTAAACTATAACATAACGTACTTCCTTGTCCGGGCTACCTCCTGCCTGCCCCATACAGGAGTTTGAGGGCGGACGTAAAAGAAAAAAGTACTATTTCTACAAATTAAACGTAAACAGTGAGAACGGAAAATATTACATAAAAATATTTCTAAATTTGTTCTATTGAAAATATTGTGATTTTGAAAAGCTTAGAGGACCGACTTTATTATATTCGGTTTACCCCATATACTCTGTCCCTCGAAAGTAAGCGACGCGCTGCCTGCCGAGAGAATCATACTTAGACCAGGAATCTCCAAACCAATTCACTTAATAAACAAGACGACACAAGCGGAATTCGAGCCCGTGACCTCCTGATCACGAAGCAAACGGCTCACGTTTGTAGATAAGTAGGGATGGTGGTTGAACACCACCCACCCTTTAAGGTAATTGGAGCATGACTTTTACCAATATGAATTTAGCCATAAGACAAATACCACCCACGCCTCCTGTTTAACAATATGAAATTAGGCATAAGACAAATACCACCCACGCCTCCTGTTTAAAAATATGAATTTAGCCATAAGTCAAATACCACCCACGCCTCCTGTTTAACAATATGAATTTAGCCATAAATCAAATACCACCCACGCCTCCTGTTTAACAATATGAAATTAGCCATAAGACAAATACCACCAACGCCTCCTGTTTAACAATATGAATTTAGCCATAAGACAAATACCACCAACGTCTCCTGTTTAACAATATGAATTTAGCCATAAGACAAATACCACCAACGCCTCCTGTTTAACAATATGAAATTAGCCATAAGACAAATATCACCCACGCCTCCTTTTTAACAATTAAAAAATTTTCCCATAAAAGATCACCCACAACCTAATAAAAATGAAACACATGTGCTCATCGTCTTCTAGTTCATCGTTTAACATGTCTACACATCACAGATACACGTCTACACATCACAGATATACGTCTACACATCACAGATACACGTCTACACATCACAGATATACGTCTACACATCACAGATACACGTCTACACATCACAGATACACGTCTACACATCACAGATACACGTCTACACATCACAGATACACGTCTACACATCACAGATACACGTCTACACATCACAGATACACGTCTACACATCACAGATACACGTCTACACATCAAGATATTTTTACACAGAAAGTTATTTTAACTGTTTACACAGCAGGTTATTTTAACTGTGGCGCAAGTAACGTATAAGTCTTCACTGTGAACTTTGTTCTATTTTCGAGGTATTTCCTAACCTTTGTATTGTGATTACCATGCACAGCGCTATTGTTGTATGGTTGAGTTTGAAATATAATTAGTATTTAAAATTCAGCAATATATATTGAAAACGATTGCATTAGAATTAGGATTAGGGTAGGATTAAGGATTAGAATCAGTTTCTAGTATTTAGAATTAAGGTAAATTATGTTTATATACAATACCTGGAAGATATGCCAGGGACAGATACACCAGGACATGCGCAGTGGTATACATTAGCAGACGGCAAGAACAGCTATGGCGCGTGTTAGATGTGACGTACTTTCGTTATAAATTCATATATGGAGAAAAATGCGTGTGACTTCAAATGATATATTATTAATTGAAAGCAATTCCATTAGAGTTAAGGATTAGAATCAGTGTTTAGTATTTAGAATTATGGTAAAATAGTAGTAGATAGAATATCGGGAATATTCATGGAGTTCGTTTCTGGAATTTCAAAAAGTGTATCCCGCAGAGAATGCTGAATAAGGTGAGTGTTTGGTTTTATCCACATTTTTACAGTTTCTCAACTCTACCATTTATTGATGTTCCAGGGAAATCTATGAAGTCAGCTAGTTAAAAAGTTTATAGCACAGATAAGACTTAATCTTTACTTTTATCTCAACGGTTTACATAGCAAGTTATTTTACCTGTTTACACAACAAGTTCTTTTAACTGTTTACACAGTAAATTATTGTAATTGTTTCCACAGCAAATTATTTTTACTGTTTACAAGCACGTTATTTTAACTGTTTACACAATAAGTTAGTTTGTTATGAAGACATTTTTATCTAGTCGTATTGCTTTATACAATGGTTGTGTTTGTGCCTCCTGACCTGGTATCTCCGCCTTAGCACCAGTACATGCTTGGGCTGTACTGTGGTCTTGCTTGATGTCAGGGATGGCCCGACCAATCTTAGTTTCCAGGCTCTGTTGGCTGAACGAATTCCCCCATTTCCACTGAGTTATCCGTGATAGGGATACTGAATATGAACGGAGTGCTTATGGATATGTCCGGAGTGCTATGGGGATGACCTGACAACTAATTAACTATATGTACTCAATCTCTGCTAACTGGTGTCAAAAAGAACACGCCGTTATGGATCGTGCCACTCGTCTGAACACAACACTTTCCACGGCATGAACGTCCAATTCTATTATATTCAGGGCAATCATAATAACAATAAGAGCATAACCCGTCAGGGTTGCAAGGGTGGCATCCTGGATACTTCAGCACAATAATCTCTAAAACATCTCTATCAAGATATAAATGATATAGATGTTCAATGATATAAAAAGTGGACAAGACATTCCAACAATTGTCATTACATGATTCACTGATGCGTAAGAAGGATTTTCTTTCTTGAAATTGATAGCTTATCATGTTGCTTATCAACCGAGAATTATTTTGTTGTAGTATATTTTCTAGGCAATATAAATACGTTCAGTAGTTTGCAATTGCTTTTTAAACGGTTCGGATGCACAATTGTCTGTGGCGGTGATCGAAATCGGTACTTTGGTCGTGTCAGACGTTATCTGTACTACTCCCTCAAACAGCCGGACATGATTTAATTAGCGATGCATAATTGAAATCATTGTTTCAATATAATTGTTGCCACTACGTGTATAGGACGCATTTGTAATATTACCCTGAAAAAAATGACACTGTCATTATAGTAATTTGAATTCTTGCTGCTAACCTTGAGAGAGCGGCCTATAACTGTTCGGCCTCCGATACTAAATCAAATATCTTTGAAAATGAATATCTAAGGATTCTCTTGAATAATGGCAGAAGACAAACCATTATGAGAGGTGGTCAAACGACAGTCTGCGTTTGAAATAGTAAGAAAACGGTCAGAAGAAAGTAATAAAGTAAGATTTGGAAGACTGACAATCATCTTTTGGATGTTATCAAGGATGTCTGGATGTCGTGATGTCTGGATGTCGTGATGTCTGGATGACCAGAGTTGCGACTTCCATTATTGTGTGTGTGTGTGTGTCTGTTTAGTTGTAAATATGTGACCTAATATAACCAAATGAACTATACTCTGTTCACTTTAAGAATGAAGTGGGTCAAAACACCACCCCCCCCCCCAAATTACTCCGCGAAAACAGGTGATTTTGAAAAATTTGATGACATGTAAAAACAATTGTATTTAACACATTTAAAAACAATATTTTAAAAAACATTTAAAAACGAAATTTAAAAACAATATTATTGATCACGTACCTATCGATGAATGCGTTCTGCGTCCAACAACCAATCAGAAACACTGACCACTTCATTCTTAGAGTGAACAGATTATAAAGCAGTGTTTCCCAACGTGGGGCCCACGCTCTACATGCATGTGGGAAATTTGCTCGTTCGCGGAAAGGAGGGGGGGGGGTATTTCGAACAAGTTTTAATTTGGCTTTTTAGGGAATAATTCAATTTTGAAAATTAAAAAAATATGTATGGTTCATAGGGGGACATCCGAATTTTAGAAAGACTTGGGTGAGGCATGCTAAAAAAAAAGGTTGGGAAACACTGCACTAAAGACTGCGGTTGAAATGTGTGTACATCAACCATAAGTGGTACATTTTACTTATCAAAGAAGACTAATACTAATCATCACCAAGGGCAGTCTCCACAATGAAGGTTTGCTACAACGATCGCCATCATTCTCTGTCTCTTGCCTTGATTGTGCACTATTCTAGACTATAACACGTCCATCTGGTAATGTTTACCTCCCACTTGTATCTCTTGCCTTGATTGTGCACTGTAGAAGTGATGGACTATAACACGCCCATCTGGTAATGTTTACCTCCCACTTGTATCTCTGCCTACTCGGGTGGTGAGTTCATCTTCTATTCTTTTGTGTCTTTGACGGTGAGGGCAGTCACTAAATAGTCGTATTTCCCTGTATCTCGTTGTTAGGTTGTTTTATGTTTTATTTTGGTAACATATCAACCTATTTTAGTTTATCTTGACATTTGCCCTGTATTACTCCAGCCACATACTTCCTGTTTAGGGTTGTTACCCTACACAGGTTCATTTATCACTAAATTACCCATCCTGTTTTATTTACCATCCTTTGCACCTGTTCAAGTTGTGACACATTTTCTATCAGGCACTGTCGTATAGTTTAAGCGTGAACCCATTAGACGAATAATGGAGCAGTTTTGAACCACGACCAACTTCCAAATAGGTCCTAACAGCAGAATCAAAACTAAGCAGAAACAGCCTTTTTACGTGATGTTTTCTATTATTGCCAAGGTTTTCATTGGTCACTATTTATATACTTTGTGTCACATGAGTGTGACCTGCCAACGAAATGCACGGAAATAATTAAAAAACACAACTTAAAAAAGGCGGTTTATTGTTTTGAATCTGTGTAAACGTCTTATTTAATTATTTGTCCGGGGAAAACCTAGGTAGGGTTGATTGGACGTCCATCCAGTCCATCCAGGACGAGATCACCAAAAGCAATACCCAGGGTCACCACAAGTAAAATGAAGTTTGTGCAACACGTAGGGAGCGGTGCTTCCCGGGATGCAAGAATGTTTAGTTTTCTCCAATGCAATGGAGTGCTTTTAACAAGAGTCAAGAGAACTGTCTCTGTGTATACTTTAAAATCTGCGACGAAGGCAATGGAGCACGTATGCGTTTGTCATGAATGCAATGACTTTGGCTGAAAATCAATCTAAGACTTAACGATATCACGTTTTACAACCAGAGCAGGGATAGATGCTAGATGTCTCACAGAGAGAGAGAGAGAGAGAGAGAGAGAGAGAGAGAGAGAGAGATAGGGAATAGAACACGTACACGAGGGATATAAACAGAAAACTAAGAACAGAAACGACAAGATATTTTTTTTTTATTCTGACATTAATTTGGACACCGACATGCAGGAAAGAATGTGGAAGACATAGAATTATACAGCGTGTGACACCAAGTGAAGGACACACACAAAGGCAGGGAGAAATTGAAAGAGAGAGAAGGACAGAGGTATTACTTGAAATGAGTTAAATGAACATTCCTTCAGCATCGCCGCCATATTATTGTTTCATTACACTCTTCCAGTTGCTATGACAACACAAAAATGTTTTGACGAACATGTTCTATACAATATTTTATATATATATATCACTTGAGGCTACATTTAAAATGTGTATGAAAATGTATAGGACACTGTGTCTGCTGTATTTAATATATATATTATATTATATATATATTATATATATAACAATTCATATTAATATATATGTATAACAATTGAAATACTATTAAATATATATAAAATTAACAATCTTGCTGACTTCCTTATTATATTGTCTTGTGTAGTCTATTTCCGAGTGAAATGTCGAGTTTTGGTAGCTCAGTAGTTTGTGTTTTTGTGTCATAGACAGATGGCAAATTTTACAGTTCACGGAGATATGTTAGCACTACTAACGGCATCAACTAGTGAAAGAAGAAGAAGCTCAATAAACGGTTATTGAAATTGATTGTCAAAAATTAAGTGCACGGATATAAGAAATATTGGGATAGGTAACAAGGAAATACATGAAGTGAGGAGAACAGACAACCTGGAAATACATGAAATGAGAAGGCCAGTTAACCTGGATATACGAGAAGTGAAAAGGGCAGGTAACTCGGAAATATGAAAAATAAGAAAACCAGGTAACACTGAAACACCAAAAGTGAGGAGAACGAGTAAACCGGAGATACATAAATGTGTAGACAGTTAAAACTGAAATATAATAGTGAGAAAGACAGATAACATGGAAATATGAAATGTGAGGAAGGTGAGTAAAACGAAGATACGAGTAGTGAGGACAGGTAATATGGAAATACTAGAAGTGAGAATAATAGGTAACATGGAAATACTAGAAGTGAGAATAGTAGGTAACATGGAAATACTAGAAGTGAGAATAGTAGGTAACATGGAAATACTAGAAGTGAGAATAGTAGGTAACATGGAAATACTAGAAGTAAGAATAGTAGGTAATATGGCAATACTAGAAGTGAGAATAGTAGGTAACATGGAAATACTAGATGTTAGGACAACTAGATATTGATGGGATATACATTAAGAAGACTAAATTGAAAACGTTGTAAGACATGCATGGTTGTAAGGTTGTTTTAATTGCGATATTTTTACTAAAAATGTGGCAAGTGGATGGTCAAGCAAGAACAAAAATCATATTCTGATGCTTAGCATATAAAACATAATCTTCTACTACTTGACATATAGAACAAACATAATCTTCTACTACTTGACATATAGAACAAACATAATCTTCTACTACTTGACATATAGAACAAACATAATCTTCTACTACTTGACATATAGAACAAACATAATCTTCTACTACTTGACATATAGAACAAACATAATCTTCTACTACTTGACATATAGAACAAACACAATCTTCTACTACTTGACATATAGAACAAACATAATCTTCTACTACTTGACATATAGAACAAACATAATCTTCTACTACTTGACATATAGAACAAACATAATCTTCTACTACTTGACATATAGAACAAACATAATCTTCTACTACTTGACATATAGAACAAACATAATCTTCTACTACTTGACATATAGAACAAACATAATCTTCTACTGTTTGACATATAAAGTAAAGTACAGATCTACTCATAGATATACATATATGAAACAACATTACAATAACCTGCCATTTACATATAACAATGTAAAGTTCTACTTTTTGTTATATATAATAAACTTAAATTATACTGTTCTTCATCTAGAACAAAGTAAAGATGTACTGCTTTTTGTATAGAACAAACCTATATTATACTGTCTGAAATAGAGAAAAACAGCAACAAACTTGAGCATGATCGGGTCCATAATCAATTAATTTGAGGAGTTCATCAGTATCGTCAAGTGCCGGCATATAAACGAAGGTTGACTGCAACAGACCTCCAACATTCCTTGTCTCTTGCCTTGGTGGTGCACTCTGCTAGACTGCATCTTGTCCATCACGTGATATTTCTCTTTTACTTGTATCTCTGCCTACGTCTTGCTCTCTTTCCCTCAACTCTACCTTCAAGTTAGTTAGTCAGTCAGTCAGTCAGTTAGTCAGTCAGTCAGTCAGTCAGTCAGTCAGTCAGTCAGTTAGTCAGTTAGTCAGTTAGTTAGTTAGTTAGTTAGTTATTTAGTTAGTTAGTTAGTTAGTTAGTTAGTTAGTTAGTTATTTAGTTGGTTGGTTGGTTGGTTGGTTGGTTAGTTAGTTATTCATCTAGAGCCAAAGACATCACATATGGCGGATGTCATAGATTTCAATGTCTCTCATTTCAATGCAATTTGCTTTAGATCTTCATTGTTTCTTATACCGATGGTGAAACGTTCCCTTGTAATAGTTCTACGTAAAGTTTCTGTTGGTCTTCCTTGTTTTCTCTTGCCCTTTGGTGACCACATCAAAGCTTGACAGGGGAGTCATTCAGTATCCATTCGTAGCACGTGTCCGATGTAATTCCAGCTACGCTTTCTAATATAGCTGGACACATATTTGTGTTTTGATTCTTGTCTGACAACTGTGTTTGATTTGAAGTCTGACCAACGTATGGTCAGTATAGCCTTCTAAGACATTTATTTTTAAAGGTGTTAAGCTTTGTTCTAAGTTTGATGTTGCATTCCAACTTTCGCATCCAAATGTTAATGTTGGAATTATGCAGGAGTTGAAGATTTTGAGTTTTTTGTTATAACTTGCTTTCAAAATATGTGAAGTTGTTGACTTTTTCAAGAGTGTTCTCGTTTAGCTTGATTCAAGTACGGTCTTCGCAATAGGGCTAAAAAGACCTAGAGAATTGACTTCATCGTACTAGTGTTACCACTTATGCATTCCGTCCGTCTCAAAGAAATGACAAGTCACCTGCTGAAAGTACCACTCATAGCACGTAACTCTGTAACTTAAATCGATAATCTACAAGGATCTCTGAAAAAGTAAACTTTATAAACAAGACGTCGCAAGCGGGATCTGAACCCCAACTATAAAGAGAACAATGCGAACGGCATTACCATAACGATAGGAAGATCGCTAACAGAATTTGAACAGCTGAGTTATATCCTTGATAACTATGGGTTTTCTTTTACTCGAAACTTTCACATTCTCTACTGCTACATTTCCCCCTTCCTATATTACGCATTATTCTGTGTTAAATATGCGTATTTTTTTCTACAATCTGTCATACATTTTATCTCAGAGAACCGGTTCCATATTTTTAGTTCAGGGCCGATGCCAATATATTGTCAGACAATTGATTTGTAGCCTCCAGACAGTATTATTGACAACCTTATGTTATTTACCAGAGATGTATCGTATTTGATGAAGCTTAAGTAATATCAATCATATAGGTTGACTATTTCGTACATCAGGGATTTTCAACTTTTTTTCAGACGACCAGCACCACCCACATGTAATACTGAGTGTTCAAGCACAATAAAATATAATAGGAAAATATGTGTGTAATTCTTGCATGTTGTGGAGATCTATTTCCATGCTCTCTTTGTTGGTTTGTTCTGCAAAGAATCTCTTTGTTGGTTTGTTCTGCAAAGAATTTCTTTGTCGGTTTGTTCTGCAAAGAATCTCTTTGTTAGTTTGTTCTGCAAAGAATCTCTTTGTTGGTTTGTTCTGCAAAGAATCTCTTTGTTGGTTTGTTCTGCAAAGAATCTCTTTGTTGGTTTGTTCTGCAAAGAATCTCTTTGTTGGTTTGTTCTGCAAAGAATCTCTTTGTTGGTTTGTTGGCCCGTAGTCGTAACCTTCGATAACAGTTACCATGTTGTTCCGACAGGCTGACGTTGTGCTTGAACTAGTTACGGGCACGGCGTGGGTGGGCGGAACAAAAAAAAAACATGTCGCAAGGGCCAGAGTTGTGCCCTGATGTCGACATCTGTTTTGGCAGCATTGGACTCAAAACACCGTCGAGTCGAATGGCTGTTGGAACAGAGGGCGGCGCACTTATGGGAATGCCCCACGTGCTGTGAGGCCAGTTTTTGATGGTTTCTTCTGCAATGAATCTCTCTTGGAGCTCTTCTTTTTCTTATGCAGTCTATTAAAAAATGTATATGCTTGTGGTTTTTAGTCTATCTTTATTTATTCGGGTACATGTCCGATATAAGTCTATGCTTGTCTTGTTATATTACAGAAAATATTGCTACAATTAATTCTTGAAACATTATATATATTGGAATATAATATTTTAAAAAGACCACATTACTACATTTTAATTTGTTAACGGTGTTACGTCTGCAGTATCATAAATAGTCTATTGTCTATTGTCTTTTCCAAGGTGGTTTGTTATCCCCTCTTGCCGATAAGCGAAGGGGTGATTGGAGCTATAGCTTGTTTTCTAAAGCCCGATGTGTTGCCTCGGCTGTGCTATGTCCGTGTTTGTTCAGGATGTCCCTGACGTTTTCTATCCATCTTTTCCGTGGTCTTCTAATATGTATATATATATAACATCATCAGGTGTCATGCCGGCTGACGTATGCGGTCAGGGTCTCCACAGCTCTCTGTCCACAGTATTATGTATCAAGGTGGTTGTTGTTTCCATGCCGTTACAGGCTGTCAAACTGTCTAATATTTTCTCACGTTGTCGCCCTCTGTCTCTGGTGCCTTCAATCTTGCCTGTTGTGATTATGTTCTCTAAACCTGCCTTTCTCATGAAGTGGCCAAAAAAAAGAAGATTGCCTTTTTCTTATATTGTTGATTAAGGTCTGTTTCGCATTTGACTCTTTCAACACCTCTACATTCTTTTTTCTGGCAGTCCATGGTATTCTCAGCATTCTTCTGTAGAACCACATCTCTGTTGCTCTAATTTCCCACTTTCCAGTTTGCTTATTGTCCAAGACTCGCACCTACATGTTAGTATAGGGGTTATATAGCACTGCAGAACTCTCTCATTTCTAATGACAAGGTCATATTACACAGTATATTTTATATATATTATATAAAGACAATCTCATCCAGGCGTTTGTCCGGAGAAGAAAGTCTTCGATACTTAAGAAATATAGAACACATTAAACAATTGTTCTACAATGATGTCTAAGAAGAGTGTTGAAAACTTTGATATTAAGAATTGTAGGTCGAACCAGTGCCATTTCATGGTTTTACATCAAAGAAAGTAGTGTTTTCAAGCAAGCTGTGCACTAGAGCATACCCACTTCGGGATTTCTTTGTGAAACATTTGAAATGTGCGTCTCTGCGAACTGATATGAACTTACTTGCTTGTAAGTTGAACAAATGGTCAAATAGTGAACTGTATACTCCCTGCGGTGCTTTGAAACGCAATGCAGACAATTGACTGTTAGTAAATTTTGCGAACTGTAAAACTGTTACTTAAAATTTGCAAAATAAAGATTGTACAAAATACTAGAATTTTTCTTCCTGATGTTGAATTAGATTTCGCTAAAAGTGTATATATATATATATATATATATATATATATATATATAAATTGAACAAATAATATATATACATATATATAGCAATTTTTTATGCTGAATTTAAAATACAGAAAATAATTAAATTTACAAATCTGATCCATTTACGGACCCAAATGTGCATTTTTTTAAAAAGTTAACAAATTCAGAGCCGTCACCCAAGCAGTTGTCTACATTAAGGTTAAAATGAAAATAGCACTCACTGTCAGTAACTCGGGGACATCATAATACCTCGCATGTCCCCCTGTAGCATCAATACAAGTTTGACATCGGCGTGTCATACTATCGCATTGTGTCTGGGTTGATGTTAAGCAAGACTACAATGGACACATAACATCGAAGACCTTTTGAACATGACTCTGGAAGAACCGTGAGGCTTACATAGTGGCAGTGAGGCAACGTTCTGCAAAGGATAAGTCACATAGATAGAGAGAGAGAGAGAGAGAGAGAAAGAGAGAGAGAGAGAGAGAAAGAGAGATCACTGATATTAGACTACATTACAATACAAAATTTTGCCATTTGTGTAAATTATGAACTTACACCAACAGTGAAACACAAGTCTATTCTGATGGAAACCAATAGGCGAAACACAAATTCAAATCTTCATACACACAATGTATTATCAATGTCAGACACGGACACTAACAAAAGAACAAGAGAGAAAGCTTTCTATGTGTGAAATGAGATGTCTAAGAAAAACAGCAAACAGAACAAGAAGAGATCATGTGAGAAATGAAGACAATACAAAAATTGTTTGAACAACAT
The DNA here is from genome assembly GCA_034231615.1 of Meghimatium bilineatum. Lineage (NCBI taxonomy): Eukaryota > Metazoa > Mollusca > Gastropoda > Stylommatophora > Philomycidae > Meghimatium > Meghimatium bilineatum. The sequence continues at coordinate 8,515,045 of CM067320.1, read as the reverse complement.
ATGTGGTCACATGTATTGAAAAAGAGACTGAAAAGAAAAAGAGACTGAAATGGTTCGACCACGAAACCCTTATTGGTCAGCGGGAAAAGCATGCAACATGAACATTCAAACAGAAAGATACAGATGAACACCAAGAAGTAGGTGGATTGAAGGAGTTACAAACATACTGAGACGTCATAATATTACTGCATATCAAGCAACTAAACATGCCATAACCGAAAAACCGGTCGTCATTCAACTCTGCGAGGCCTGACAGCAAAAGCAGAGAAACGACAATAAATAGATAAATAAAGAATTTTAAAATATTGATTACTTCCCTTCTGTATTATTGTAAATAACAAATTCAACACATTCAGCTTAGGTCTGAATAAAAATGTAATCCTTGATTTTTTTTTTAAGTTTCTCATTAGTTACTCATCCACAAAATTCAAGTCTATTTCCTTGTTTATTGAAATAGGCCCACTCTCAGCTTTGCAAATGTAGGTCCCAGAATTGTAAGAGTTTGTCGAGTCCACGAGAATGGTAGCAACTGATTCGTAAGATCCCAAGTCGATATCTTCTCCTCGTACGATCACAAACTGGCTAGCTGAATTCTTGTGCATGAGATGTAAAGACTGAACACTGACTCCATAAACGCGGCAAGTTATTAGACAATGAATACCTGTATAGCATGTAATCTGTGAATATGACCCACCTTCAAACTGCAACACACCTGTCGGTATCGGGCCGTGTTCTTCATTATCTCTCTTCACTACAACAACTTGTTCCAAACTAGATTCGACAATAAATCCTTCATCCTCAAAACTGGCTTCGTGGTGTGACCTGATACTATACACGCCGGTAATGTCATTATTCTGTGTGGGTACATCAATAACAATCTGCCTGATACTTAACGATTCTTGCGAACCAAAAGTATCAACCAAAATGACATTATCATCAACATTCAAATCCTCTTCACCATGTTCATTATTGCTTATTTTGCTAAAATCTGATTGCCCAAGCAGAAAGTCAGTACTCCAGAAGGTTGTAAATAGCGTATTACTTGTAGAATTATAAAGTAAACCTCTGACCGAGTATCTATCATTGTCTGTGAACAGAACATCCAGAAAGATTACAGTGCGCCTACCAGAAGTGACAATATGTATGTTTCCATCTATGTCAACCATTTCTGGAAACTTTGGTACAGCCGTGTATGAAGTAACAAACTTGGTATAGTTATTAACTCCTACATTGTTTATATCAACTTCATCAATGTCGTCATCAGCATCATTTTCTAGAGATATCTTCAACACTGCAGCTTCTGAAAAATCCAATGTTTGGAATTTTATATAAAGCTGGTTATAATCAACTAATATATCTCCATCTTCAAGTTTCAGTACTCCTTCTGCTGAATGTTTCTCAAATACCACGTTAAGATTAGAATCGTTTCTAGTGTCAATAACCTCTCGTGGTATGTGTATCTGAAGAATGTAGTTGTCCGGAACTGATCCAGTAACACGTAAGTTGACCCGGTCTATATATGAGTGATGTAGCCCATGGGCAATCCAGCTAATGCTGCTTTCCTCTGAATACAGAACATCTACTGTCACTTTGACATCGCCGTTATCCTCTGTGATCTTCTGCACTTTCAGAGGTACTATCGCAGGCAGGAATGTTTTTCCTTTGAACACTGTCTCAGGTAAGGGTGACGGTCTCTCGTCATTCTGATGAATAGAAAATAAACGAAGACAATTAAATCATATGTGACCAAAGGTACAAGTTGAGACTTGGGTTATATTTAGGACGAAACTCACCATTTTACATCATACACGAGATAGAACCAACATTTTACGTCATACACGAGATAGAACCAACATTTTACATCATACACGAGATAGAACCAATATTTTACATCATACACGAGATAGAACCAATATTTTACATCATACACGAGATAGAACCAATATTTTACATCATACACGAGATAGAACCAACATTTTACATCATACACGAGATAGAACCAACATTTTACATCATACACGATATAGAACCAACATTTTACGTCATATACGACATATATACACAAATATTTTACATCATAAATGAAATAGAACATCCAGCATTTTATGGTATTGCATTAGAATCGACCTTATTTTATATTCTATATGAAATAGAAACAAAATAACATTTTACATCACTGAAGAGATAGAACAAACAAAAAACATTTATCACTGTACAAGTAGAATCAACCACCTTTTTACATCATAGAATAAATAGGGACAACCACATTTTACATCATAGAATAAATAGGGACAACCACATTTTACATCATAGAATAAATAAGGACAACCACATGTTAGATCATAGAATAAATAGGAGCAACCACTTTTTACATCTGGCAAACTCCAGAAGAAAACTCTTCTACCTCTGACGCTGAAAGGCAACAACGGGTTTAGCGAATAGATAGATAGATAAATAGTCAACCAGATTTTACATCATAGAATAAATATAACAAAATAACATTCTACATTCTATAATAAATATAATCAACCCCATTTTACATCATAAAAGAAAAAATTTAACATCGTAGAAGAATAACTATAATTAAAAAAGACCAATTTACACCATTGAAGAAATACAATTTACACAAACCACATTTTACCGTACAAGAAATACAGTTATAACTACAAGTCAACTTGATATCACATCCTAATACTAACGAAGCTATCACCCAATCATTGTTTATGGTTTTACTTCTTCTTCTTCTTTCGTTCACTTGAAATATGTCTATATCTGTAATTCTGTCTCCTTAATAAAACTGTCTTTTGTAGTTAATACAGTGTCCCATAGACCTTTGATTCCAGTGTTGTTTCCTCTGGCCAATATGTATGCCTCAGCGTTTCATGCTCAGAACACTCTTGAAGTATATGTTTGGCACTCTGTGCGGCCTGTACACATGGCCGTGTTGCCAATCTTGAACTTTGTATACATGTGACTGCGGAGTCGGTTGTGTCCTGTTCTGAGACGTAGAATTATAACTTGCTCTGATCTGTTCATAATGTGATAGTCATCTTGTGTTGGCGTTTGTGGCTTTCTTATTGACTTGATCATCTGTTTTTTCTGATGGTAGGTGATTAGTATATCTGGTTGGTCTTCGGCAGCACCTTCCTTAGCCAGTTGGAGAAAAAACCTATGTATGTTTAGGTTTGGTTTTATATATATGTTTATGTCTATATTTGGTTTCACATTCATTCCATGCGTTTTCAAATGTTGATTCTTCTTGTATCCTTCCTTCCCCAAACCCACTCACCCCACCACCACACAACCTCATCATTACTCATCTATCATTGTCATATGCCATTCTTGTTGGCGTAGGTGACCATGGTTCTCTGTTCACAGTATTGTTATCAGGATCGTTGTTTCCAAGCCTTGCTAGGTTGTCACATGAATATTTTCTCACGTCCCCATCTGTCTCTGTTCCCTTCAGTCTTGCCTGTTGTGACTATGTTCTTAAAACCTGCCTGTCTGATAAAGTGACAAAAGGGGTATTTTTCTTATCTTTTTCTTTTATTATTCTTGCACTCATCTATAGTATCTCTAATTTCCCACTTTCGGTTTGTTTATAATGAATGCACGCATTTTCACTTTTACTAGATGCGTTGTCATCCATGCGCTATGGAGACGGGGCTTGATGAAATATAGACATCTATTTTGTTTTTTATTTTGTCGTTTTCTGTTGTTTGTCTCTTGAAAAAGGTTCAATTTGAGCCGATACGTGGAGAATTGTCCTCTTTAGTTTTATTGTATGTTTTTTTATATATACTTTTTTAAATATATTTTTATTAATAGGCTAGGTAAGTGTTTTAGTAACCTGTTTACCTCATTTTGCGTTACTATTTGTTCATTAGGTTACTGCGGCACCATCCACTTTGTCGAACACCCTCTGACCATTTGGTTATTTATATTAGCCAGTTGGTCTGCTTTTTCATTTCCTGGTATTCCACAGTGAGAGGGTATCCACTGCATGGTTACCTTATACTGGTAAGACAATTCGCTAAGTACTTTTTCCAAGTCTGTTAGTTTTCCAGACTGGAGAGCTTGAAGCACTGACCTTGCATCTGTCAGGAATACCACAGGCTGTAGGCCAGAGTTGGAGTTCAGCAGTTTTTTAGCTGCCACACTAATTGCCTGGATTTCTGCATCATAATTATTGCAGAATTTTCCCGTCGGTGTTCTGATTGTATCTCTAGGCTTGTGTGGATATTCTATATATACACCTGCACCTCCATTCGTCGCAGCATTCTGTGCTGACCCATCTGTGTACACTCTGACCCATATATCTTGTGGCTGTCATTCGCTGCACACTGTTCTGTTCGTCCTCGCTTAGTATTCCTTTAACATGGGTCTGAATGTATATTGGCATTCCATGGTTTTCACTCCACGGGGTTTGTTCTGGTACAGATCTTAAGGGGCTATCAACTTCAGGTAGGTCTGTAAGTTGTCTACGGAGTCGTTTAGCTTGATGGATAAAGCTGCTTCTTTTCAGTCGCCCCATTGCTAGATTTTGGAATCTTTCCTTCATTGGATGACTTGGCATACACTGGAACTTTTCTGCTTGAATTAGTACTTTTGTGTCTCTGCGTTCGCCAAGTGTTTGCATTCTTCCCATTTTTTGTATCTCTGCTATGGGTGTTGATTTCATTGCTCCCAACATTATTCTAAGTGCCTGATTTTGCACTTTATCTAGATCTTGTAATGTGGTGTTTGATGGAGGACACCACGCAGCTGAACCATATTCCAGGTGTGGTCTTATGCCTTGCTGGTAAACTTTACTAAGTATATTTCCACTGGTTCCCCATGTGGTTCCACTTAGTTTTCTCAGGATAGCTAACTTCCTCCTGGCTTTTGTTGTTGCTTTGTTTATGTGCTGCTTCCATGTCAGCTTATCATCAAAAGTAACTCCGAGGTATGTGGGTTGTTTGTCTTCTTTCAAGAGCTCTCCATCTATCTTGATATGACCAGCTTTTTGTTTTGGTGAGAGAGTAAAGAGTGTAGTGCTGCACGTATCTGTGTTAATGCTGACGCACCATCTATTTGCCCATAAGGTTAGGGCATCGATAGCTCTTTGTATTTGTTTAGTAGCCACTGTTGCATGTTCTTCCGTGCACCAGATCACCAGGTCGTCAGCATACATTGCCACTTTGATCCTGTGTGGTAGTTCAGCAACTAGGTCATTGATGTAAACCAAGAAAAGTGTGGGTGACAGGACTCCTCCTTGGGGGACTCCATGACGCAGTAGAACTTTCTTGCTCTTGCGACCATCTAATTGTACCCTGGCTCTTCTATTATGCAGGTATGCTTTTACCCATTTGTACATTCTTGAGCTAACCCTGCAATTTCGCAATTTCTTTAGGAGCCCTTCTTTCCAGACCTTATCAAATGCATTCCTGAGGTCTATCCATGCTGCTAGTACCAGTTTCTTATCTTGGAAGGCATCCTTAATCTCTTGGGAGAGGTAGGTTGCCTGATCTTCAGTAGAGTAGCACTGTCTGAAACCTGCTTGCTGTGATACCAGAAGGTTTTCACTTTCAAGGTACCACTGCATCCTAAGATTGATAATGCGCTCCATTGTTTTACATAGACAGCTTGTGAGGCTGATTGGCCTGTAGTTGGATACTGTGTTGCCATCTTTTCCTGATTTGAGGAGTGGTATCATTATTGCTTCTCTCCACGCCTGTGGTACATTACCTGTGGACCAGCTTGTGTTAAAGATCTGCAGTAGCTTTGCTCTTGCTGCAATTCCCAGGTTTCTAATCATTTCATTGGACACTCCATCAGCTCCAGGGGACTTTTTCATTTTCAATTTGGATATTGCATGCTCCAGTTCTCTCATTGTGATTGGTGCCTCCATGACTTCAGGTATAGGTTCGCCTTGTCCAATGTTTTGCTGGTTCTCTCGAACCTCCTGTTGTTTGTCTGGGCTGACTTTGACGTTATTGTCTTCTGCAAAGGAATCTGCAAAGTAATCAGCTGCATGTTTACCTGTTAAAATGTTTCTATCTTTATAAAGTGTGATCCTGGTATTTCTCCCTGTACATTCATCATTTAGTTGTTTTACAAGTTTCCATAATTTCCTAGTATCTCTTTCTAGGTTCAGCGACTCTGTTTTCTCTTTCCAGCTGCTCCGTCTGGTTTGTAACTTGGCTCTTTGAAATTTAGCCTTTGTTTGCTGATATTTGTTGTGATGTTCTTGGCTAGGTCTGTTCTCAGCCTGCTGTCTAGATGTTTCCATCTCATTTTGCAACTTTTCCAGTTCATCATTCCAGTAGGGTTTGTAGTTTTTGCGTGCCCCTCTGGGTATGGTTTTACTAGCAGCATGTAGTATACATCTATTAAATTCACTCACTGCTCTATTGATGTCTTTGTCCAAGTTCATGTCCTTAGCTAGAACACTGGTTAAATGCTGGTACATTTTCCAGTCTACCCTTTTATATTTCCACCTAGTGAGCGTGCTGCTGTCCTTGGTAAATTCATTGTGGATTGCCAGAAATACTGGTCTGTGGTCACTACCTCCAAGCTGCTTTCCAACGAAACGTGTGATGTTCCATTCCAAGCCTGGTGAGTGGAATGCCAGGTCTGGTGTAGAGGTGGTGTGCCATGCTCTCAAGTAGAAGGTTGGTGAGTCTGCTGGCTGGTTAATAAGGATGAGATTATTTTCATCCTGCCAGCTCTCAAGTTCTTCACCTCTCTTGTCGATATGATCGTAGCCCCAGCTCTGAGAGTGGCTGTTGAAGTCACCACACACCATAAGTCTCTCTTTGTCTGGAATTGTGTCTAGTGCAAATGGTTTATTATTTGGGCAGTAGTAGTTCAGGAGATGGAATTCTGCACTGTCTGTTTTTAGGTGGAGCATCTGGTATTCTGCCCCTTCCATATATACTTCCAGCTGACATGCGCTGATATTGTTTTTAACAAGTGTCAGAATTCCACCCTTTCGCCTGTCCTTTCTGTCAGACCGGTAGCACTGGTAGCCTCTGATTTTGAAGGCTATGTCGCTGCTTAGGTGTGTTTCTTGGATACAGCATATACTAACTTGTTCTTCACTGAGGACATTTTCAAGTTCCAATTTTTTTCTGTATCCATCTCTTTTACTGTTGACACCCTAAGCATTCCAGTGCATTATTTTTATTGGTCGTTTGTTTGTTTGGCCAGTAGCTCTATTCCCTTGCCTCCTGGCTCCTCGGGGCAATTGAGAAGGACTTCCAGTAACTGAGGTTGGGCACTTTCGAGGTATAGGGCCCGGCACCGTCCCTGCCTGAACGTCCGCCACAGGGCAGGCACCATAACTATTTATAGATGTAGACATGTTTCCATTGTGTTTTGTGCGTGGCATCCTGATTATCTGTGCGCCTTATGGCTGGATGCCTCCGTCTTCAGCACTCTGCTTACTTGGGCAGGACTATGGTCCTGCTCGAGTGGGACTGCCAACCAGTCTTAGTTTCCAGCCCCTGATGGCTGGACTAAGCCCCATCACCTCTGCACGGTGCTGGTCTCGATCGTGATGGTTTTACTGATATTCTAGGTTTTAATTTTTTCTCTCAATAGTTTGCCATTGCCTTTTGAAAAGTATCGAGTCAACTGATTTGCAATTGAAATTAAACCCAATTGCAAGGCGGTATTACTTCACAGTCAACAACAACAATAGTAATAAAGTTCAAAGAAGGTTCAAAAGGTGTATAGACAGGGACTCAGATACTTATATTTCAAAAACGGCATACGCATATCTGCTAGTGCCATTTCCTCTTATTCTCATGTAAAACTTGAGATACATATTGATATAATTCATTATCTATCGACCTATTATCTAGTCACCTATCTATGTATTTATCTAGCTATCTATCAAGTCATCTATCTATGTATTCATCTAGCTATCTATCAAGTCATCTATATATCTATCTATCTATCTATCCATCTATATATATATATATATATATATATATATATATATATATATATATATATATATATATATATATATATAGCTACCTATGTATCTATCTATTTTATTTTATCTTATTTTGCTGTTAGGTGTCACAGGATTGAATGACGATCGGTTGTTGCACTACAGCACGTTCTGATTTCTTGTTATGCAGTAATAGTGCGAGGTCTCGGAACTCCTTCAATCCACCTCTTTTTGGTCTTCATCTGTATCTCCCTCTTGCTATTTTCATGTTGTATGCTCTTGCTGCTGGCCAATAAGGGTTCATTCTCCTTAAGTGGCCGAACCATTTCATTCTGGTTTTTCAATATATTTGATCACATACGTTGTTCAAACGTGATTAATAGGCACACATTTGTGTGGTTTGGCCACGTGATGAGACTCGATTTCCTTTCCATAAATAATTTGATGGGAACAGTTGAGGGTGGAAGAAGAAGAATGGACTGGAGGAAAGTATGGATTGAAAAACTATTAAAGACTGGTTCACAGTTAAGATTCTCCACACTCAAACAAAGAAATGATAACATAGAGGCATGGCGAAATGTTTGTGTTGATTTCAGATTATCAGAGACAGCACGTACGCTGTGTCCGGAAATAAAGCCAAAGGTAAACCAGGAAAACGGTGGATAGAAAACTTCAAGATAACCTTCAACAAACATGGAATTAATACAATCAAGGCGACACATCTAGCCTTGGGAGGACAGCTGAAGTTCCCACCTCTACGCGTAACGGCAAGTGTGGATGCTATCAGTTATCATTCACATGGGGATAGTCAATAGACAATAGTATCCTGAGTGACAGCCCTACGACACTAAACAGATTATGGTTTTGTTGTTGTTATTGTTCTAACTGTTCTTGTAATCTCTTCATTTCTCACATGATCTCTACTTGTTCCGTTTGCTACTTTTCTTGACAATTTTACGCATGTTCTAAGCTTTCTCTTGTGTAATTTCGTTAGTGTTTCCTATGTTAGTGACATTTAAATAACAATGTATTAATTTTCCATATTCAGGACCTTGATCTTCTATAGTTTTGTAAGTTCCTTTTTGTTATTTTTATTTTTGTCAAAACATTAATTCTACGAAACAGAATTTTCAATTTATTTCAGAATGATGAGCTATTCTAAATCAACCATTTTTGTTGGTGTTATAGAAATATCTTGCTAGTATCCTCTGCAATACCCTAGTTCTGTTATAGAGATGAGAGAATATGAGATTAGTCATAATATCAATTTCTACGGGTTTTTGTATGGTTCTGACTTTTTGTCAGTTAAGCGGATTACGTGTCTGCTGTCTGTCTGTATACGAATTCTGATTACTGAAGCTCTCATAAATTTTTTACATTGTTTTATAGTATTTGTGAATGTTACATGTTGATTCGCCACTTTTTCTTCTGGTGTCGCAATATAAATTCACGATGTTCAGCTTGAGGCAACCTATATTTTTCACTGTATAATAGTGAATGTGTTCTTTATAAAGGCCTTTTGGTCGAAACGGGTGTTATTATGCGTGTTTCCAGTGTATGATAAAATGTTATTACCCAGTTCCAAGTTTCGAATGTTGGGTTTGAGTTTTGCTGCAGTTAGTACATATCCATTTTCGAACAGTAATCTTTCAGTGACGTCAGTTCAATGTCCGTGACCTGAAGCTATGTTTGGTCGAAGCACAATGGATATACCCATCGCTGCGATAAAGAAGGTTTTGGGAGGAATTGGTTGCCCCATGCCACATACGGTCACATTGCTCAAAAATCTATATTGAACTCGGATTTGTCAGGCCGACAGGCGCAGATATCGCAACTAAGCTTTAAACAATGCCACATTGTGGTACTCCGCTATCAGGACTACATCCTGCAACTCTGCAGGAGATTGAGAACGCACGCAGAAGAAGAAGAAGAAAACTAACATAAACTATGTGCAGGAAGAAAAAAACTAGCATAAACTGTGAAAATAGAAGAAACATAATATAAACTATGTGAAAGGAAAAAAACTGTCATAACCTATGTGAAAGAAGAAGAAAAACTAGCATAAACTGTGTGAAAATAGAAGAAAAATAGAAAAAAACTACGCGAAAGAAGGAATAAGAAAATTGACATAAAATATGTGAAAGAAGAAGAAAACTAACATAACGGCTCAATATTCTGGTCTAGAATCTGAAAGTCAAGAAACAATATATTGGAAACACACACAATGTGATTATAGCTTACTGATGTCAAATATCATTAATGTGAAATCCCACAAACAATGGATAATTCGACAATAAATTTGAATCCAGTTAGTTTCACCAAAAATGTCTAATTCACAACAGTTACTCAAAATGCTATTTATTGTGACAAAATTCATGATGGTCTATAAAATGAAGGCGAAAAAAAGCTAAACTGAAGACAACATGGAGAGATTTTATTTCAACAACAAGTATGCCATTACCACTAAATATATTGCATATGAAGAGAGGAGTGATATCACCAAGATATGTCAGCAAAGATATTTTCGTGTTATTATTGACGAAAGTACCTGATATGTCAGCAAAGATATTTTCGTATTATTATTGACGAAAGTACCTGATATGTCAGCAAAGATATTTTCGTGTTATTATTGACGAAAGTACCTGATATGTCAGCAAAGATATTTTCGTGTTATTATTGACGAAAGTACCTGATATGTCAGCAAAGATATTTTCGTGTTATTATTGACGAAAGTACCTGATATGTCAGCAAAGATATTTTCGTGTTATTATTGACGAAAGTACTGATATGTCAGCAAAGATATTTTCGTGTTATTATTGACGAAAGTACCTGATATGTCAGCAAAGATATTTTCGTGTTATTATTGACGAAAGTACCTGATATGTCAGCAAAGATATTTTCGTGTTATTATTGACGAAAGTACCTGATATGTCAGCAAAGATATTTTCGTGTTATTATTGACGAAAGTACCTGATATGTCAGCAAAGATATTTTCGTGTTATTATTGACGAAAGTACCTGATATGTCAGCAAAGATATTTTCGTGTTATTATTGACGAAAGTACTGATATGTCAGCAAGATATTTTCGTGTTATTATTGACGAAAGTACCTGATATGTCAGCAAAGATATTTTCGTGTTATTATTGACGAAAGTACCTGATATGTCAGCAAAGATATTTTCGTGTTATTATTGACGAAAGTACCTGATATGTCAGCAAAGATATTTTCGTGTTATTATTGACGAAAGTACTGATATGTCAGCAAAGATATTTTCGTGTTATTATTGACGAAAGTACCTGATATGTCAGCAAAGATATTTTCGTGTTATTATTGACGAAAGTACCTGATATGTCAGCAAAGATATTTTCGTGTTATTATTGACGAAAGTACCTGATATGTCAGCAAAGATATTTTCGTGTTATTATTGACGAAAGTACTGATATGTCAGCAAAGATATTTTCGTGTTATTATTGACGAAAGTACCTGATATGTCAGCAAAGATATTTTCGTGTTATTATTGACGAAAGTACCTGATATGTCAGCAAAGATATTTTCGTGTTATTATTGACGAAAGTACTGATATGTCAGCAAAGATATTTTCGTGTTATTATTGACGAAAGTACCTGATATGTCAGCAAGTCAAATCTTAGCTATTGCTGTCAGATACTATGACGACACAAAGTGTAGAGTCATTGCAGACACGCTTCTTAATTGTGTAGAAGTTGAGGTTGCAAGTGGTGCTGGTCTTTATAAAGAACTGAAAAAATCGCTTGCAGAGAAATCCATTCCATTAAGTAACATTGGGTTTGCCAGTTTAACCATGACATGACTTAACAGTGGATGTATTGCTCATCTGAAAAAAAGATATACTATCTGTATTTACCAAGGTTGCATATCCCATTCGTTCGCCTTGCGTGCTAATGATACATGCAACTGCTTGCCATCATGGCTTGAAATGTTTCTTAAACATGTGTGCTATTATTTATTCTTCTTCAGCGTTCACTCTCAAACTCCCGCTGAATTTTTCTTGTAACAGGACAATGGTCCTACAAGATTTCCAGTATAATATAGTTATAGAATTGAATGGAATTAGAGAATGGAAATGCGTTGTGTTGCCGTTTTATTTGCGACAATGACACAACACATCCGTCTTCGGCGGGTGCTGTTATTTTACTCGTAGCATCATATGACTCCATATATTTCAGATGTTAACAGATCTTGTGAAGACTCCTAATCACCGAATGATAAAAGTTTCTCAACACGCTGACTGTCACCAGGTCTTATACAAGTCTTAAGTCTTCTCGCCCGCATTCTTGTCACACTAGTTCACTCCACCACAAACGCAAACTGCTGACGTTACAGAAGGATAACGCTTTATCGACGTTATGTAGACAGAGTGAATTATAGACAGAAACAGACCACTTCAGTAACTCAAAGATGACAATATGGATGACTGTGATCAGTAACTCAAAGATGACAATATGGATGACTGTGATTCAATTGTTAATATTTAAACCGCTGTTACTTTTGTTCTGAAGTTAATTCTTTGTCTACAAGCCTAGATTAATACAAGCATATGTGCAGTGTTTATTTTAGCGTATCGGTTGTTACAAAAAAACAACTGGCACCACCTCAATCTTGAAATATATTAAGAGAACAGATCGAATGGTTTGCACACATTAGCAGACTACCTACCACAAGACAGCACACCACTACAAGCTATGCTACACAGATACAGTAAAGGCAGATCTAGAGGTCGACACGAAAAACGATGGACCACAAAATAAAAGCGGAAACAAATTCCACAATATACACAGCACACAAGAGCACCGTCGCCATAGAATTCCTTTACCCCTAGCAGGCAACTAATGGTTTAGCGAATAAACAGATAGTTGTTCATATATCGTAAGTGTATATATATATATTTATATATATATATATATATATATATATATATATATATATATATATATATATATATATATATATATATATATATATATATGGAAGGATAACTTAAATGAACTACTATTTGCAGATGACCAAGTACTAGTCGCATCATCAGAAGAACTACTACAAAGACAAATAGATAGATTACATTAAACATGCCATACCTTTAACATGAAGATAAATATAGAAAAGACAGAAGTAATGAAGATAGGAAGAACAGAAAGAAACACCAATATGTATATATATATATATATATATTGAAAACAACAGACTTAACCAAGTGACAGAATTTACATACTTATGACGTAATATAACAACAGAAGGCAAGAGCAGTAAAGAAATACACAATAGATGTAGTAAAGCATACCAAGCCCTAGGATAAATGACACCACTCTTCAGAAACAAAAACGTAGATCTAAACACCAAAATAACACTATTGAAAACTATTATTATACCAACGCTGTGCAACCAAACCAAACATGGACAACGACAGCACATGACAAATGTT
>CM067320.1:8251885-8501545 GCA_034231615.1 Meghimatium bilineatum | reverse complement strand
CTTTAGAATTAGAAATAAAAACTGTGCGTATATTCTTCCAAATTATCCTACATATTTTGTTATTGTTCTGGTGATAAATAACTGTTTATCAATGAACTTTATTACAATTTTATGAATTCAGTCTAGTATATATATATATATATATATATATATATATATATATATATATATATATATATATATATATATATATATATATATATATATATATATATATATATATATATATATACAATAATAATAATAAACCCCATAGCCAGTCAGGGTCGTTCAGGTGTCACATTGAGACATTTGGTACAGAAATATCTATATGCTCTACCAACCTGATGTAAGGGTGTCACATTGATGCATATCATTGAGACATCAGTGCAGAAATATCTCCATGCATCCCTATACTCTACCAACCTAATGCATTTGGAAACTTCACACTATGTCCAGTCCTTGATGTTATCCATCCATGTCTTCTTCTCCAGACCTCTTCTTTCTCCACCCGCCACCGAACCTTGACGAATATCTTGTGTTATCGAGGAATGTCTCATCACGTGACCGTACCACCGAAGTTACACGAAGTTTCACGATAGTTAGTGGTGGCTCTTGTTGACCAACTGTTACATTAATTCTATCAAAAAACACGTCAGTTGTATGTTCTCAGTAACATATATCCAACTACCCGTCTATGTCATTTGTTTTCAAGCCTTTATTACGTTTTCATTATTGTCGTGAATTTCATTGGTCACTATTTATATACTTGGAATCCCCTTGGTTATTTTGGCATACAATTCCACGAATATAAATAGTGACCACTTGAAATCATGACAATAAGCAAAACCGTAACGACTGACTGCTTGTCTATTTTCTGTGCGTCTTTCTTCGCAGCTATGGTGAAGTGGTACATAGTGCGTCTGTGACGACTAAAGTACCGAGTTCGATCCCCACCACAGGCAATTGCCCATCCGGACCGTTAGAAAGCAATGTCAAACAACTGAACGTATTTATATTGCCTAGAAAATCACCACATCCAACAAATGCTGCCCCCAGCCAGTTTTTAGATCTGACGCGTTTTCTTGTACAGTTTGCGAGTACGAATTTGTCATGTTAACATGTTGAATTATTTGAATCAACAAACATGACAGTGTTGGGTGCATCCACCACATATGAGTGGGCCGACATCCAAACTGAATAACAACATTTACATAATATGTACTGAATTCTGCACAACTGAAATCCAACAGGTGAACTTGGAACAGAGTAATGAAGTTCTGCTATTGTCTATCCCCAGGTGAAGTATAGTTTATAGTATCCACAATTGCTGTTAAAGAGCTCTTGTGTATTCTCTATTCTGCGCTGAAGAAGCACAAAGAAAGATAGAAATATAGGAATCTAGGTTTAATTTAACTTCCTATTTTTTTCTTAGCATTATCGCATCCGAGCTGATAACTGACTGGGTAGAGACGCACATGTGTAACCGTGTCCGAAAGGGGAGTCAAGAATAGCTGTATTGTTACCTGCAATTCATATCGCAAGTGGAGACGAAGCAGGTATTGGAATAGTTGGCTGTCTCATTCTATAGAGGGCTGAAATTGCCCAGAAGTCATGATGAACTTTGATGTTTCAAGCCGTAAGACGCAGATATCGCAGTTAAAACTGTAAGCGATGACACAGCGCAATCCGTTCTGTTTGCTTCATCTAGCTGATATGCAAGTGTTTTATAACGAACACAGAATAAGAAGAAGGGATATTAACTAGAGAGCTGGTGTCTTATTCTGAACATCATCCTCCTTTGCATTGGTTATCAAACTTTCACCAGATATCTTTAATAGCAGTGCATGGTCGTTAAAGATTACCAACAGGTCCTCGCTGTTCAGCGTTTTATTTACGCCAATGGTCTTACACATCTGGGGTCGGCGTTATTAACTAATATTTTCAGTGTTTTTTATCGTGCCCAATGAACGGTGAACATCTGTAACCGTATCGCTAATAGAGTAAGTGGGCCGCACGAGAGAACTACGAGACAATACGAGAAAACTACGAGACCGTACGAGAAAACTTACACGCTAGTCACCAAGCTCAAAGCAAACTGCTATCACGCAAGCTCGACCATTTTACCGATGTCTCGCGTTGCTAACGTCATAGCCACACACGGCCACCCGTCAAAACTAACTAATGCATTAAATAAGTCTGAACACTTTCAGTTCTGTGCATCATGTCCCATAACGAGTAATGATTGTTCATGGATTCGTCATAAGTGAAGGACATGGGTGTGTTACGAGTTTTTCCTCCTCTATTTCAAATGAGTCACCGGTGTCTCACTTTGACTAGCATACTGTATATTTAATCTGTAACCCTACATGTGTTAAATTACCGAGCGTTTACAAACTTCTGTTTTTCTTCTCTATGTGACAGGTTCTATTTCCAGAACGGTGCTATTAATGTCACTCTGTAAACCTTTCCAATATGTGCAAGCTGTTCAGCTTCATTCCACGTCATCAAAACAATTCTCGATATCTTGTAACTAAAGTTACAATCTTTTGGGAGGTGTCTTTATTTTAAGCTTCCTGGAAACTTTCCGCGACTAATCTCTCTAATACCCTGTATCTTTGTATATAGTATATATATACTCAGTAACTCT
Organism: Meghimatium bilineatum; assembly: GCA_034231615.1. NCBI lineage: Eukaryota > Metazoa > Mollusca > Gastropoda > Stylommatophora > Philomycidae > Meghimatium > Meghimatium bilineatum. The sequence goes on along the minus strand of CM067320.1, from coordinate 8,498,916 downwards.
ATGTTTTTGTTATTTTCTAGACGTTTCTCCATTTCGAGACGTATGCTAATGCAATTTTTCACAGTTATAAACCATTTGAAAAGGAAGACACTGGCGCTAGCGGAAATCTCGACAGAGCAGAGCAAGTTATTTTCTTCCGTCTCAGAACAGGACACAACAGAATAAACAGCCACTTAAATAGGCTAAGATTGGTCCCATCACCACTGTGTCCTTGTGGGCAGGCAGCAAAGACCACTGAACATATCCTGCAAGACTGCAGTACACTAAACCAGTTAAGGGAAGAACACTGGCACACAGAGATGGATATCCACAAAAAGATGTATAGGAGCACTGATGAGCTTTGAATTACAGCAGCATGTATTAGGAAAGCAGGACTTACTGTGTGGACGTGTCAAACTCCGAACGAGAAAAAGAAGAAGAAGATCAGCAAGAGAGAGTAATATCACGATATGGACAGGTTACGGTCTAGCAGAGTGCACTACCAAAACAAGAGACAGGGGATGTTGGTGGTCTGTCATAATCAAACTTCGCTGCGGAGACGGCACTCAAATGTGATTCACGGTTTTGTCAACAATAAATAATTATTCTCAGAGTTTTACTTGTCCTTATAAAGGTTTTTTAGTTGAAACGTCGTTTGCCACTGTGTCTCGTTGTTAGGCTGTTTTATGATTCATTCTGGTAACACTTATATCTATTTTTTTCATTTTGATATTTTCCCTGTGTTACCCCAGTACCAATTTCCTGTTTAGTTATATTGCATGGAAAATCACTACAACCATATTAACGCTGGGTTAATGGCTATATTTTGAATAAGATATGCTACCACTATTTTTCTATACGTTATCACCAATAGCATATATTTCTTTATACTATGGCAAATCTATAACTTTCATTAGTATGTCATTCCTATTTCTACTCAACAATGTGCTATCAACTACAGCATTGCCAGCTAATGGGTCTGCTCTGTCGTTTCCTCGACACCGAAGAATTATTTTGATAGTTTGAGAGTATCACACTGTGAGCTGGTACTTCACTCATCAATCAAATGAGTATCTCAGCCGTCAGAGCTTTAATCGCCAGTGTCTCAGCCGTCAGAGCTTTAATCGCCAGTGTCTCAGCCGTCAGAGCTTTAATCGCCAGTGTCTCAGCCGTCAGAGCTTTAATCGCCAGTATCTCAGCCGTCAGAGCTTTAATCGTCAGTATCTCAGCCGTCAGAGCTTTAATCGCCAGTATCTCAGCCGTCAGAGCTTTAATCGCCAGTGTCTCAGCCGTCAGAGCTTTAATCGCCAGTATCTCAGCCGTCAGAGCTTTAATCGCCAGTGTCTCAGCCGTCAGAGCTTTAATCGCCAGTGTCTCAGCCGTCAGAGCTTTAATCGCCAGTGTCTCAGCCGTCAGAGCTTTAATCGCCAGTATCTCAGCCGTCAGAGCTTTAATCGCCAGTGTCTCAGCCGTCAGAGCTTTAATCGCCAGTATCTCAGCCGTCAGAGCTTTAATCGCCAGTGTCGAGCTCGATGTTCTAGGGGATAAGGTAGACGATTTCTCGAGCACATTTCTGTCATTCTTGTAAGCAACAAAATCCCATCCGCACTTATTTATTTCTCTGTTGACTGTATATATCTGTGTATATGATTGTGTCTTGTGATTTAAGTGTAGCAGCACATGTTCTTCAACGTTACCTGTGTCCAGATCCGATCCATCCCGGACACTTCTCGGCCCAGTTACATCACTACATTAATCAATAAACTTCTCTCTCTCTCTATCCACTTCTTCCTATTCACTGACTTTCAGTTCGTACTTTTTAAAATACACACATTCAGAGCAACGTACCTTCTGCTTCTGCCATCCACAATTTTCCGCAATTGATTCTTTTTCTCTTTATTTCATTTAAAGTATGATCCTTGTTTGCTACATCTAGTGGCTCACCTTGATGATTGGTCAAATCTAATAAGAACCTCACAATAATACTAAAGCATTTTAGTACATCTCTGCACTTCTCTCATAGCCTCATTTTTAAATCTTTACAACCCGTCCACTTATGTCCGTAATATTGTAAATATACAAAATTTACAGCTAAGTGATGTAAATATAAATTTAAGCAAATCGTCGTTTCGATCAAAAGGTCTTTCTCAATATAAGGACAAACATTATATGAAGAGATTACGTGAAATTATATAGCCTAGTGTTATTAGTGTCATTCAATAATTGTATGTATGTATATATGTATGTCTGTGAACAGAGTGAGAACATAATCAATGATTACAATACTTGTGCTTACAGTATCCAAACAAATGATCTTCTTCTTCAGCATTCATTCTCAAACTCCCATTGTATTTCTCTTATAGCAAGACAATGGTTCTACTTGGTTTCCAGCAGGATGCAGTTCAGAGAATGGAAATGCGTTGTATTGCCGATTTATTTTCGCCAATGGTCCAATACATGCGTCTTCGATTGTAAAAACAAATAATACATTTTACATGTTTGCAGTATAAAAATAGATTATCAATTGACATGATGTAGCGACAACAAGAGCATGCGGTCTTTATCGCACAGCTACAAAATAGCTCTATTTAACTCCCTCAATTTAGCGCACCGCTACAAAATAGCTCTATTTAACTCCCTCAATTTAGCGCACCGCTACAAAATAGCTCTATTTAACTCCCTCAATTTAGCGCACCGCTACAAAATAGCTCTATTTAACTCCCTCAATTTAGCGCACCGCTACAAAATAGCTCTATTTAACTCCCTCAATTTAGCGCACCGCTACAAAATAGCTCTATTTAACTCCCTCAATTTAGCGCACCGCTACAAAATAGCTCTATTTAACTCCCTCAATTTAGCGCACCGCTACAAAATAGCTCTATTTAACTCCCTCAATTTAGCGCACCGCTACAAAATACCTCCCTGTAACTTCCTAAATTTAGTGCACCGCTACAAAATAGCTCTATTCAACTCCCTATATTTAGCGCACCGCTAGAAAATACTCCTTGTAACTCCCTATATTTAGTGCACCGCTACAAAATACCTCACTGTAACTCCCTAAATTTATCGCACCGCTACATAATACCTCCCTGTAACGCCCTATATTTAGCGCACCGCTACATAATACCTTAATGTAACTCCCTAAATTTATCGCACCGCTACAAAATATCTTCCTGTAACTTCCTAAATTTATTGCACCGCTACAAAATAGCTCTATTTAACTCCCTATATTTAGCGCACCACTACAAAATACCTCCTTGTAACTCCCTATATTTAGCGCACCGCTACTAAATACCTCACTGTAACTCCCTAACGGAAAAACATGTAGTATTTGATAATTGACAGTTTTGCTTCGTCATATACTAACAATCCCCGCCGAAGACGGATGTGTCGGGCCATTGTCTCAAATAAAACGGAGACACAACGCATGTTCATTCTCTGGACTACATCCTGCTGGTAATCTAGAATGGATCAATGTTTTGTTACAAGAGAGATCCAGCAGGAGTTTGAGAATGAACGCTGAAGAAGAAGATATACTAACAATCACATTGTAAAGTCTGCAACACCGTCTTTGGGGATGATAGGACAAAACAAGTGGTTAATTTGACATGTCTGATGCTGAAAAATAAGCGGCAAATATATCATGATTTCAGCTGCAGACTATTTAACAAATGTTTCGTATCTGAGGACGCCATAACATTGATAACACCAATCCCCCTCTTTGCTTTCTGAAATATGTTATCAATGTGTGTACCAAATGAGAGACTTCGAAGGAGAATTATCCCTTAATACTTGTATTTCAATCAGTGTTCCCAATCAATATTATAGCGCCATTCACATGGAAACAAATTACAAGCAGATTAAAATAATAATTTGAAAATGCCGGATAAATTTTATATTAATGCATGGATCGGAAAAATAACATAATGAAAAATAACATAATGAAAAATTACTAGAAGACAGAATTAGTGATTTTGAGATGTTGATATATAGAAGAACAGGGATAAGATCAAGGAATGACTGGAAAACAAACAAAGAGGTTCTGATACCGCCGAATAGGGAAAAAAATATACAGTTATGGAAGTATAAATTAAACTGTTCTCGGAAGACTGGAGACTAGATAGAAAAATAGAAATAAGATGCCAGAAGGCAAACGCAGTTTTATATCAATTATCACCACTGCTGAAACACCAGAACGTCGGGACATGATCTCCAAAAGAACGTTAATAAACACTGTTCAGCGGGCTTGGTACTACCAATACCAGACCAGGACTGACAGTGTGTCTATGACTAACATGTTGTTCAGAGAGAACCAGACAACCTTTGCCTTGGAGGGATTAGTATCATCATTGTGTGTACTGTACCACTAATGATAGTTGGTGTATAATGTCTTACTCTGCTCTATATACATTTAGTGATATTCTTTGATGGGAGCCGCGTAGCGCAGTGGTGGAAATATTTTTCAGATCAGAAAAGTTTTTCCCGGATTAATCCGAGAATTACAGACTGCGAGTGATGGACTGACAAACAGTGATAATCATTTGCAGAGCCTCTGAAACATCTCACACCCTTACGGCATTAATAAATGATATGGGTTACTTTACTTACTTTACTTATAGTTGTATAGTTTATTAATAAATGATATGGGTTACTTTACTTACTTTACTTATAGTTGTATAGTTTATTACTCTGCTCTATATACATTTAGTGATATTCTTCCTTAATTTGCCTAGTAATATGTCATCATTATGTTGTAGAATCTCTACCTGTCTCTGACGTTACCAATTGTGACACATGTATGGTATAAGGCCTAGCGAGTGGCGTAGGCGATCATGTTTCTCAACAACTCTCTGTCTCATGAGTTGTTAACAAGTTCTGTTCGTGACATATTTTTGTGCCACAGTGACAACCCACACAGCAATGTCTCTCTCTATCTTCCTCTGTCTCTTCTCCCCTTCAACTTTCCGGTGGTAACTAAATGTTCCAGATGTGGCGGCCTAGGTGATAGTGAGATTGTATCATATCACCGGGTTAATACGTGAATACTTTTCCGTTTCATTGAAACTACGTTTAGACATTTCTTATCTACTTTAAACTTCTGCTTCGCCTATACAATCATTTCTAATTTGTTTTATTTGTAATATTGTCCTCACTGTCGTCATGAAAAATACTTTTAGCCTTGTTACAGCCTTACGTCATTCGTATCAAAATCTATCATGGTTCTTGTTACAGCCTTACGTCATTCGTATCAAAACCTCTCATGGTTCTTGTTACAGCCTTACATCATACGTATCATAACCTCTCTTCCCCTCTTCCTACTCCTCTAAATATACAGGAGTCCCTCTCCCTAAACCAACTCTAGCCAAACTCAAAACACTGTGTAGATAGTAAAAAAGTAAAGTAACCCATAGCATTTATTAATGCCGTAGGGGTGTGAGATGTTAGCGATCTCACATTTCACAGGCTCTGCAAATGAGGGCGGTAGCCATCTCCTCTCCCTCGCAGTCTTTACTTCCCGGATTAATGCGGTACCCATTTAAGGCTGGGTCGACCTGGGAGCCGTTGCGATCTGAAAACATTTCCGCCTCAACTGGGGAATGAACCAAGAACCACTCATATGCGAAGCCAGTGCGCTAACCACTGCGCTAACGCAGCTCACAATTGGTTTATGTGTAGATAGATAAACCAATCAATCAATCAAGTGCCATGCCGAATGGCATAGGCAGTCATGTTTCTCCGCGACTCTCTGTCTCTTGTGTTGTTAATAAGCTCGGTTGGTGAACTTCTACCGTGCCAGAATACTAGTCTATCTAGCAACTTTTCTCTGTGATAGATAAAGCCAACATCAAAACAAGATGACAAACAAACTATGATCAGAACAGAACAAACTATCAATCAACGCCTCAGATCATGGCACGGCCGACATCGCAGAGGCATGTGTACAAAGTTCAAAATCGACATCACGACAATGTTTGTATGGATATGTACATCACATAACATATTCTTCAGGAATGCCCAGAATATTCAATTATGAGGCAAATATACTGGCAAGAGAAACAGCTGTAAAAAAACTGTCAAATACGACATGTTTCCGTCAAAGAGTTGCTGGAAGTTATTTTGCAGTTGAAACAACATTGGAAGAAAAACTCTACAGATCTTTGTACGAGTTACAAAACTCAATCAAATATTATAGAATAGACAAAACTTCAGATATAAGCATGCTGCAAGCGAATCAGCGCAAATGAATACGTTAGAAACTTGTAACGAGAACTTGAAACCACATACAGTTTTGTATTTAAACAAAATATAATATTACGCAAAATACTTCTGGCACTTGGCGCCTAAATTTGGGCAATAGTCATGATGCAGACGAGTCGACGTGTTAATAATCTCATAATCACTACGGTATTCGGTCTAGTAATGATTATTGATTCCAAAACGGCTAATAATCCTTTCTTGTCACGCCGAGAATAAATCTCAAGACTGCTGAACAGACAATAAATAGCACAGAATTCGTGACAAATTAGGGTCATCCTTCAGGTTCACGACCTAACGTAGTTTAATCCATCTCAAAAGTTGGGCGCTATTGACAAGTCGTTGTGTTCATGCAAGGGTTTGACATTTACTTAGATAATCCGTAAATAAGATAGAAAACAAAGGAAAATATGGATTGTCAAAAACAAAATGCTAGAATATAATGAATTGTGCTGGGGTCGCTTTTAATAAATCGTGCAGAATATGTTTTCAATACTCATTGCTGAACAGGCCAATAACAGAAACCGGCGTCATGCATATATTTCTATATTTATCGAGGGATATGGAGCAACTTATATGTCATAATTTTGTGAGGAAGATGGAGCCACTAAACATCAGTAAAATTGTTTTACCGATCATCTATTGAGAACACCGATGTTTGTTTTACATTCCTCTTCACTGTTTTTGTAGTGGTAAGCGTTATGTTCTGTCGTAAGTTATGTTATTTGGTAAGCGTTATGTTATGTCGTAAGTTATGTTATTTGGTAAGTGTTATGTTATGTCGTAAGTTATGTTATTTGGTAAGCGTTATGTTATGTCGTAAGTTATGTTATTTGGTAAGCGTTATGTTATGTCGTAAGTTATATTATTTGGTAAGCGTTATGTTATGTCGTAAGTTGTTATTTGGTAAGTGTTATGTTATGTCGTAAGTTATGTTATTTGGTAAGCGTTATGTTATGTCGTAAGTTATGTTATTTGGTAAGCGTTATGTTATGTCGTAAGTTATGTTATTTGGTAAGTGTCATATTATGTGGTAAACTTCATGTTATGTGGTAAGCGTCGTGTTATGTGGTAAATTATGTTATTTGGTAAGCGTCATATTATGTGGTAAGTTATGTTATTTGGTAAGCGTCATGTTATGTGATAAGAGCCATATTATTATTTCCCAATTTCGAGAGAGGCGGGTGAAACCCTACACCCACATCCCACATTATCTATGGGACTGCGCACAGCGGTTCTAATTCTAGCACAAATAATATAACACTTTCAATCAATGAAATGTCAAGCCAAGTGACCTAGGCGACAATGTTTCTTTAATCAATGTACCCTCAAGCCAAGTGACCTAGGCGACAATGTTTCTTCAATCAATGTACCCTCAAGCCAAATGGCCTAGGCGACTATGTTTCTCCACAACTTTGTTTCTTGTGTTTCTAGCAAGTTCAGTTTATAACACTCTCGTGACAAAGTGGCAACAAATCCAGCAACTTCTCTCTTTGTCTTTCTATGTCTCTTCTCCCCTTGATCTTGCATGTGACTGCTAAATGTTCAAGTTTTGTTTTTCTCATCACATGCCATAAGATTCTTGACTGTCTGCTTATAATTTTTGCTATAATTTGTCCTGTGTATCTTTTCACTCACGTATTTCTGATGACTTATTAAATTATTTATCTTAGATATTCATGGGATTTACATTATCTAATACTCAGCTCTACAGAAAGTTACTTAGAATATTATCTTCTTCTTCTTCTTTATGTCCTCATGTACCTTTCGGTGTTGAGGGGAGAGTGATTGTACGGTCTTTTGCCCTTCTATTTGCCTCTTCTGCTGTTATATTTCCGAGTGTCTCTAATACACTATCTATCCACCTTTTACGAGGGCGTCCAATAGGTCGACTGTTTTCGTATCGTTTGTTAAGTGTTTTTTGGATAATAATTTTCTCTTTCTGTCTGGTTATGTGGCCGTACCATTTAACATATTGTTTCTGGATGTATTCTCTTGTTGACTTGATCATTAATTGTTTCCTTAGTGCTTCATTCCTGATTTTGTCTCTCAAGCTAATTCCAATCATACGTCTCACACATTTTATTTCAGTGGTGTTAATCTTATGATTTGTTCTAGAATATAATGTCCAAGTTTGACACTTATAACAAAATGTTGGTAAGAAAATGGTTAGAATATCATGGAAGGAACAAACGAGAAACTCAGATATTATAAAAACATTGAAGATCCCAGAGTGTTGGTTACTAAATACAAAAAAAGTAACTACATCTGTTTGGTCATATAAAGGGACACAACTGTTTAGAAAGACAAATAATGGAGAGTACAGCACTTGGGTGGAGGAGAAAGAGCAGACCAAGAAGATGATGGACTGACGACAGTAAAGATAACATTAATACATCTTTGGAAAATGCAAGCCGCATTGGCCAAGTCAGAGAAAAGTTCAAGGAGTTCATTCTGAAGACAACGTTCTGGAGAGAATACGTCACCAAAAATTATCAGCTATAATACACAACTGAACTCTTTTTTTTTAAATGTCGCTGTCAATGTTACATTCTTCCCGTTAGAGAATTGCATTGTGTTTGAAAGTGGCTAGTGTGATAAAATTCGTATGCAGTTGTCACGTCATGCACAAGGTCAGTTATTTTTTAACTAAATCATCGACAGAGCAAAAAACAGTCTGTACTAGGAGACCATCCCTGGACCTCACGAGTGTGAAACCAACTTCTCGGCCTTGTGCCACATTGAAATCTACTAGCTGAACGAAAATTTGTCTTTTCCCAAATCCTTCTGTAAGTACGTACTTTTCTCTTGTTCGTTGGTCAGTCTTATGCAGTTTATATATTATCTAGTATCTTGGTGTTTTTTTTATTTGTTTTTGTCGACACTGCAATATCTTGGCATTTCGAATGAACATCTTTTTTCAGACACTGCGTTCTTAGTATTTTGATCGTCTTTTGTTGCCATGGTTCCCGTTATAGGTCTACAGTGAAGTTAGAAGTAGGGTCACGGCATTACCTATCGTGACATCGATAACTAGTCAGAATTCGTAGCGTATCCTAATCAGGACGTAGCTATCAACCCAGCAAGTCAGAATAGTGCGTACAAATATAACTCTCAAATTAAAAACATTCAAAACAGTAACATTAATTTACTTAAGAATTATATACAGTTTCTATAAAGTCTATGTGCTCTGACGTCACATACATACACACTAATTACTCACAGTTCATATGACCTAGTGTCACCGCACAATTAGTATACATGAGTGTATAGTAACTGTAAATCAGTGTTTTCCCAGGTGAGGCCCACGCCCCACAGGGGGTGGGGAAATTTGCTTGTTCGGGGGGAAATTAAAACACGTTGTAATTATGCTTCATTTAGGGAATAATTTTACAAATTTCAAATAAAAAACGTGTATATTTTACATAGGGGCATCATGATTTTAGAAAGACTTAGGTGGGGAATGGTACACAAAAAAAGGTTGGGAAACACTGCTGTAGATACTCGGTATTTACACTATTAAACCAGTGGACAATAGCTAATTAATATGTTTATTTTTTTTTGTCACCTGCAACACCATGCTTTAGAATTGCCATTTTGACTATATTTCAAACTAGTTTACGTTGTTCCGTGATTTTGTTTGCTTACACAAATGTTGTTTTAAAACCACTTCTGCCGTTGTTCACCTACTAATCTCCCAGTTTTGATCATAAAATTTGCGTTTTTCTGCAATTACCCGTTAGCTACCATGGGAAGTTATCTGAAAAAGTTACCAGTTCAGGGGAGGAAGTATAGTATTGCATTTGCTCCTGTTACTGTACACCGACATTTGCTCAGACCATTTAGTAACCCCTGTGACACTGGGACTTTTATCTTAAGAAAGTATAGTAGGGTATTACAGAAACACATTTAAAATATGCAAACGCAAGCCATTAGTAAGTGTCATTTCGGCTAACATAGAGAATTATTGATCTTTGCAGTATCTTTTCCTTTAAGTTTTAAGTCTGTTCTGTTGTTGACTTTATAGCACTGTGAGAAAACTGTTTGGATCGGGGGGCAGGATAGAGCTTATTTCTTATAGCATGGAACCGAAAACCTTCTTTTTAAATTCGATTCACTGCCGAGACGGATATACCGGGTCATTGGTGAAAAGAAAACGTCGCCTGTTTCTTTATTTTTTTATATATAGCCTATATATCGATAATACTGTAGTGATACAGCGGACCCCTGCGGCACTGAGGAAGTGCGGGCAATGAGACAGATGGCAAATTCAGGTGAGAAAACTGCAAGATTTCCTGTAGAGAATATCACTGACTGACTGTCAATTCTTGCAGTAACCAAATCATAACACATTCTTCTGTCAATTCTTGCAGTAACCAAATCATAACACATTCTTCTGTCAATTCTTGCAGTAACCAAATCATAACACATTCTTCTGTCAATTCTTGCAGTAACCAAATCATAACACATTCTTCTGTCAATTCTTGCAGTAACCAAATCATAACACATTCTTCTGTCAATTCTTGCAGTAACCAAATCATAACACATTCTTCTGTCAATTCTTGCAGTAACCAAATGATAACACATTCTTCTGTCAATTCTTGCAGTAACCAAATCATAACACATTCTTCGAACTACTATCAATACATTTGTCAAGGTTTTTGTTTTATGTGTCTGTTTTACCCATTCACTGCCTCTTCCTTATTCAAAACTGAAAAGATGATTTCTGTCTCTACTACTAAAGATCTTCCTTTTTTAATTAATGTGTCTACTTTTTGTTGTATCTATATTACTGCGTGAGGTATGCAATTTGTTTTTGCTTTTAAAGTTATGTTGTTTTTGCTATGAAAGTTATGCTGTTTTTGTATCACAGTTATGTTGTTTTTGCTATAAAAGTTATGTTGTTTTTGCTATATAAGTTATGTTGTTTTTGCTATATAAGTTATGTTGTTTTTGCTATCAAAGTTATGGATTAAATACCAGAATAATGTGAGATTTTTTTTCATTCCCATTTTCCTTAAAATAAAATAGTACATCTCTTTTAGTGAGGCACATCTGATTCAACCGCAAACTCTATTTTGGTTATACCAGGAACATAAAAATAATGGACGCTGCTTTTCATTTCACACAAAAAATAAAATAGTCATTTTCTATCTTTTTATACCATACTGAAAATATGGCCAACCTGTCAAACTGTGAAAAGCCACGAAACGGCACTTGCGCTGTCATCACACTAATTTGTTTCGAATGCAAGTATAAATGGTATCATCACACTAAGAACATATCAGTGATTGATCCATTTCATGCAAATGACGTGTTAGCTGAATACTGGGGCATTTCAACAGTTATTCCATTACCAAAATAATTTAAGCAATGTTGGCAGTGGTCAATATTCGGCTGTGTGACTGAAATGATTATCGTGATACGTCAATATGCGAGTAATGCTAATAAACATGTTTTGATGCACAGGTTGATCTGGTCTACTGGCGATATGGCAATCAAATCCCATTATAGCAACCTAATCTGGACACACTAAATATGTATGTAATATAAGTAATAACAGAAATTTGATATATAAGCATACAAATAATAAATAACGAATATAATAGGAGATTTTGAAAAGTGTTATTAGGAAAGGAGATTTATTATAAAAGTATGAATTTTTTCCAATATATTGTTCCAATATAACAAGGAAGTTCACTTTTCAGTTGAAATAGTAAAACACTGAAAGTATACAACATACCACTACCGATTACCGACTACCGATATTTGATGCTTTTCAGGTCATTTAAGCAAATAAAACCGCAAATAAAAACTAGAGGATTGACTTCACTGTTCTCCATTTCCCATATTATCTATATCCCATGTTTCCTTTGTTTCCAATATGTACTTCATCACTATACAAAGCGACACGCCACCTGCCGAAATTACCACCTCAATCTTCAGGAATCTCCGAAAAAATCTACCTTGTAAACAAGACGACACATGCCGGACTTGAACTCAAGAGCTCATGAACACAAGGCGAACAGCTTAACCACTACGCTAGGGAGATTCCGCATATATTACCGGATATAATCAGTAACACAGAACATTATAACATACATTACAATTTATAAATAAATTATAAATAAATATAATAAATTATATAAGGCAATTTACCAAATTCTTAAGCTTATATTGTTTCCTTCCTTCCTAAGTAAAGTTAAGACATAGCATTTAACTGCCGTAGAGATCTGAGATGTTAGCGATCTCACATTTCAGATGCTTTGCTATATGAGGACGGTAGCCATCTCCTCTCCTTCAGTAACTGATTTTTTATTATTTTACCCTTTGTTACTTACCTTCAATAAAAATGATTCATGAAGTTTTCAAGATGTACAATACTATCAAATATTATTTATCTTCTCTGTGATAGGTCCCTTGCAGAATGTTGTGTTCACCGCCAATCTGAAAGTCTATTGTTGTCTCTGTGCAAACTGTCTTCATTCTACATTCTGTAAGACTCTTGTTTATGTGCAAGTTGTCTTCATTCTACATGTCTCTTGTTTCTGTGCAAGCTGTCTTGAATATATATTCTGTAAGTCTCTTGTTTCTGTGCAAGTTGTCTTCATTCTACATTCTGTAAGTCTCTTGTTTCTGTGCAAACTGTCTTCATTCTACATTCTGTAAGTCTCTTGTTTCTGTGCAAACTGTCTTCATTCTACATTCTGTAAGTCTCTTGTTTCTGTGCAAGTTGTCTTCATTCTACATTCTTTAAGTCTCTTGTTTCTCTGCAAGCTGTCTTGAATATATATTCTGTAAGTCTCTTGTTTCTGTGCAAGTTGTCTTAATTCTACATTCTGTCTCTTGTTTCTGTGCAAACTGTCTTCATTCTACATTCTGTAAGTCTCTTGTTTCTGTGCAAGTTGTCTTCGTTTTACATTCTGTAAAAATCTTGTTGTTTCTATGCAAATTGTACGTTTTGTAAATTTCTATTTTTAAATATACTTAAAGATTATCACATGAAGATTATCACATGAAGATTATCACATGAAATTATGGAGATACATGCTATTCATGTTATTCTCGGCAGGCGATGTGCCATTACAATGAGAAGTATAGAGTACATATGGGGTAACCCGAGTTACTGAAGTCAGTCCTTAATACCGTTCCAAAACTGTATTGTCAGTGTCATATTCTAAATAGATTGGTATCATGTATCCGTCGAGATCTTGAGCGATCACTTTTTCTCTTTCATTGAAGTTTTCCCTCCTGATGAATTTTGCTAATCCATTGTTCATTGTGAAATAAATGTGCTACATATTAACAATAATAATATAAACTACAAAACTCATCTATGTTTATTTGATTTCCTTTAAAAATTACCCTCAACAGTATAACAATTTTCATGTGAAATAGCAGAAATTATGTGCATGGTATAAAGTATTTACAGTGCCAACATTAAACGAGGGAGCTTCAAAATGTTCCAGGAATTGGTGGATTTATAGAAAAAAGTAATAGTAGAAATATTTAAACTATTTATTTCTTCGTAGTAGTTCCTTTCGGAAACTACAATTTTACAAATGCGTACAGTTGTTGTAAATATTGGTGGAACCCATTTTTGAAACATCTAAACTGTTTTGTAGCATTGGTGATAACTGCATTGACATCTTTGAATCCTGTCCTTTCAGTGTCGATTTCAGTCGAATGAACAACCAACAGTCGAGAGAATATGCAGGCTGTTCCAAGGTAATCGTATTATGCTGTGGAGGTACTGCTTTTTAATTGGTAATCAATGTGCTGGAACATTGTCATGCAGCTTAATCAAACCATTTTTTCTTGTCGTTTTCTTCTTTTTTGCTGTTCATTGCATTATTACTATATGCTATATTAAGCAATGTTAGTGTCACTGAGGGTGACTTCTCAACCAAAACACATAGGCTAAATGACATTTGTAAATTGTTCAAACAGAAGCATTTTCAACTCCGACTACACACTAGTACAACAAACAAACAAACAAATATCTGTATCTTGTCTTCGAGAAACGAATGTTTCCAGTAATACCTGCTATCTAGAATTGTCATGTGACTGAAGGGAGGCTCTTTTGGGGATTTCGGTTGGTCACTTTTTATATACTTGGAGTCGCCTTGGTTATTTTTGGTATGTAATTCTAAATATGTAAATAGTGATTACTTGAAAGTCCAAGAATAATAGAAATCGTAACGAAAGGGGTCCTACGTAATTCAGTTGACGAGTCTTTATTGGAGACTGTTATGCTTCGAGAGTAGGCATATATGTCAAGGCCATTACCAAATTCTAAACATATTCTCTCCATAAAATCACCCTTGATTCAAATCTTAGTTGACTATTCCGTGAACTATTTGAAGCTACCTCGTAGAAGAACTCCTGTAGAAGATTAAGTAGTTAAACCAAAGTCAACCAGAACCGCTTCCTTGTTTATGAACACCACTATACAATATTCTACCTTTCCATGTTTTTCTTTCAGTATCACGTTCTTGTACATGGCTATTTTATACTCATGTCTTTTAACCTCCACTTGCAACATTTAATTAGTGTCCTTTATGCAGTTTGTACATTTTCATTATTTTTGTGTTCACAGATCAAAGTTGTCTACTCTACCTGGCTCACTTTATGCTAGGTCCTTTCACGTATGTCTACATGAAATTAAGGTAGTGTTTTGTCTTGTTTTATCTTCTCTTATCTCAGCAACCCTTGCCATGAAGCATTTTGGGGAGTCGAAGTATATGTTCTATTGTCAAATTTATTGCTGTTGTAATCTCATGAGATTGTAGAATGCCTCTGATATTGTCGATCCATTTACGTTTTGGTCACCCTCTTACCCTCATGCTGGATATTTTGCAGTTATATTCTCTCGACAGGAGGCACCATCCCAATCTTGAAATATATTAAGGAAAAACAGATCAAATGGTTTGCACACATCAGCATACTACCATCAGACATCATAGCACAGGAAGCTATGCTACACAGATACAATGAAGGTAGACCTAGAGGAAATCATGGACCACCGAAATAAAAAATGCAACACATTCCACAATTTTCTCATCATACACGAGGGCCATCTCCAGAAAACTGTTCTACCCCTGATGCTAAAAGGCAACAAAGGGTTTAGTGAATAGATAGATAGACAGGAGGCAGTCAAGCCATTCTCAATACATGTCCAAACCATGTCATTTGTTGTCTCTTGATGTAGTCATTGACTGTTGTAATTCTTACGATTTCTCTCATGTCATTCTTGTTACACCGACAATCAAACACATCATTTCACATGCAGTTATTTCTTTCCTGTGCTTTGGAAAGTATCCATGTTTGGCATTGATAGCACAATATTGGTATAACATGTATTCCTAGAATACCATTTTCTTCTTTGCTTGTGGTTTACCATCGAATATTTTCTGCAGCAGATCTGTGTTATATATTGTGGCCAAACTAAACGAAATAATATTTTTTTTAATTTGACATTCATGATCAAATGCTGTCTCCGCATTGAAGTTAGCTGTAACAGACTCCAAGCACCATTTGTCTATTGCCTTGGGGGTGAACTTTGATAAATTGCATCTTGTCCATCTCACAATGTTTTCCTCCCACTTGCATGACTGCCTACCTCGAGATTACCCCGTGTCAACTTTATGGTGTTCAACAGTGTGTCACGTATATTTTAACGTACAAAGTATTTTTAATTTTCTGTTTGTTTTTCGTTTATTAGTTTTGTTTTCCACACGAATATTTACCATAATCTCTTTGTTTTCTTCTCTTTCTATTAAATTCTTCCTGTATTTCTATATATTCACCTCTTAAGCATCAAATGAATATTGCAAGAGAAAAGGATAACATCAACATACAGATAAATAATAAACAACTAAAACAAGTAGATGAATTCAAATATCTGGGCAGCACATTGAGATATGACAACAAACAAGAAGCAGAAATAAAAGCAAGATGTAATAAGGCCTGTCAGATCATTGGTCAATTAACACCGTTACTATGAAACAAAGATATTACACTAGAAACAAAGAAAGCGCTTTTCAACACCATTTTCTTACCAACATTGTGTTATCAGTGTCAAACTTGTACATTAGATTCTAGAACAATACATAAGATTAACACCACTGAAATGAAATGTGTGAGACGTATGATTGGAGTTAGCTTCAGAGACAATATCAGGAGTGAAGCAATAAAGAAACAATTAGGGATCAAACTAACATAGAATACATACAGAAACAACAAGTTAAATGGTACGGCCACATAACCAGACAGAAAGAGCAAAGTATTATCCAAAAAACACTTAACAAACGATACGAAAACAGGAGACCTATTGGACGCCCTCGTAAAACGTGGATAGATAGTGTATTAGAGACACTCGGAAATATAACAGCAGAGGAGGCAAATAGAATGGCAAAAGACCGTACATTCACTCTCCCCTCAACACCGAAAGGTACATGAGGACAGAAAGAAGAAGAAGCATCAATTCTGTATCCTAGAAATTTGTTGCCACCTGCCAAGCAACTTTAGAAAAGTGGACAAAAATAACGCCTTTGATACCATCAAACATGAGGGCCTTGGAGAAGATTGTGTACGAATTAAGATGCCCAGATAAATGTACTGCTATGACTTTCAAGTTTCAAGACAACATGAAAGCAAGTGTGCAAATGATGGCAATCACTAAAAATAATTTCCAGTGGCCAATGATGTTTAGCATGGATGCATCCTAGCTCCAACACTCTTTAACATGGTGTTCTGTGTCATGCTGTGTGATGATTTCTGGAATAACAGTACAGGGGTCGACTTTTACTGCTGTGTTTATGCTGTATGCTCACGACCTGATTGTTCCATTTCTGCAGACTAATCTACTGTTTGCAAGAACTGTGGGCTGAATGCTAACAATATTCATGGCATGCAAGAATGCATGATCCTCTTTGCTTTTGTATGTGATTATTTCAGTCTCACCACCAGTACATCAAAACTAATGTAATGCACAAACCAGCATCAGTTTCCTGTTACGCCAATATCACCATCCCCGTTGAAAGTCAACAACTAAACAATTCATATAGTTTGTGTACCTCAGAAGCACTTTGTCAACTGTCGATGTCATTCTGTCAATTGCTTGTACTAGTGCAGCTTTTGGTGATTTTCATGAGCCTAGAAACCAAACTAAAACAATACCGTGCAGTCGTTCTTTATCACTGCTATATGCAGCCGAATCTGAATTGCATAGTTCTCTCCTGAACTTGAACAATAGTAACCACCGGAAAGATAAAGGGGAGAAGAGACATAGGTAGACAAAGAGAGACATTTCTGGATGGGTTTCACTGTGGTGCAAAAATAAATCACCAACTGAACTTATTAGCAATACAAGAGACAGAGAGTTGTGGAGAATCATGATCACCTACACCATTCAGTATGGCACTTGATTGATTGATTCACTTATAAACTAATGTGCATATCTACAATCATTTGTGATTAGGAACAATCATACAACCCGCAGTAAGAGAGGAATACAGACACACAGAAACAGATATCCAAAGAAAGCTGTATATGAACACTGAGGAGATTTCAAATAAAGCAAAATATATCAAGTAAACCGGACGTGCTGTGTAGACATTTTAAACTGTGGACAAGAAGAAGAAGAGGGAACAATCTAATATGGCATTTTATAAGTAGGCAATTTCTGTGTCTTTCCAGAAGGTAGAATTATTGTTGTGCTGTAAGAAATATAATCTATGATCCATGTCGATAATGGATGTGACTCACACAGCTAATCTAAGCCACAAAGAGTCTTCTACAATATGTGCAAACAATCACAGGTTCAGTGTACCATCTGGTGCAGTTTTGTGTCTTCTTAGAAGTGAAGTTCTAGAACTAACTGCTATCACTTTCTCTTTTGTCTGTATACCATTCCTGATCTTTCCCCTTCATGAAACAAGATCCATAGTGCCCTGTTACCAAAGCGCCATGTTACCATAGTGCCCTGTTATCATAACGTCCTGTTACTATGAATCTGTATCTATGCCTGTATCATGCATGTCACATTTGCATACATCTTCGTACTGAATTAGAGATCGACCCTGAGGTCTTTTCCCCCATACTATAGCTCTCCATAACAGATCCTTTGGTATGCTGCTAAAAATGGCATAAATTATATATATATATATATATATATATATATATATATATATATATATATATATATATATATATATATATAAATATGTATATATATATATATATATATATATATATATATATATATATATATATATATATATTATATATATATATATATATATTATATATATATATATATATATATATATATATATATATATATTGCAGACAAAACTTCAGAGTTATAAAAGTAAAAAAAAAGATACATAACATGGCTACCATGAGAGAAATGAAAGGAATGGAAAAGAATACTAGTTAAGCAGTATTTCTAAAAATATAAAAAGATTCTCCAAAATACATGCAATATGTTACCTCAGCTGATGGCATGACAGCATGGAAAAGACCACAATGAAGGGGATGGTGACAAGGAAATAAAAAGGAAGACCAAGAAGAAGATGCAAATTAGATATCAAAGTGCACACCCATAATATGGCACTTTCAGAAGTGATAAAATGAGAGAAGAGTTCACATGTGGCTGGAGTTTTGAAAAATCATGATGACTGTTATGTCCTGTCCAGGGTATGCTACATGATGATGTTGAATTCATATATGGTTAATACAATAAAATAATTACAGGAATTCATGATAAAAGATAAGATTTGTGTTTAAATATTTGTATATTCTTTAGAAAAATGGTGTACAATCAGCAGTATATACAGTTTCAGCTAAGTCACCATCAAATTCTGTTAATGTCATGACATTTGCATACATAACTGTTAACAAATATATTGGAAGTGTATTAATATAATATATTTCTCATATTTGTCAACATATGAATGAATGGTCGGTCATACATCAAATATGAACTCAGAAATTTTCAGACATGATTCATTGATATTAAGTTTATATTTTGTTAATAAATAGAAACACACAGCTAGAGGCACACACCAACATCATGATGAATGGGCATAAACTTGAGGAAGTAAATACTTTCAATATACATCAGACCCTGCATATGTCTATCTATCTATACGCTGTGGCCCATGTTTGCCGTGCGATGTCAGAGGTGGAAGAGTTTTCTGGAGATGGCCTTCTTGTGTGCTGTTTGTATGCTTGTTCCTGTGGCTTCTTTGATTTCTGTGATCCATCGTTTACATGGTCTGCCTCTTGCTTTATAACCGTTATGTCTATGTGTCATGGACATTTGTGGCATGCTATATGTCAGTAGTCTGGAAGCATGTGAAAACCACTTGATCTGTTGTCTTTTTATGTGTTCCAATACTGGTATTCTTTGGTTATCTTTCTGATGTTATCATTTCTAATTTTATCTCTTAATGACACTCCGAGTATCCTTTGTAGACATGTCATATGTAGTGATGGAAAATCCAAGACTGAATAAAGATAAAGCTGGAGATGACCTTGTTTGTTATAACAAGGATAATCTAATATGAGAAAGTTACATCCGTTTTGAAGTGAAGATCATTTATAACTCACTAGTGGTGTTATTTATTATGCTGTATGGTTGTAAGAGATGAACACTTACTGCAGATACAGACATTTGTGTACAAGTGTTATAGGCTAATTTTGCAAATTTCCTATAGAGAGCACAAGACAAATGTGCACATAAGAAATACAGTAGATAATCACGCTGGTTCACAAGAAAGATTACATTCAATAGTAAAATAACAAAAACGTGCATAGTTTGGACATGTATGCTGACATGATTCCTCGTCAAAAATGATATTGCAGGATACAGATGAGGGTTGAAGAAGCAGAGAAGGAAAAAGAAAATCATGGAAAGATAATATCATAGACTGGACAGGTCAAGGAGACAAAAGGAGAGATTTTTCTAATCTTATACATATTGCTGAGGATATAAATCGCCTGAGGACTTGTGTAGTGATGCATCCAATGCAGTACCCCTACAGTCCAGAATGGTTAAGAGTTTATAAATGGATGGATGGAATTTACATTACACAGTCAAATACAACACCCAACTATGAAAAACTATAAATACTGCATTTTCCTATTAAGGAGTTACAGGGACGTTTTGAGTGACTTGTGTGATATTGGCAGCATGCACTTGTAAAAACTAAAAAGCATTAATACATTAACTCTTAGAGAACTACGGTAACCAACAATCTATGTGTTGGTAAAGGTTTTTGATTAAGGATGACCCAACAATCTATTTGTTGATTTTTAAATTAAGCTCTCAGTAAATGTGTATTTCATTCTAGTGTTTATAATTCAGTTTCGACAATATTCAACATTATTTTTCTTTGTTTAAAATTCATTCTCTATGCACAACATATTTTTCTGGTTCTAATATGCAATTATAAAATCAACAGCCACTTGGTTTTTTCTGAAATTTTATGATAGCTTCCATATAATATGTAGAGCCTATCCATCAAAGAGTAGCCTATATAAACATCATGAATTATATATAATGTTTTTGTGCTTCAAATGTGTTAAAACTTGTGTAGATTAAGTGCATAAAAATTTGTTTCTTTTGTGAATTGCTTGTGAAGGGAAATATTATTCATTTACATTGAGATTAATGAACATTTTTAATTTATCTTTCATTATTTTGTTTTTTCCCACCTATATCCCATTTTATGTATAATTATTGCCAATACTGTTATATTTAATGTTTATAAATCAGTGGAACGTTCGGTTTTCCTTTATGGATCGTTTCATAGGAACAAAATTTGAGCAAATTTTGCAAATGCATTTACAATAGTACGTAACATTTTATTATTAGGCCTATAAAAGATCTGACAAAAAATTATGGCATGACCAAAGTACTCTTTAGAATATGTCTATCTCTATGAGAGGTGTCCTTTACAGAACATTGTCCTCACTGACACTCTGTAAGCCTCTCAGTTCTGTTCAAGCTGCCCAGCTTCTTCTAGTGTCATGTCTTTAAAATATCATCATCAGGTGCCATGCCGGCTGGTGTAGTCTGGTGTGACTATTTCTTCAAACCTCCTTGTTTCATAAAGCGGCAAAAAATTGAAGATTGTCTTTTTCTTACATTATTGACTAAGCTCTGTCTCGCATTTGACTCTTTCACACCTCTGCATTAGTTTTTCTGTCAGTCCCTAGTACTCTCAGCATTTTCTCTAGGCAGTCCATGGTACTCTCAGCATTCTTCTGTAGGCAGTTCATGGTATTCTCAGCATTTCTCTGTAGGCATTGCATGGTATTCTCAACATTCTTCTTTAAAATATATTTGTAGATAAAAACTAAAAAAGTTTCCTGAAGTATGTATACATCAAAATATATAGCAGTTTGGTGGCCTACAGTTTGGTGTCCTGCAGTTTAGTGCCCTACAGTTTGGTGTCCTGCAGTTTGGTGGCCTACAGTTTGGTGTCCTGCAGTTTGGTGACCTACAGTTTGGTGTCCTGCAGTTTAGTGCCCTACAGTTTGGTGTCCTGCAGTTTGGTGGCCTACAGTTTGGTGTCCTGCAGTTTGGTGGCCTACAGTTTGATGTCCTGCAGTTTGGTGGCCTACATTTGCATATAATCAGTTCAAATAAAATTTTAAGTAAAATTTGAATTCTAATTTTATCAAATATTATTTTGTTAACATTTTTTGCATCCACATTTATGATTAAAAACAATTCTCTGATACATTTTTAACCATTATAAACATATAGAGAACCCATTACCAAACATTTTATCTGTACATAACACATTTTAGAAAATATAAATTAGGCCTATTTATAATAAATTTAATGACATCTGTCATATATACAAATTTCTGCTGAAAAACAGGCTCGTAAAACCGTGGTTTTGCCTCTATATCATTTAGGGGTACTAACTGCTTGACAGATATTGGAAAAATTATATGGCAGCGCAAATATAGGAACAAGAGATTTGGATCAGAAATTGCATGGCACTAAACACAAGGTATTTAATAAATTTGCATATATGTCATTTCAAGACTTACTGACTTTCTCAGTTGGATTCTTTCAGCTGGAGAGAACATTCTAGATTAGTTTTTCTAATTTCTTGTTCTTTCATTAACATTTTTCCGATATAACTCAGTTTTACCATGAAAATTTACTGCATTCGATATCTTAAAGAAATGTTAACATTAAATATTTACAAGAATGGAAAAATAAGAATTCAAATATTTCAAATACAAACATCCTAGAAATTGTTTATGCTTACTTTCACAACAATATTGAAAATAGTATAAAAGTCATAAGTAAATAATGTATTTGAAATTTTATACAAAAAAGTTATAATTCAACATAACTAGAATATCAAATATGAAATAAAGTACATTTTAAATGGAGAAAATGGTTAAGTTAAATGTGTGAAAATGTGCAGATATCACAGTCAAGCTGTAGACTATATCCTAGTGCATTCCATTATCTGGAATACATCTTGCTAATCATCCAAAATTTTAGAAGGAATGCAGATGAAGAAGATAGAGATATTTTTGTGAATTACTTCATCTCTCCCTCACAAAAATGTATGTGGATTACTTCATCTCTCCCTCACACAAATGTATGTGAATTACTTCATCTCTCCCTCACAAAAATGTATGTGGATTACTTCATCTCTCCCTCACACAAATGTGTGTGAATTACTTCATCTCTACCTGACAAAAATGTATGTGAATTACTTCATCTCTCCCTCACACAAATATGTGTGAATTACTTCATCTCTCCCTCACACAAATGTGTGTGAATACTTCATCTCTCCCTCACAAAAATTACAGCAGAGAGATGAAAAGATTGTAATTCTCATCTGCATTTGTTGTCCAACTCACATTGGATAACAGAATATATTCCAGAGAATGGAATGTGTTGTGGCATTGTAACTCTTTAATTGAAATATTGTATTATCATTTTGTAATATCTAAATGCAACACCAGAGATTTATGATATTTCCTATATATCGGAAGCCTTTAACATTAATTTTACCTTGCCCTATTTCCATCATGTTGATCTGTCATCTTGACCTCGATCATTGTTGTCATTATGACCTCTGCCATCATTGTTATTATGTTCCTGATCATCTTTTTCACCTGTGTTATGACCTTCATGTCCATTATCTTTGTGCTTCTCACCATCCTCATTATCATTACTGGGGTTCATTTTGTTATTGTAGTTTCTGGGATAATTCTTGTTGGCAGCATTAGGGTCTAATTTCCTTCTGAGTCTGTCTATTTCATCTTGAAGTTCTTTAATATCATCTTCTCTCTGGAAAAAAATATACCCAGAATAGAAACACAGAACAAAGAAATGCAAATAAAATACATCAAAATATACGTTTGTATCTGTACTTTCTATTGGCCTACATCCGGTTCTGTGTCTGTATGGTACAGAGGGCATCTGTGATGGCCAAGGTACCGGATTCATTTCCCTCCACATGCAATTGTGCATCCGGACCATTCAGAAAGCAATAGCAAACTAATAAACTATTTATATTTCTGTGGGCCATATCCCTTCCCTCAACTGGTTTGGCATAATGCAGTCTTGCAGTATGTTCAGCAAACTGTACTGCCTGCCCACATGGATGCAGAGGTGATTAAACCAGTATTAGTTTATTTTGGTAGCTGTTTAGTCTGTTGTGTCCTGTCCTGATGTGGAAGATGATAACCTGCTCATCTCTGTTGAGATAAAGATATTTGTCATTTTGTTGGTCAAATTTCCTGATAGCTTTAATGAGGTGCTCTTTTCCTGGTAGGTGATTTCTTGGTCTTTTAGTTCTTGTGTTGCTCCATATGTTTACTAGCATATCTGTATTTTATTTCCAGGTATACCACAGTGGATCATCTTGAGTGTAGTACTACCCATCTTGTTGTTGCACAGTCCCAGTAGGCAACAAAGTGTGTACTTTTAGTGTTGAGTTTTCAGAGATGTGCATTGTTTCCATGTGATCCCAGTTACATCTCCTGTAATAATTTCAAACCCTAATTGGTTTAATTTGTTGAAATCACTTCCCACCTTTTTTAATATAACAGTAGAGTTAGCAGAGGATGTGTGGAAACACAATACAGTCTCGTAACCCTTTATCTGCTACATTGTACACAGAAACCAATCCCAGCTGCACTAAAATCTTTCCCCAATGACTTTTCCCTGCACTGAATCCTTCTCTTGTCCTGCATAAATAAGAGAGCTTTCAAGGTACTGGCTTTATAAAAGCACCAGAGAACATATAATGCATTGTTGGGATGTTTGACACCTACTGGTACTTGGCGATTTCAGACTGAAATAGTCTTTAGCAATGAGATGATAGAACACAAAAAATGAGTTTATTCGTCAACAGCAGAAAGATTTAAGGAAGAGTCAACTCATTTGAAGAAGCTAAACAAGTAAACTACTATATTCTATATTGACAAAAAATATTTAATCTACACTATAAAAGATTATCTGCAAATACACAAAAGACCATCTCTATAAAAATAATGAGGTTTAAAACATAATTATGATAGAATTAAGGTCTTACCTACATCTGTAATGAAAATAATAAACAAATAAATATTTAATTCTCAAGAAGCTTTACCAGTTTCTGTTCTGACTGTAATTTCATGCCAATCACAGTTTTCACTGTCTGAACTGACTCTGCAAGTTTTCTTACAGATGCTTGGATCTGAAGAAAAAGAATTATACATGAATTAATAATTATAAATGAATCTCACAGTTGATATGAAATAGTAACATCCTGTTTGCCTTTTCGATTCTGTCTACAAAAACATTTCTCAACTTTGACTATTTTTGGAACAGATTTTTACTGGCACAATAATAATACTGATATAAATAATAAACATATCTCATCTTAATCAAAGTTTGGTATATATTGGACTATTTAAGGAATATATATATATATATATATATATATATATTATATATATATATATATATATATATATATATATATATATATAGAGAGAGAGAGAGAGAGAGAGAGATAGTAGTAGAATTAATCAGTTACTGCTGCATTTATTTGGTATACATTTATTTCTACACATACGGCCACTCAGCCATACCAGCATTCATGCACACACACACATAGATATATAAATCTGAGTCTTTAGCAGAAATTTCAAGTATGCATCTATGATCGCCATGGTATGAGATTTAATTTTTTCACAAGCAATTATGAATCCAGTTTATTCAAAAAACAATGGCAACCTACTAAAAAGATATATTACCTAGAAAATAGCTAGCCAAAAAAGCGATTGGTTGATAACTATGTTCTGCCTACTATACGCTGTCAACATCCCAATCTATATATATATATATATATATATATATATATATATATATATATATATATATATATATATATATATATATATATATATAGTGCATGTGGTATGGTATATACAAAAATGGATGGTGTATCTTTTGTGGGACCCTGTCCTCCCTGGTAGCAGTAGGACTTTGCTATAAGGGACTTTCTGTAAAAGTACTAGTCTATTTCCTACCATTAAAAAAGGGTTCTCTTCGATTTTATTTTATTTTTGGTTCCTTCTTGTGTTCATTATGAGCCATATAATCTAAGTTTTTAACATTCTCAACATTATCTGACCAGAAATATATGAGATGGACTTTTGAGTTGTTCATGTTTTAATTTTCTTTTCATAAACATGAAGTTTCTTTAGATTGCTGCAAAAATAACACAACAAAATAAAAATAACTACAAATTTCTAGATAAAGAAGGGAGGGTGGGGGTATGATATAAACCTGTAGGCCGGATATCCCCAGAAAAAAAACCACTGTACATATTATTAGCGAAAAATTATTAATCATTGATGCAGCCACTGAAAGTACTCTACACTGGGAAGTAACTTACACTGGAAAGTACTCCATGGTTGACACTTCAATTAGTTTAAAGGACTAGATGACTGTGTATTTCCTAGATCCCAAAGAGGAGCAAAGAATAGCACCACTGTTACTTACCATACGCATTGTGAGAGGTGATTAAGGAGATTTTGGGGATGAGGTTGAATGTCCATTTCCATAAAGGGTTAAAGTGATTCAAAAGACGTGTTACGGTTTCGTGTCAGGACAAGCGACAGATATCATTAGGCAAGCAAGAAACCATGGCACAGTGCATTTCTTTCTCTGGATTACATACTACGAGTACTAATCTGCAGGCAATAGTGTGAGAATTCATAAAGAAGAAAGAGATAGAACTTGATCATCTGAGAATGCTATTGTGTGAAGTATCGTTAATTAGTTTGTTCCTTTGGTGCAAAGGGTAGCATATAGGGCAGAAGTCAAGTTTCTCCATGGCCTGCAGTTCACTGCAAATTGTTGTAGCTTGGGTGGTGTTAGTACTCATTGTCATTGCCTCATTCTTGATTGTTCTTCATAGTGTTGTCCTGGGTCTTCGATATTTTTGTTTTCCTGTTGCAGACCATGTTCGACCAAAAGTATCGAAGACATGATTATATTTGTTGCAAATGTCTTTTCCTAACAAATGCTATTCAACTATTGCTGAATTTTAGGTACCGCAGATACACCCATTTGCACCATCAGTTTAATATGGTTAATCACTGTTTGAACTACGAGCCCCTCCAAAGCCAGATAAGTGAAGCACATTATATGGAACAAAACAACAGTCACAAACACATACAAATATCACACAATGGCATTGGGTCAAAGGGAGTGAGCTCATGGACCACTGGAGCAGCAACCAACCAACTATGAACAAGTTCAACCAAGTTGTGTTTGCGAGGTAAAGGTTTGTCCCATGGCAGCAACCTGCCATTGGGAATGAAGATAACTCTTCATGTACTTCATGACAGCATCATTAAACATTCTTCCACCGAATGTATAATGTTGAGGACATAAGTAATAAAGCAGAATTATATTCATGCAGTGTTTGAGTATTTTTAAATCCCAAATTCCTTTTTTTCTATGGCATATATATATATAGTAGAGTTTTTTCTATGGTATATAGTAGACAGTTTTTTTTCTATTGCATATGGTATATAGTAGACAGTTTTTTTCTATTGCATATGGTATATAGTAGACATATTTTCTATGGCATATAGTATATAGTAGACAGTTTCTTTATGCAAACTTTCAATCTTCTTAATTGTAGCAGTTCTAAAACTCCACCTGATAGATCAAGGCCACATTCTTGAAGTGAAGATGAAGCTTAGTCCAGCCAACATATGCTCAACACTAAGATTGGTCAGGCTATCCACTATATTGAGAAGGACCTGTCCAATCAAGCACAAGTGCTGAAGTCAACGATACCAGGTTAGAAGTGCAATAGCAACCATGGTATCGTGCAACCCACCTATTTAAGGCGAATGAAAATAAGAAGATATTCCAACTCAAATGAGATCAACAATAACATACAACAGCCAAACTGACCTCTTGCATATCTTCGATGCTGGCTGCTTGAGGCTGCCTTCTATTTTTAAGCAGAGACACTTCATGTCTTAGAGCTTCAATGTCATGGATTCTATATAAAGACAAAAGAAGCATATAATATACATATAATATACATATAATATACATATAATAGCAACCAAAATATATACATGTATACACATGCATACTTACATACAAAGCACTTACAATTATATATATATTATCAATTATATAACAAATATATATATATATAAACAGTTTTTGTCTGCCCCTTTGCTGTCCATCAGATAAGAGCTTACTACAAAGAATTTCTTTCCTTTGGGAATGTGATCACTTGACATTCTTTTTACATGCCGAAGCCACATTTAATCATTATAATTTTACAGAATGTTGAAAAGGGTTAGTGCCTAAGCAACACTGTAACAAGATAGCTGAGATTTTTGACTAAATAAATAGACATAACAGGATAAAATAGATAGGGACAATATTAGAACAATAAAATAGTGGATAGAATACATCAAAATAACTATGAACAAATATGGTATCAATGCAAACAGGCTGACACATCTGGCCCAGGAATAACAACTGAGGCTCCTACACCTATTATAAACATTAAGTGTGGATATCCATCATTCACTGCAGATGGAAATAGACAGGATTAAAAAATAGTAATGGAATGCATGGCTGCTGGTAACAAGGTCATAGGTCAACCCAGGACATTTATAGACAAAAGATATTTCAGAATGTTCCATTTTAGTTTATGACACACTGTACCCTTTGACTTTGAAATTCAAAACTTTTTTCATGTGATTGTTTCTGGGGTGGAAAAGGTATGCAGGGATTTATACTTGGGTTGACTAAGTCTATCTTATACAAAGTGTTCCATTGTCAAAGAACTTATTAAACAGTCCATTGTCCACGGATACGAAACTCATTTTAATTTGTGAGCTTTGTTTTGTAAGCTCCTTATAGGAGACATTCAACAGTGAAATTGGACCAGGATTGATTCACCCTTTTAGCCAAGATTTCATTCATCAACATCATGAGCAGCACATTGAAGTTCACGCTTTCACACATATTTTTCTGTAGACTAGGATGATGTTACTACCTGACATTTGCTATTCCTCATCATTACTGTTGAAAGAGAACTAGTAGAAGCTTATTCTTGCCTTTCAACACTGCCCTCATTACAACTTCCATAACTCGTTGTTTTAAACAAGTCACTGCTTGCGGTGCTGTCCTCTAATTGCTTTTATGCATTCATAGTGTGTTCAGCAGCTGGATTGTGCATTTACTGTTAATTTTTCCTAACCCCCCTGAAATCTTAGATACACGAGCAGACAACCTGACAGTCATTGCTGTTGCTTACTGTGCTGCAATAGTATTTTAGCAGTTGAGATCAAGCAGTCGATTGTGAGGTGTTAATCTGATACATTGCTCATCTTGTGTGCAATAAATTCTCATTCCACCTGAGTTTAGACTTCCTGGAAACGATCCTACAAAGATTGGCCAGGTGTTTCATTCAAGCTATGTAATAACTGGTTAAAAGAATGCAACACAAAGAGGGTCTCGCTATCTGCTAGACCTGAGAGTCACACAATACTAATACAAAAACCCTGAGAGTCACACAAGACTAACACAAACCCTGAGAGTCACACATGACATACAAAAACCCTGAGACTCACACAATATTAGTACCAAAAAACCCTGAGAGTCACACAAGACTAACACAAACCTGAGTCAGTACAAAAACCCTCTGCATCTCAAGCATGCCTTAAGATTGCAAGACAGTCATAGCCAAATCCCCTTTGGAATAGAAGACTACCATTAATCTTAAGGCACCTGCACTTTACAGCCACATTGAATGAAACATTCATGAAACAAAATATGGAGAACTTCAAATAGAAGAGAGTGCCATAGAAACACCAATATGGAATTCCTCTACTTCTGCATTCTCTCTCGAATAAACAGCATAAGTATTAATGTGATTATTTCTGTGACTATTTGTGTGAGTATTTGTGGGATTGTGTGGTTAGTAGTGTGATTATTATTTGTGGAATTATTTGTGTGGTTATTTGTATGAGTTTTGTATGGATTTTTGTGTGATTATTTGTGTAATTATTTGTGTGGTTATTTGTATGAGTTTTGTATGGATTTTTGTGTGATTATTTGTGTAATTATTTGTGTGGTTATTTGTATGAGTTTTGTATGGATTTTTGTGTGATTATTTGTGTGAGTATTTGTGTGATTATTTGTGTGATTATTTGTGTGAGTATTTGTGTGATTATTTGTGTGATTATTTGTGTGATTATTTGTATGATTATTTGTGTGGTTAGTTGTGTATTATGTGTGTAATTATTTGTGTGAGTATTTGTGTGAGTATTTGTGTGGTTAGTTGTGTATTAATTGTGTGATTATTTGTGTGAGTATTTATGTGGTTAGTTGTGTATTATTTGTGTGATTATTTGTGTGAGTATTTGTATGATTATTTGTGTGGTTAATATTTGTGTGAGTATTTCTATGGTTATTTGTGTGGTTATTTGTGTGATTAATATTTGTGTGATTATTTGTATGATTAGTTGTGTATTATGTGTGTGATTATTTGTGTGGTTAGCTGTGTATTATTTGTGTGATTATTTGTGTGAGTATTTGTGTGATTATTTATGTGGTTAGTTGTGTATTATTTGTGTGATTATTTGTGTGAGTATTTGTGTGATTATTTGTGTGGTTATTTGTGTGATTAATATTTGTGTATTTCTGTTGTTATTTGTGTGAGTATTTGTGAGTTTTTTAATGTAATTATTTGTATGGTTGTGTGATTATTTGTATGATTATTTGTGTGAGTATTTGTGTGGTTTTTGTGTGATTAATATTTGTGTGAGTATTTGCGTGATTATTTGTGTTGATTATTTGTGTGATTAATATTTGTGTGAGTATTTGTGTGTTTTTTGTGTCATTATTTGTATGGTTCTGTGATTATTTGTGTGAGTATTTGTATGTTTTTTGTGTGATTATTTAAATTAATATTTGTGTAATTATTTGTGTGATTATTTGTGTTATTTGAGCATAAATTATATTTTTTGGCTAGTTTTACAGTGGGGCAGCAATATTTATGAATATCTGTCCAGCATATCCATTTTCAGCATAAGATGGAGTTGAAAATAACATTCTTCTACCATGACACAGTGAACAAGAGAGTCAAAAATACTCCTTTAGGTTTCTATCATCATTATTTCTAGAAATCTGATCAGCTAGAACAAATTTAACTTCATAGTACCTTGAATCCGTCTCTGTCGTCAGCCTTGAATCCATCTCTGACTTTACTACTTTTTGTTTCTCTTCCAATGCAAACATCTGAAAACAAATTAATGTTTTGTTTGTTTCTAGTGAATAAAACTGTCCACAACACCCTTATCATGCCGAAGGTGAAAAGAATATGTAGTAATTGTGGGTTCAACAGGTTAAGAGCAATTGTAACATAGGCCTAGTGTCGAAGACAATTGATAATAGGTAAGACTGCTGTATAACTGTATAACAAGAGTACTTGCGTAGAACATGAGTTTTACAATGATTCAAAGACTTAAGGTTGAAACTTTGACAATGTCTTGTATACTGTTATTTGTATGTTTTCGTACCAATACCGCATAGTCTGAAAGTCTGTTTCACAGAAAACTCCAACAAAACTGGTGTCCTACGTAAGCACATATTGTCTAAGGTATTTTTCCTTTGACCAAGAAACACATTTTTGAATTCACTCATGACTGAGTTTGTAAAACAAATTATAAGTCCTGTGATCTACTGATGTCAGCTAGAAATAGGCATCATGACTTAGAGTCTGGAAATGTAAAAGAATGTCACTTCTTCTTCTGATTTAATTCTCATACGCCTGTAGATTAGCAGGATGTAGTCCAGATAATGGAATACCCTATCTCATGATTTACAACTTAACTGTGACACATATAAACTGCATTGCTTCTGGGTCACTTTGACCCTGTATGGGAGGGACAGCCAATTCCAACCCTAAAAATCCTCCTTAGTTGTGTCTTATGCATGATGGGTAACAGTTTTACTATTCTTTACTCTCCTTTAGGGCCTTGGCAACACATGGGCAGGAATGACACTATCACTATTGTTTTGTCATGCTGGTTTATAACTAAATTACTTTTATCTTTCTACACTCCATCGAGACCAGCACCGTGCAGAGGTGATGGGGCTTAGTTCAGCTATCAGGGGCTGGAAACTAAGACTGGTCGGGCAGTCCCACTCGAGCAGGACCATAGTCCTGCCCTAGTAAGCAGAGTGCTGAAGACGGAGGCATCCAGCCAAAAGGCGCACAGATAATCAGGATGCCACGCACAAAACACAATGGAAACATGTCTACATCTATAAATAGTTATGGTGCCTGCCCTGTGGCGGACGTTCAGGCAGGGACGGTGCCGGGCCCTATACCTCGAAAGGGCCCAACCTCAGTTACTGGAAGTCCTTCTCAATTGCCCCGAGGAGCCAGGAGGCAAGGGAATAGAGCTACTGGCCAAACAAACAAACGACCAATAAAAATAATGCACTGGAATGCTGAGGGTGTCAACAGTAAAAGAGATGGATACAGCAAAAAATTGGAACTTGAAAATGTCCTCAGTGAAGAACAAGTTAACATATGCTGTATCCAAGAAACACACCTCAGCAGCGACATAGCCTTCAAAATCAGAGGCTACCAGTGCTACCGATCTGACCGAAAGGACAGGCGAAAGGGTGGAATTCTGACACTTGTTAAAAACAATATCAGCGCATGTCAGCTTGAAGTATATATGGAAGGGGCAGAATACCAGATGCTCCACCTAAAAACAGACAGTGCAGAATTCCATCTCCTGAACTACTACTGCCCAAATGATAAACCATTGGCACTAGACACAATTCCAGACAAAGAGAGACTTATGGTGTGTGGTGACTTCAACAGCCACTCTCAGAGCTGGGGCTACGATCATATCGACAAGAGAGGTGAGGAACTTGAGAGCTGGCAGGATGAAAATAATCTCATCCTTATTAACCAGCCAGCAGACTCGCCAACCTTCTACTCGAGAGCATGGCACACCACCTCTACACCAGACCTAGCATTCCACTCACCAGGCTTGGAATGGAACATCACACGTGTTGTTGGAAAGCAGCTTGGAGGTAGTGACCACAGACCAGTATTTCTGGAAATCCACAATGAATTTACCACGGACAGCAGCACGCTCACTAGGTGGAACTATAAAAGGGCAGACTGGAAAATGTACCAGCATTTAACCAGTGTTCTAGCTAAGGACATGAACTTGGACAAAGACATCAATAGAGCAGTGAGTGAATTTAATAGATGTATACTACATGCTGCTAGTAAAACCATACCCAGGGGAGCACGCAAAAACTACAAACCCTACTGGAATGATGAACTGGAAAAGCTGCAAAATGAGATGGGAACATCTAGACAGCAGGCTGAGAACAGACCTAGCCAAGAACATCACAACAAATATCAGCAAACAAAGGCTAAATTTCAAAGAGCCAAGTTACAAGCCAGACGGAGCAGCTGGAAAGAAAAAAACAGAGTCGCTGAACCTAGAAAGAGATACTAGGAAATTATGGAAACTTGTAAAACAACTAAATGATGAAGGTACAGGGAGAAATACCAGGATCACACTTTATAAAGATAGAAACATTTTAACAGGTAAACATGCAGCTGATTACTTTGCAGATTCCTTTGCAGAAGACAATAACGTCAAAGTCAGCCCAGACAAACAACAGGAGGTTCGAGAGAACCAGCAAAACATTGGAGAAGGTGAACCTATACCTGAAGTCATGGAGGCACCAATCACAATGAGAGAACTGGAGCATGCAATATCCAAATTGAAAATGAAAAAGTCCCCTGGAGCTGATGGAGTGTCCAATGAAATGATTAGAAACCTGGGAAGTGCAGCAAGAGCAAAGCTACTGCAGATCTTTAACACAAGCTGGTCCACAGGTAATGTACCACAGGCGTGGAGAGAAGCAATAATGATACCACTTCTCAAATCAGGAAAAGATGGCAACACAGTCTCCAACTACAGGCCCATCAGCCTCACAAGCTGTCTATGTAAAACAATGGAACGCATTATCAATCTTAGGATGCAGTGGTACCTTGAAAGTGAAAACCTTCTGGTATCACAGCAAGCAGGTTTCAGACAGTGCTACTCTACTGAAGATCAGGCAACCTACCTCTCCCAAGAGATTGAGGATGCCTTCCAAGAAAAGAAACTGGTACTAGCAGCATGGATAGACCTCAGGAAAGCATTTGATAAGGTCTGGAAAGAAGGGCTCCTAAAGAAATTGCGAAATTGCAGGGTTAGCTCAAGAATGTACAAATGGGTAAAAGCATACCTGCATAATAGAAGAGCCAGGGTATAATTAGATGGTCGCAAGAGCAAGAAAGTTCTACTGCGTCATGGAGTCCCCCAGGGAGGAGTCCTGTCACCCACACTTTTCTTGGTTTACATCAATGACCTAGTTGCTGAACTACCACATGGGATCAAAGTGGCAATGTATGCTGACGACCTGGTGATCTGGTGCACGGAAGAACATGCAACAGTGGCCACTAAACAAATACAAAGAGCTATCGATGCCCTAACCTTATGGGCTAATAGATGGTGCGTCAGCATTAACACAGATAAGTGCAGCACTACACTCTTTACCCTCTCACCAAAACAAAAAGCTGGTCATATCAAGATAGATGGAGAGCTCTTGAAAGAAGACAAACAACCCACATACCTCGGAGTTACTTTTGATGATAAGCTGACATGGAAGCAGCACATAAACAAAGCAACAACAAAAGCCAGGAGGAAGCTAGCTATCCTGAGAAAACTAAGTGGAACCACATGGGGAGCCAGTGGAAATATACTCAGTAAAGTTTACCAGCAAGGCATAAGACCACACCTGGAATACGGTTCAGCTGCATGGTGTCCTGCATCAAACACCACATTACAAGATCTAGATAAAGTGCAAAACCAGGCACTTAGAATAATGTTGGGAGCAATGAAATCAACACCCATAGCAGAGATGCAGAAAATGGGAAGAATGCAAACACTTGGCGAACGCAGAGACACAAAAGTACTAATTCAAGCAGAAAAGTTTCAGTGTATGCCAAGTCATCCAATGAAGGAAAGATTCCAAAATCTAGCAATGGGACGACTGAAAAGGAGCAGCTTTATCCATCAAGCTAAACGACTCCATAGACAACTTACAGACCTACCTGAAGTTGGCAGCCCCTTAAGGTCTGTACCAGAGCAAACCCCGTGGAGTGAAAGCCACGGAATGCCAATATACATTCAGACCCATGTGAAAGGAATACTAAGCGAGGACGAACAGAACAGTGTGCAGCGAATGACAGTCACCCTCAGTTTCCTGGATGAGGAATATCCACAAGATATATGGGTCAGAGTGTACACAGATGGGTCAGCACAGAATGCTGTGAGGAATGGAGGTGCAGGTGTATATATAGAATATCCACACAAACCTAGAGATACAATCAGAACACCGACAGGAAAATTCTGCAATAATTATGATGCAGAAATCCAGGCAATTAGTGTGGCAGCTAAAAAACTGCTGAACTCCAACTCTGACCTACAGCCTGTGGTATTCCTGACAGATGCAAGGTCAGTGCTTCAAGCTCTGAAGTCTGGAAAACTAACAGACTTAAAAAAACTACTTAGCGAATTGTCTTACCAGTGTAGGGTAACCATGCAGTGGATACCCTCTCATTGTGGAATACCAGGAAATGAAAAAGCAGACCAACTGGCTAAGGAAGGTGCTGCCGAAGACCAACCAGATATACCAATCACCTACTATCAGAAAAAACAGATGATAAAGTCAATAAGAAAGCCACAAACACCAACACAAGATGACTATCACAATATGAACAGATCAGAACAAGTTATAATTCTACGTCTCAGAACAGGACACAACCGACTCCGCAGTCACATGTATACAAAGTTCAAGATTGGCAACATGGCCATGTGTACATGTGGACAGGCAGCACAGAGTGCCAAACATATACTTCAAGAGTGTTCTGAGCATGAAACGCTGAGGCAGACATATTGGCCAGAGGAAACAACACTGGAATCAAAACTCTATGGGACACTGTATGAACTACAAAAGACAGTGAGTTTTATTAAGGAGACAGAATTACAGATATAGACATGTTTCAAGTGAACGAAAGAAGAAGAAGAAGATCTTTCTACATACTCTTCAATAGTGTGACGAGAAATCCATTCTTAGAAGGCAGGCTACAGTATTTAGTAATGTCTAAAGCTGAACAAATGAGAAAATTACTATAATATTACCTTGCATATTTTGTATTTTGTAGTATCTATTTAAATAGAATGGTCAAGTTATTAAAGTGCTGGATTTTCAAAGAAAACAGCATTTTATAGTTGTCATGCAATCTCTAATTTATTACCTTCTGTTTGAGTTATCTATTAATCACATTAATAGTGAGGAAGACCTTCAAAACTTAATTAAAGTAGTAGATTAATCACATTTGAAAGCTCTGGAAAACAAATAGCAAAACAATCGCTCAATTGAAAATGAATAGAGCCTATTGTCTATTGTCTATCCACAGATGAATAATGGTTGATTGTATCCACACTTGCTACTAATCATAGTGTGGGAACCTAAGTTCTCATTTCAAGGTTGAATGTGTCACCTTGATTTTATTGAGTCCATGTTTGTTCATGGTTATCTTGATGCTTTCTATCCACCATTTTCTTGGTCTACATTTGGCTCTATATCCTCATATACTTTTCTATTATATGCTCTTATTGGTATTTTGTTTTGGTTCATTCTCGTAAAATGACCGAACCACTTTACTTGTTGTCTTTTGATTAAATAAATCAGGATATTATACCAACTCTTTTCCTAATTTCTTTATTTCTTATTTTATCTAATTAGTAACAATTGCAGCTTTTCTCAGACATTTCATTTCACATGTGACGATTTTCCTTTACTGTGAGATTGTTAAAGACTATGTTTGACATTAGTAGCATTGTTGGTATAAAAATGTTAGATATTATCTGTCTTTTGATTTTCATCTTGATCTTTGGGTGAAGAAGTAATGGCAAAAGTTAGTAAGTCACTGTGTTTGCTTACTGAAAATACATAGAATCAAATGGAGAAGAGATACCATGACAGAGATGATGATGTTTACTTGAAGACATCTATTTACTACTCAATGCTATTGAGTAAAGATCTTTAACAAATTATTGTTTATTGTCTGTCATCTCTTCTCATTCATTCTATGTCTTGTACCAGTGCATCTCTCTTTTATATAGTTCTATTTCTTGTACCAGTGCACCTCTCTTTTATCTAGCTCTATGTCTTGTACCAGTGCATCTCTCTTTTATCTAGCTGTATTTCTTGTACCAATGCATCTCTTTTATCTAGCTGTATTTCGTGTACCAATGCATCTCTTTTATCTAGCTGTATTTCGTGTACCAATGCATCTCTTTTATCTAGCTGTATTTCTTGTACCAATGCATCTCTTTTATCTAGCTGTATTTCTTGTACCAATGCATCTCTTTTATCTAGCTCTATTTCCTGTACCAATGCATCTCTCTTTTATCTAGCTGTATTTCAATATATCTCTTATTCTATATCTATTTTAATTTCCAAAATAATGCATGTTCTATTATTTTTTCTACCAGTCTCCCTAGTAGCAGTCTATGTTTCTGCCAGTCTCCCTAGTAGCAGTCTATGTTTCTACCAGTCTCCCTAGTAGCAGTCTATGTTTCTACCAGTCTCCCTAGTAGCAGTCTATGTTTCTGCCAGTCTCCCTAGTAGCAGTCTATGTTTCTGCCAGTCTCCCTAGTAGCAAGTTGTTTCTATCAGTCTTCCTAGAAGCAGGTTATGTTTCTACCAGTCTCCCTAGTAGCAGTCTATGTTTCTGCCAGTCTCCAGAAAAAAGTGAGGGGATCTCTGAGGAATAGTGGTTAATTCATTTGCCTTGTTCTCACGAGGACCCAAGTTTGAATCTAGCTCATGATATATGATTTATGAAATGGATTTTTTTCAGAGATTCCTGAGGATTATGGTTTGAAACTATGGAATGTGTTCTGGGTGGTACTCTTGACAAGCAGCTTTCTGTTGCATTGAGAAGGATAAAGTACATATCGAAAAACCTAAGTACAATAAATTTTACAATAAAGAAAAAACAGATGATAAAGTCAATAAGAAAGCCACAAACACCAACACAAGATGACTATCACAATATGAACAGATCAGAACAAGTTATAATTCTACGTCTCAGAACAGGACACAACCGACTCCGCAGTCACATGTATACAAAGTTCAAGATTGGCAACACGGCCATGTGTACATGTGGACAGGCAGCACAGAGTGCCAAACATATACTTCAAGAGTGTTCTGAGCATGAAACGCTGAGGCAGACATATTGGCCAGAGGAAACAACACTGGAATCAAAACTCTATGGGACACTGTATGAACTACAAAAGACAGTGAGTTTTATTAAGGAGACAGAATTACAGATATAGACATGTTTCAAGTGAACGAAAGAAGAAGAAGAAGATCTTTCTACATACTCTTCAATAGTGTGACGAGAAATCCATTCTTAGAAGGCAGGCTACAGTATTTAGTAATGTCTAAAGCTGAACAAATGAGAAAATTACTATAATATTACCTTGCATATTTTGTATTTTGTAGTATCTATTTAAATAGAATGGTCAAGTTATTAAAGTGCTGGATTTTCAAAGAAAACAGCATTTTATAGTTGTCATGCAATCTCTAATTTATTACCTTCTGTTTGAGTTATCTATTAATCACATTAATAGTGAGGAAGACCTTCAAAACTTAATTAAAGTAGTAGATTAATCACATTTGAAAGCTCTGGAAAACAAATAGCAAAACAATCGCTCAATTGAAAATGAATAGAGCCTATTGTCTATTGTCTATCCACAGATGAATAATGGTTGATTGTATCCACACTTGCTACTAATCATAGTGTGGGAACCTAAGTTCTCATTTCAAGGTTGAATGTGTCACCTTGATTTTATTGAGTCCATGTTTGTTCATGGTTATCTTGATGCTTTCTATCCACCATTTTCTTGGTCTACATTTGGCTCTATATCCTCATATACTTTTCTATTATATGCTCTTATTGGTATTTTGTTTTGGTTCATTCTCGTAAAATGACCGAACCACTTTACTTGTTGTCTTTTGATTAAATAAATCAGGATATTATACCAACTCTTTTCCTAATTTCTTTATTTCTTATTTTATCTAATTAGTAACAATTGCAGCTTTTCTCAGACATTTCATTTCACATGTGACGATTTTCCTTTACTGTGAGATTGTTAAAGACTATGTTTGACATTAGTAGCATTGTTGGTATAAAAATGTTAGATATTATCTGTCTTTTGATTTTCATCTTGATCTTTGGGTGAAGAAGTAATGGCAAAAGTTAGTAAGTCACTGTGTTTGCTTACTGAAAATACATAGAATCAAATGGAGAAGAGATACCATGACAGAGATGATGATGTTTACTTGAAGACATCTATTTACTACTCAATGCTATTGAGTAAAGATCTTTAACAAATTATTGTTTATTGTCTGTCATCTCTTCTCATTCATTCTATGTCTTGTACCAGTGCATCTCTCTTTTATATAGTTCTATTTCTTGTACCAGTGCACCTCTCTTTTATCTAGCTCTATGTCTTGTACCAGTGCATCTCTCTTTTATCTAGCTGTATTTCTTGTACCAATGCATCTCTTTTATCTAGCTGTATTTCGTGTACCAATGCATCTCTTTTATCTAGCTGTATTTCGTGTACCAATGCATCTCTTTTATCTAGCTGTATTTCTTGTACCAATGCATCTCTTTTATCTAGCTGTATTTCTTGTACCAATGCATCTCTTTTATCTAGCTCTATTTCCTGTACCAATGCATCTCTCTTTTATCTAGCTGTATTTCAATATATCTCTTATTCTATATCTATTTTAATTTCCAAAATAATGCATGTTCTATTATTTTTTCTACCAGTCTCCCTAGTAGCAGTCTATGTTTCTACCAGTCTCCCTAGTAGCAGTCTATGTTTCTGCCAGTCTCCCTAGTAGCAGTCTATGTTTCTGCCAGTCTCCCTAGTAGCAAGTTGTTTCTATCAGTCTTCCTAGAAGCAGGTTATGTTTCTACCAGTCTCCCTAGTAGCAGTCTATGTTTCTGCCAGTCTCCAGAAAAAAGTGAGGGGATCTCTGAGGAATAGTGGTTAATTCATTTGCCTTGTTCTCACGAGGACCCAAGTTTGAATCTAGCTCATGATATATGATTTATGAAATGGATTTTTTTCAGAGATTCCTGAGGATTATGGTTTGAAACTATGGAATGTGTTCTGGGTGGTACTCTTGACAAGCAGCTTTCTGTTGCATTGAGGAGGATAAAGTACATATCGAAAAACCTAAGTACAATAAAGTCAATCCTTTATGACTTTTAAGCACTTCAACCTTTTCACACAAAAATGGACAGAAACAGAAGAAGAATTTCTTACTCTAGTGGACATAAGCCTATAACAATGAAAATAATAAACATACATCATTAGAAAGATCCTGAATACTCTGATTCACTTCTCTGATGGTCTGGCTTGTAACATCCTGCCATAGAGATATAGATTCCACTTTTTCTCTCAAATTCTGAGCAAGAATTGCAGTAGCCTGAAAATATTTTTAAAATTAAATTATAATTATCACATGTGCAGTCAAAGTTATAGTGAACAAGAGACAGGAGTTGTTTAAGGTATTCAAAGTCTTCTTCTCTTAGGTAAACAGAATATCAAACTATATCACACCACAGAATGTTCTCCATCAATCTCTCAAAGAATCTATAGAGAATCTCAAAGAATCAAAGCTGCATAAGTATAATATCCTTGTATATAAAAATCATTTCTGGTGTCAACATGGTGCACGTTTGAATGTTATTCGCTCATTTGATTTATTGTTATGTTTTATTTAAAAGTGGATTGCTAACAACTGAAATGTGCAGAAAATGCCTTGTGCATTTTCTATTGAGTGTATATGAACAATCCTGGAGGGGAGTCGGAATTTAGACATCACTGTTGCCATAATAATGTTCGCTAGACACGAACAAGGAAGTGACTGATAGCCACCGGTATAAGCGGTAGCTGTATGTATGCCACTTACTACAGAATATCTGGAAGTTTTATTAAGCTTAAAAGATTCTTTCTGTGATGCCAACCAGTGAGTGTAATAAATATTGACTGAAGCTGTCATGAATACAGTACATCTGCATTTTGAATGCCTTATAAATAACTTTCCTTTATGTTATCAATCCAGGACTTTCTCTGCACTCCTCTCTTCCTTCCACCGTTGCCTGTTCCTTATCACTGTCTCACTGTATATCCAATCCAAACAACTGTACACCGTTTCACAACTGCCAATAGTGGTTCTTAATGTCCTGCAAGTTTTTTTATTTGCTGCCAAACAAAATAAAATATCTGTACTCAGTTAAAAAATTATAAAGCAGCACACAGGATTTCAACCAGGTACATTCAGATAGCAAATATTCACCTCGCAACCAAAGTCAATACTTTATCTGAATTAAACCAATCGGGATATATATTGTTGGAGAAACATAATCCTGTCCAGTCTTTAATATTATCAATATATTTTCCTTTTACCACTACTTCTTCTCTCACTTTCAACTGTCCCCCTGCAGAATAGTTTTGGAAAGGGAATCATGTTTCATCATATGACCAAACCATAAAAGTATGTGATGTTTCACCACAATCAAGATCTATACATTTGAGCTAAAATTGAATCTTACTCTGTACTCTTAATAAAAACTGCCATGAATAGAACAGTCTGTTTTACCACAGCCAATAAAATCATCCCTTCTCTCCTTAACAGGAAACACATTCAATACAAATAAATTGTGTTTTTTTAAAATTGAAAGTATCATTGAATATTTCAAATCTGCCTTGATAACACCATATTAATTAAACTCTCAGTCTATTTACCTCATTAAACTCCAGTGCCTGGCAGCATGAAATAGATCATATACTAAATAATATTAGAAAACATGGAAGATAGTATCAAGTTGTAAATATTCGACACAGAATAATACTTGCATTGTTTTCACACTTGTATAATATTAATGCTAGTAAAAATGTATAATGTGTGTGTGTGTGTGTATACTTAATAACAATAGGTGTTCATCGCAGGCGATGATGACAACAGTTTCCGATTTGTGTTATTGCATCTCTCTTGTATGTGTGGCCATTCACCACAGATTATGATGACATTTTTGGCATTGCTGATGATTCCACTATCAAAACACACATTGACGCTCAGAGAATGATGAACAAATAGAAAATTCAGAATATGAAAGTGTGGTTCACTTTTCTCAACTGCTAAATTATTACATGGATCCACTGTCCAGGTCATGTGAGATTAAGAAACACACAAAAATATGAATCATTGGTGCGTAAATCTATTGTGGATGGCACAGAGAAACAAGTCAAAAGTTAATTAGGAAAGTCATTGATACACTACAGAATAATGTTTGGAGGCTGAAATAGACAATATATATGATAAGAGAATGCTAAAAATGGCAGTGAATCAGGAAAGAGGGGAGAAAGTGCATCCTCTCTTAAAAGATATGAAGAACCCACAATCAGCATCTGGCTGCAACACTGAGCATATATGCCCTTTGGTGGCTGATGGAATGGTAAGTAGACCACTTATGTCAATGCTCCA
Source organism: Meghimatium bilineatum (assembly GCA_034231615.1). Classification (NCBI taxonomy): domain Eukaryota; kingdom Metazoa; phylum Mollusca; class Gastropoda; order Stylommatophora; family Philomycidae; genus Meghimatium; species Meghimatium bilineatum. Next base: position 8,456,429 of record CM067320.1, on the reverse strand, counting down.
AGTGGTGTAACAAAAATGTTTAATGTTGTTATGTGCTGTAATGTTGGTTCATAATTGAGAAAATGTGTGCATATTATGTTTGCAACTATGAAATACACATTTGAAATAATTTAACTTTTTCAAAAACATTCTATGGAAGGAAATTATTCCTGAAGGAACATCACAACACAATTATTAAAAAGAACAATGCAAATATTAAAAAGTACAACAATACAAATATTTAAAAATATAACAAAATTATTAAAAAGTCATGTTTTGTCTTAACATTTTGTATTAAAAAGTGCAACACAATTATTTAAAAAAAATAAAAGTGATTGACAACACAAATTTTTGGTTACAAGTAATGGTCTTTTCCAAGGAGAAGGGTCTACATTATTAGAGAAATAAAATTTGGTTCCAACATGAAATTAGGGTGCCACTATGAAAAAAAGGAACAATAGAATTGCATTCTTCATGTTTTCATTGATTATTTTCCTGCCATTGAATATTTAATACCAATCCTGTGTTTATTACTTACCCAGCTGATTAAATCTGTTGATTGTGCTTTTTAACAGCATAGTTCAAGGTAGTCCTTTCCGCAACGGAATTAGATTATGGCCCCAGTATGTTCCCAAAGTATATCTTTGCATCTGGGAACACTCCTTGCAATGGTAACAATGATTTTATTGGCTGAACAAAAGTTCAGCACAATTACGGCTGCCATTTTGTAACCAGGAATGCAGCGGCAGAGTGACGTCACAAATTACTAAAAAGTTAGGATTAGCACAGATTTCTTAAAAAGTGTCAAATGTAGACCATTCTCCTAGGAAGGTACCATATAAATAATGATGGAGAATTTAAGCCACAATACCTATTATTTAAGAATAGGTTAGTTGGTTGGTTGCTGATCCAGCGGTCCATGGGCTCATGCCCTTTGACCCATTAAGAATATGTAAGTAGCAGCAGAACGAACTTGTTTCAAGTTTATACAGAAAGGTAAAACATCTCAAGCAACCCCAATATTTGAATTATGATACTGATAGTATTAGTCACATTAGTTGTTTGGATACCAATACTTATAAGACAGTGTACTGCCTATAAGACAGTGTTCTGCATATAAGACAGTGTACTGCCTATAAGACAGTGTACTGCCTATAAGACAGTGTACTGCCTATAAGACAGTGTACTGCCTATAAGACAGTGTACTGCCTATAAGACAGTGTACTGCCTATAAGACAGTGTACTGCCTATAAGACAGTGTACTGCCTATAAGACAGTGTTCTGCATATAAGACAGTAGAGAAACACCTAATATTCTGCCAACTTACTAGGAAGACATTGGAGATATACAGAATATTCTGCCAACTTACTAGGAAGACATTGGAGATATACATAATATTTTGCCAACTCACTAAGAAGATAGTGGAGACTCACCAGATATCTTGCTGTGTTTTCTAAATATAAGATAGAAGGGAAAAAACCTAAAACATGAAATATTGTTAAAATTCAGTTCTACAAATAAGATAGATATGCATAATCAATGTTTTGACTACAAAGCCTTTATCAAAATCATAAACACTGAAACAGAATATAAAAAAACTACCAGTACATTAGGCATATAAGTGATCATATTTATACATCTTTAAATATGAGGATGAATTTACTTTGATTTTAGTTTGTGCAGTTTACTTCTAACACTTATTCCTACTGTCTATCAATCTATCTCAACATCTAATATGACATTTCTGTTGTAGACCTATTCTACTTTCATTCTATCTGACTCTCCTTTGTTTACATAAATGTAATCCTTTACATAAAGGGGAGGGAGTTGAACCCCCCCCCCCCCCATACACCTTAACAAATCAGAACATGTCTTTCAGTTCTAGGAATGTAGCAAAAGATGGATAAAATCCTGCCCTTAATCATTTTTTGCAAAAAGAACATCACTATTGCCATCAAAAAGAGGGATTTGTACATGAAAACATATGAATTATATTTTATTTTTGTTTATATAAAACCCCCTTCTTACTGAATACACATCTACGGTTCTCTATAAATGCAGACATACCCCGGTATATTATTTTAATGTAGTTTTGTCCAATACTATTTGGAGTGTTTATGTTTGTCTTTATCTTGACAAAGACCTTGTTGTTGAAATGTGGTTCTGCATATCTTTTTTATTAGTAAAATTGAATTTTAGCCACTTTTTTTACATCTCTTTCAGCGTTCATTCTTAAACTTCTGCTGGATCTCTCTTGTAGCAGGACAATGGTTCTACTAGATTTCCAGCAGGATGTAGTATAGAGTCTAGAGAATGGAAATGTATTGCGTTTCAGTTTTATTTGTGTAATAGCCCAAACACATCCATCTTCAGTGGAGTTTTTTCATATACTGCAAGACAGATGTTTTACTGTAATCTTCCTTTTATTTTCACCAAAAGAAGAACCAGTATTGACAACACATTTTACAAAAACCCTGAACAACTGAAGAAATCAGTACAGTTCCATACTGCGGCATTAAAGTCGTCAAGAGCTGATGCTCAAGGACAGATGGATCACAGACATTCAAATCACAGACAAGTGAAAAGTAGTTGAAGTTCTAAGAAATGAATATTAGATACTTTCACAAAATTTCCAATATGTCATACATGGGCTAGATCACAATCAAAAACTTCATCAACTCTTGTTTTGAGAAATCTGTACACGAAAATACTCAATAATAGTATAGTCAGATCTTCTGACTTGAGTAAAGCTATTCCTGAAGAAACATCATACGGAAAAAAAAATTATTACAACACTATTAAAAAACACAACCAAATTAATAAAAAAATGACAACATAATTATTAAAGTACAGGACAATTATTAAAGAGAAACTTTACAACACTATTGTTAGACTACAATTTTTTGGCATATAGGGCAGTAGCCATTTCTTTCTATATTAATGCATTTGTGTAAGTATGCATTTGTGAAGTGATGCATTTGTGAGGTGATGCATTTGTGAGGTGATGCATTTGTGTAGTAATGCATTATATTATATTGTACACAGCAAAGGGAGGGTTGCTAGATGGACAAAAACACATTACACCAAAAATACAACGCAGAAATATTGATACCTCTGGATATCCCAATCTAGCAATAGTCTGTGTGAATGGATATAGTAGATAATGTAATAATGACAAAAAAGATTTGTTGATAACAAAGTCAACTATCATAAAGATGACAGAAAACAGATGTATTGATAACAAAGTTAGCTTTCACAATGCTGACAGGAAAAAGATGTGTTGATAACATAGCCAACTTTCACAAAGATGACAGGAAAAGATGCATTTATAGGAAAGTCATTCATAAAAAGTCAGCTTTTACAATGATGAAAGAAAAAGATTTGTTGATAGCAGTCATCTTTCACAAAGATGATAGAAAAAAGATTTACTGATAATAAAGTTAGTTTTCACAAGGATGACAGAAAAAAATGTGTTGATAATAAAGTTAGCTTTCACGATGATGACAGGAAAATACACAGCATTGATGTTATAATTTTTAAAATAATGAAATTATGACAGTGATGTGTCATATATGAGGGTGCTTCAAATGAAAACCTTTAATATTTCTGTTGGTTAATATATTATTTTTAAAAAGTAAAACACAACTATATACTTTTTTTTATACAATCCCCATTGCATTGGAGGTGACTCCTCCAGCATCACTAATAAATTCTTGGATTCTTGTTGATTATCAGGGTCTTGTGTCTAATAACTCATGCATCACCCACTATAACTATCAGACCTGAAAGTCTTTCATCCCAAATTAGCTATCTAATCAGGAGAAAATCATTTCAAACTTGGTCATTCACCAATTTCTACATGTCTTTACCCACTGATTGATTTAAAAAAATAGATAATAGAAAGAAGATCTTCTTCGGTGGATGTCAAATGTTGGATGGATATCTTTAAACTACCATAAAGGCATCATCATAGAGTTCATCTGTACTTGCAGGAAGCTCTGGACATCCTTAACAACAACACTGACAGAATACATGACAGTGCCATGGTTACACTAATTTCGATCACACTTTTAAGGTTTTCATTTGAAGCACCCTTATATTAATAATCATAATCATAATAATAAATAATAATGTCATGTAACAGTGATAATGTAAGTGATCACACACACAAATCGACATTTCGACCAAAAAGCCTTTTGTATGTCAATTTGAATGTTTCTAGTGATAAGCACAAATTCATTACCCTATTTCAGTTTTGCTGCAGTGAGTACATAGTAATGATATTGATGTATAAAAATAGTAATGATAATAGCTAAGCTTCTTCTTCCAGATTCTCCAGTCAGACACTCAGATGCTGACATGGATTTAATCAATGAACTGTGCTGTAGACTCCTGCCCCATAACTGTTAGAACTTGTACATCAGAGATAGTTTAGATGGCCATAGTTTTCTTCTTATAGTATAGTACAGAGGTTAGTTCTGTAAAATATGTTCAATGTTGTCTGTAGATTGTTCACAGGGGCACATATCAGTATTGCCAATGCATGCTGTTGTGTCTGTGGGTCTCACCAACGGCCCACTAGAGAAACCACCGATGCAACAGAAGAAATTTTTAGTAGATGACAAGCCGTATCTTGAAGCTCTCTTATTGAAGCTTTGTAGCATTTAATCTATACAATTATAGACCTCCTCTGAGTAGAAAGCTCCTTCAATAGACATTGCACTAAGCCTAAAGCTGAAGTCTTCTGGATACGAAGAAAGTTCAGAAAAACCAGACCACTGCACATAGGAAGTAAGAGCTAATCACTCGTAATTCCTGGGGTTCTCAATCAACCAATAATCAGTATTGCCAATTTCAAATCTCCTATACATGTGTTGATTGCAACTGCTGTGGTCTGTTCTCAATCTAAAAGTTAGTGTTTATTATTTTTTTTTAAAGCTTGTGGATGGCAAAGATAGATAGATACATGGCAACAAATTGATAAAATATTGGACAGTTTAACAACCTGGCATGGTATAGAGTCAACAACAAGCCTAATACATAGTACTAGTGATAGAGAGCTGTGGAGTTCCATGATCGCCTACACCAGCTGGCAAAGCACCTGATGATGATGATGTGGATGACATTATTTTATTGGCTGCATGGGTTAGTTGAGTTCCATTTTATATCTATGGAGCTCTGATCATCATTTCTGGAAATGATACCAATTACTTCCACTCTAGGACTTAAAATAAACATAGAGTGAAATGTCAATATCTGCAGATTAAAATGATATAGGCCCTATAACATGTAGACAACATATGATCATGCATATACAATATCAACAACATTAATGTTGAAAATATGCTTCCAGTCTTGTATATAATGCTTAAGGTCATGTATCTGTTATTATTTTCCCTTGTTTGTTTAAAATTAGGCCCCATTCATTATTTTGTTAATTTCTACAGGCTTCATGAGAATTCAATAGGATGTGAAAATGTACAAATAAGTATCATCATAAATTGTTCTTTATTCAATATTTTAAGCCCCAGTTTTCAAGATGCATTTTTTGCTGAAACACAATTGTTTTTAAGTAATGTTACGTCTCAAGTATTAACACAAGTTGAAAAGGTGAAATATTTTGGCACCCTGTTAAAATCAGAAGGTAGATGCTCAAGTGAAATAAAGAGCTGAACAGCACAAGCCAAATCAGAATTTCAAAATTGAGAACTATTTTGTGCAAAGGAAGACTATCAATGCAGACCCGAATTCGAGTGCTGAGATGTTATATCGAATCAATTCTTTTTTATGGATGTGAAGCATGGATTGTAAATTTTAAAAATTCAAAGTAAACTGGAGACTACAGAGATATGGTTTCTGATAAGAATGATGAAAATACCATGGACAGCCAAGAAAACTAATGTAGATGTTCTCATTGATGCTGGCATAAAAAGATCAATCATATCAAACATTAGGGGCAGACAGTCAAGGTTACTAGGGCATGTGCTCAGAAGAACACAACTTGAACACTTAATAACCACTGGAAAGATCAAGGGGAGAAGAGACAGGGGATGACAAAGGGAGAAGTTGTTAGATGGACTAGTATTGTGGTACAGTAGAAGTTCACCAACCGAGCTTATTGACAACACAAAAGACAGGGAGTCGTGGAGAAACATGATCGCCTATGCCTTTCAGCATGGCACTTGATTGATTGATTGACTTCTCAAGCACAAAATTAACTTAAATCCGAAATATGCAGGTTTTTATAGCTTTAAAGTGCATATACCTTAGCTATTTGTATAGCATTAAGATGCATATACCTTAGCTATTTTTCAACATACAGTAAAGTAATTCTGTGTTTCCAACCCAAATATCCCTTAAATTATGTATGTTGACCCCATATTTATGTCCATATTCTGTATAAAAATTATTTCAATAAATAAATTAGATCAATATGGACATATTTAATGCGACCAAATATTTTCTGTAGCCTGCTAAATACAGAAAATATGTAGGGGCATACTAGTTGACAGAAAATATGTAGTGGGGTCTACTAGTTGACAGAATATCTGTAAGGGGCCTACTAGTTGACAGAAAATATGTAGTGGGCCTACTATTTGACAGAAAATCTGTAAGGGGGCCTACTAGTTGACAGAAAATATGTAGTGGGCCTACTATTTGACAGAAAATCTGTAAGGGGGCCTACTAGTTCACAGAAAATGTTTAGGGGGGCCTACTAGTTGACAGGTAATGTTAAGCTATAATGTTAAGCTATAATGTTAAGCTATAATGAGCTGTAGCAGGTCAGATATATTCATGAATATTAGTAAACTTAAAAATAGAGATAATTTGTTATTTTAATTGTACATGTTCTTTCTCAAACTCCCGTTGGAGCTTTCTTGTAGTGTAACAATGGCCCTACTAGATTTCCAGTCAGATGTAATCCAGACATTTGATGTGTGTTGTGCCACCATTTTATTTTCTTCAATGTCCAGACACATACAGAAATCATTAATTTTTACTTACTTCTGAAATACGGCCATCAAGTTTTTCCTCTAAACTATGAACAGTTTGTTTTAAACTCTGCAATCTGACATCCACATCGGCTAGAGTTCTTGCATTTGTCAGCTCTGAAGCTGACAATGTGGACTTTATTTCTGACTTCAGCTGTAAAGTATTTATTGTATATGTAAAAACAGAATAAATATTCAATATTTATAAGCTAGAGATCATATATAAACTTTACTGAACGACAAAGAGACATATAATAAATTATGGCAAATTTGGTTAAAGAGTAGTACCTGTTCAAAGTAAGTAGATTTCTAGACTGATAAATAAAGGTCAATTTCCTTTCTGTCTGTGAATAGGTTGTGAGTTATCTTAATCCTGTATAAGTGTGTTATCATGAACAGTTAGGAAAACTAATAAGGTGGAGTTTAAAGAGTCACATTTGAGACAAGAGTTAATTAATAATATCAGAACGAGATATTATTTTTTACATTTTGACAATATATTTTACATATTGTCAATTATATATTGTCAATTTTTATATTTTGGACACATTATAAGACAGGGAGGTCTAGAGGACATAGTTGCAATGGGCAAAATTGAAGGCAATAGAGATCAAGTATGGCAGTATGCGAAAATGTTAGATAGTTTTACAAATGGGACATTATACCTTATCAGTATGTGCAGCAAAGTTTCCTGATACTCCTCCAATGGCTGTTTGTAATGAGGCTGTTACCAAGGAAATTTTCTCATTCAGATGGTCTAACTTCTCGTATGTTAATCTCTCATGCTGTTTTCTAAATAAAGAAACAATATTTAATAATTCTTTTTGAATGTAAATAGGCATAATACTATGAAACTATTAAGAAATATTATAAAGTTAGAAAATTCTAGTTTTGCAAACTTTATTTGCAACTAGTTAACTCAGTCATCTGTTAGGTAGCTACATTGATGTCACCAGTTGTAAGCTTTGACTAGATTCTAGGTTCTTAAACTGGTCCTGCAGAACCCCGAGGATCATGAGTGTCCTTTCAGGGGTCTGTGAAAACTTGAAGAAATATTATGGGAATTTTACAATTACAATTTATTTTTTAAATAGATATTTGTTTATTATTTTATTGTTTATATTAGCCCACATTATCATTGCATTTTACATGACAAAAATAAAGCTGAAGTTGAATGTGTCTAGCCATTGGCACAAAAAAAAATAATGACACAACAGATTTCTGTACTCTGTATTACATTCTGCTGGAAATCTTGTCCTGTTATAAGAGAAATCCAGTGGGTGTTTGAGAATGAACGTTAAAAAAAAAGTTTTTAAATATACAGACATTATTTACTATTATTAACAAACAGATCATTCATTCTACTGTTAACACACAGATCATTGATTCTATTGTTAACACATGGATCATTCATTCTACTGTTAACACACGGATCATTGATTCTATTATTAACAAACAGATTATTCATTCTATTGTTAACACTCAGATCATTCATTCTATTGTTAACACTCAGATCATTCATTCTATTGTTAACACACAGATCATTCATTCATAAACATTTTCAAATATGGAATACTCTGGAAGCCAGTGAAAGAAAAAATATTTAAAGGAGGTCTGCAACAACAGAAAGTTTAAGAACCACTGGTAGATAATAGACAGAATAGAGATATTAGAACATAAATGTGGACATAATTTATGCAAAATTACATGAATACAAAATGAAAACAGAAATAAGATATATGTGCATACAACCAGGAGTTTCATCAGCAATTAAAACTAGAATATGGACAAATGAAGGCTACATGAGGTGAGGAAACAGCCAAAGAGCCACAATTGAATCTCTCAGAAACAGCAGGGAAAAGAAGAAGGTTGATTCAGAGATACATTTGAAGAGAAATCTCAAACAATTATGGAATAATGGACAGTCAATCTCTTGATAAGTTTGAGAAACTTGTCCAGATCTGTGTGGCAGTAAAATTTGCAAGTCCTATATGACACCTGAAGACAAGTGAGGAATTCAGAGAGAGATAGAAAGAGTCAAAATATTGTATATCAGTATATTAAAATTTGTATCAGTTACTCGAACATCATAGTGACTGGATCATCAGAATTGCAACTTCCAGAGTTTTTTTTATGGTTTTAAAGCTTTGATATAACCAAATTAGTCTGGCACCTGTGGTTGAAGGGTTCGTACTTCCCCTTCAGAGATACATTTTACTTAAACAATATGCACAAAACATAGCAAAGCATGATGCACAACAAAAATTGTTGTCAGAAACTTTGCGATACTGATCATAAAGAATGATTGGGACATTCTTATTTCAGTCACGATGCAGAATTTTAAGTGTTATGTCTTTTTTCATGTTCTAAGTAGTTTTCCAAGAGAGATAACCCTTAAATAGTTAGCTTTGTGGCTGGACTGAAGATAAGAAGTAAACTATGAAATATAAAGATGCACAATTTTTAAACAATTACAAACAAGCAGTGAACAATGTTACCTGGATTTAATTTCTGCTGCCACTACCTTGTCTGTCTGCCTCTTTTGCTCTGCAAGCTGTTTCTCAATAAGACTAATGGACTCATCTAATTTCTGTATAGCCTCTTTGTTCTTTTGTCTCTCAGACTGAAATTTGTTAACTTCACAATAATATTCAGTAACAATATAGTAACAAATAAAATGTTAAAGCTCTAGAGAAGAGAAACAATTCATAATTTTTATCATTCTATATATTTTCAGTATATTTTGTATGTTGTGCTTACTCAGACATGATCTAAATAACTTGACTTTTCATAAAAACTGCTTAAGAAGGAACGAAATAGAGTGCTCCAAAGAGAAATAAGAAAAATAATATGGATTTCCATAAAAACTTTCAAATTTTTCATACAGGTCATTCACAGATTATTTGTAGTGAATCATATAGTACATTGAACCATTGAAACATTGAACCATTGAAACATTGAACCATTGAAACATTGAACCATTGAACCATTGAAACATTGAACCATTGAAACCTCCTGACATAAAGAACGATGAAGAAGAAAGATGAATATAAGATTTCATGTCAAGCAATTCTGAAAATGTTAACACTATTAAATGATGGCATTGACAAAGTCATTTGTCTCAGGCCATTGGCACAAATAAAATGGTGACAAAACACATCTCTGTCTCTGGACTACATCTTCCTTGAAATCTGGTAGGACCATTGTCATGTTGAAAGAGTGACTCAGTGGCAGTTTGAGAATGATCACAAACAAAAAAATGACAACAACCTTAACGTATGTAACTCATTTACCTGGAGAGTGTCTCTTATGGTATACACTTCCTCATCATTAAGTTTCTTCAGGCTGTGCCACATTTTCTCATTCTCATCTCTCATGGTGGACTCATATTTGTGTCTGACTTGTTGCTCAGAATGAATCAACTAAAAGGAAAAATAATAAACAATTGTGCATAAAATAGACTATAAAATATAGTCTATACAATAATAATAATAATAATAATAAAAATTTTATAATTTCCAGGCACAAGAAAAGACTCAATATATTTATCTTCACTGTCTATGCAGCATAATGAACATTAAGTGGCATAATAAAATCACAAACACAGAGGTACTGCAGTTGGCAAAATTATCATGAATCATGGGAACTCTCAGCAGTAAAAAATTACAATGGTCTGATCATGCATTAAGAATGAGCAACAACCATATCCCACATCAAATATTGTTTGGCAAACATTCAAAAGGAAAAAAGTTAGAATCAAAAATGAGATACAAAAATGTATGCACTGCCTCAATGAAATATTTTTCTCTAGACCTCAATTGCTGGGAAAATATGAAAGAGGACTAAGAGACATTGGGGTCAGAATCTCACAAAGATGCAGAAACTATAGAAATACCTTTGAGGGACAGATTAGAATAAAGGTAACACACATGTAAAGCAAAGTTCAATGGAAAACAGCAGTGACTGATTCATTCTACAACTAACACTAATTATACATATGGTTCTGCAAAATCTTTCTCTTTTTTTTCGCCTTATACCCTTTTATGTCTCGTAGTGTCAGGGATAGAAGAGTTCTCTGGGGATGCCTTTTTTGTGTGTGTTGATATATGTTTGTTTTTGTGTGTGTTGATATATGTTTGTTTTTGTGTGTGTTGATATATGTTTGTTTTTGTGTGTGTTGATATATGTTTGTTTTTGTGTGTGTTGATATATGTTTGTTTTTGTGTGTGTTGATATATGTTTGTTTTTGTGTGTGTTGATATATGTTTGTTTTTGTGTGTGTTGATATATGTTTGTTTTTGTGTGTGTTGATATATGTTTGTTTTTGTGTGTGTTGATATATGTTTGTTTTTGTGTGTGTTGATATATGTTTGTTTTTGTGTGTGTTGATATATGTTTGTTTTTGTGTGTGTTGATATATGTTTGTTTTTGTGTGTGTTGATATATGTTTGTTTTTGTGTGTGTTGATATATGTTTGTTTTTGTGTGTGTTGATATATGTTTGTTTTTGTGTGTGTTGATATATGTTTGTTTTTGTGTGTGTTGATATATGTTTGTTTTTGTGTGTGTTGATATATGTTTGTTTTTGTGTGTGTTGATATATGTTTGTTTTTGTGTGTGTTGATATATGTTTGTTTTTGTGTGTGTTGATATATGTTTGTTTTTGTGTGTGTTGATATATGTTTGTTTTTGTGTGTGTTGATATATGTTTGTTTTTGTGTGTGTTGATATATGTTTGTTTTTGTGTGTGTTGATATATGTTTGTTTTTGTGTGTGTTGATATATGTTTGTTTTTGTGTGTGTTGATATATGTTTGTTTTTGTGTGTGTTGATATATGTTTGTTTTTGTGTGTGTTGATATATGTTTGTTTTTGTGTGTGTTGATATATGTTTGTTTTTGTGTGTGTTGATATATGTTTGTTTTTGTGTGTGTTGATATATGTTTGTTTTTGTGTGTGTTGATATATGTTTGTTTTTGTGTGTGTTGATATATGTTTGTTTTTGTGTGTGTTGATATATGTTTGTTTTTGTGTGTGTTGATATATGTTTGTTTTTGTGTGTGTTGATATATGTTTGTTTTTGTGTGTGTTGATATATGTTTGTTTTTGTGTGTGTTGATATATGTTTGTTTTTGTGTGTGTTGATATATGTTTGTTTTTGTGTGTGTTGATATATGTTTGTTTTTGTGTGTGTTGATATATGTTTGTTTTTGTGTGTGTTGATATATGTTTGTTTTTGTGTGTGTTGATATATGTTTGTTTTTGTGTGTGTTGATATATGTTTGTTTTTGTGTGTGTTGATATATGTTTGTTTTTGTGTGTGTTGATATATGTTTGTTTTTGTGTGTGTTGATATATGTTTGTTTTTGTGTGTGTTGATATATGTTTGTTTTTGTGTGTGTTGATATATGTTTGTTTTTGTGTGTGTTGATATATGTTTGTTTTTGTGTGTGTTGATATATGTTTGTTTTTGTGTGTGTTGATATATGTTTGTTTTTGTGTGTGTTGATATATGTTTGTTTTTGTGTGTGTTGATATATGTTTGTTTTTGTGTGTGTTGATATATGTTTGTTTTTGTGTGTGTTGATATATGTTTGTTTTTGTGTGTGTTGATATATGTTTGTTTTTGTGTGTGTTGATATATGTTTGTTTTTGTGTGTGTTGATATATGTTTGTTTTTGTGTGTGTTGATATATGTTTGTTTTTGTGTGTGTTGATATATGTTTGTTTTTGTGTGTGTTGATATATGTTTGTTTTTGTGTGTGTTGATATATGTTTGTTTTTGTGTGTGTTGATATATGTTTGTTTTTGTGTGTGTTGATATATGTTTGTTTTTGTGTGTGTTGATATATGTTTGTTTTTGTGTGTGTTGATATATGTTTGTTTTTGTGTGTGTTGATATATGTTTGTTTTTGTGTGTGTTGATATATGTTTGTTTTTGTGTGTGTTGATATATGTTTGTTTTTGTGTGTGTTGATATATGTTTGTTTTTGTGTGTGTTGATATATGTTTGTTTTTGTGTGTGTTGATATATGTTTGTTTTTGTGTGTGTTGATATATGTTTGTTTTTGTGTGTGTTGATATATGTTTGTTTTTGTGTGTGTTGATATATGTTTGTTTTTGTGTGTGTTGATATATGTTTGTTTTTGTGTGTGTTGATATATGTTTGTTTTTGTGTGTGTTGATATATGTTTGTTTTTGTGTGTGTTGATATATGTTTGTTTTTGTGTGTGTTGATATATGTTTGTTTTTGTGTGTGTTGATATATGTTTGTTTTTGTGTGTGTTGATATATGTTTGTTTTTGTGTGTGTTGATATATGTTTGTTTTTGTGTGTGTTGATATATGTTTGTTTTTGTGTGTGTTGATATATGTTTGTTTTTGTGTGTGTTGATATATGTTTGTTTTTGTGTGTGTTGATATATGTTTGTTTTTGTGTGTGTTGATATATGTTTGTTTTTGTGTGTGTTGATATATGTTTGTTTTTGTGTGTGTTGATATATGTTTGTTTTTGTGTGTGTTGATATATGTTTGTTTTTGTGGACTCTTTTATTTGTGCAATCCTTCTTTTGGATTGCAAAATGGTCTGCCTCTGGCTATGTATCCATCATGTCTGTATAGCGATGCTTTATGAAGGGCTCTATCTGATGGTAGTCTGGATGCATACGAAAACAACTTAATCTGTTGTCTCCTAATATAATCCAGGATTGGCATTGTGTTTGTTAGTCTTCTTATGTAATCCAGGATTGGCACTGTATTTGTTAGTTTTCTGATGTAATCCAGGATTGGCATTGTGTTTGTTAGTTTTCTGATGTAATCCAGTATTGGCATTGTATTTGTTAGTTTTCTGATATAATCCAGGATTGGCATTGTGTTTGTTAATTTTATGATGTAATCCAGGATTTTCATTGTGTTTGTGTTTGTCTTTCTCGAGAAAGCCCATGAGATGACGGATTTCTTCCGCTGTCGCCTATGCCCCAAGAGAATACTCAAGTCTTCATTTCTTTGAGCATGCAGCCTCTCTTGTCAGGACACCCTTTTGAACACACTTTAGATTGAAGTCTTCCTCTTCGGACAGGGTCAAACTTGTTCTCACTTTCCACCCTCATGCACAGCTGTTCATCATGTCCTTCTCCATCACCTTTCTCTTCTCCAGTCAGATTCCAAGATGCGATAAGTGTTCTGTGACCCCCCCCCCATCCCACCTCTGTTTGCTTACAGACATGACAAGAACCTCAGGGACCTAATGGTCTGGAGTCACCTCCAGTATGACATTCCTAATCATTACACTACCATCAGCTGCAAACACAACCAATGCTGCACCTGTGTTTATGTCACCCAGGCCAGGTCTGTCACATTCCCTAAAGCCACCTTCCCCATTAAAGAGGACTTCACATGTGTGTCCTGTAACATTATCTATGTCATCATAGGCAAGCGTTGCACTGTGAACATAAATAGATAAAGCTGGAAGAAGGCTCACAGACCGATTCCGTGAACATCTGTATAGCATAAAAAACCATTTGGTTTATCCTGTGAATGTCCACTTCAATGGCACAGGCGGTTGAAACATGCAGAACAATCAGGTTACAGCCATTAAGTCGTGCTACTCTGATGACTGTACCCGTCTTGCACTTGAGAACTGCTATATCTACCAAATTGGCACTCTTAAACCCTTAGGAATCATTGACCACATGTCTCATGGATGATATCTGGTTGTTCCATGATTTCTCTGTTTATTTCATGTATGAATGTAGCTATTTTTGCACATTCCTTGTCCAGTGTCACTTCACCTCTGACCTTGCTACAACTCTTCCTGTTCAATCTCCACATTACAGTTAACTGGCCATGTGAATTTCTATAGTTCTTACTTGTCATTTTCTGTTGCATATGTTCAATTTTTGTTTTGATAAAAGCCTTGTGGTCAAAATGTCAATTTTTGTATGTTATGTGTGTCTTCAGTGATTAGCAAAATTTATTACCTGTTCCTGGATTTGCCTGTTGGATTTCAGTTTTGTGCACTAAGTACATATTGTGTTTGTTAGACATCTGATGTAACCCAGGATTGGCATCGTGTTTGTTAGTATTCTGAAGTTTTCATTTCTGATTCATAGAGGCACAGTAACACAGGGCAATACTTTTGACGTGAACATTTTTTTGCTTGCCTGGAACAATAAAGAAGTCCGGTATAACCAGTAGCCAATTGGTGCTGGGGAATGAGCACAGTGAACTCTATCTTGGCTGTAGTGGCTCATAGCAGTACATAGGTTGAGACCTACCTTCCTGGTGGTGTGATAGTTATTCTCTGGATCTGGGTGGGCCGAAAATCCACAGACTTCCCAGCAATATAATGCTTCTCCCTCAAAGGCCAGATAAATCGAACACCTTATATGAAACAAAACAACAGCTCACAATCAGCTCTGAAAAACTGTTGAACTCCAACCCTGGTCCACAGTGTTCCTGACAGATGCAAAGTCAGTGCTTCAAGCTCTCCAGTCTGGAAAACTAACAGACTTACACAACCTACTTAATCAACTGTCTTACCAGTATAGGGTAACCATGCAGTGGATACCCTCTCACTGTGGAATACTAGGAAATACAAAATCAGACCAATTGGCTAAGGAAGGTGTTGGAGAAGACCAACCAGAAGTACCAATCACCTACATCAGAAAAAACAGATGATTAGGTCAATAAGAAAGTCACAAACACCAACACAAGATGACTATCATATTATAAACAGATCAGAGCAAGTTGTAATTCTACGCCTCAGAACGGGATACAACTGACTCCGCAGTCACTTCTACACAAAATTCAAGATTGGCAACATGGCCATGTGGACAGGCAGCACAGAGTGCCAAACATATACTTCAAGAGTGTTCTGAATATGAAATGATGAGGCAGACATATTGGCCAGAGGAAACAACACTGGAATTAAAGCTCTATGGGACACTGTGTGAACTACAAGAGACAGTGAGTTTTATTCAGGAGACAGAATTACAGATATAGACATGTTTCAAGTGAATGAAAGAAGAAGAATTGTACTTATTACATCAGTGATGACATCTTCATGCTCCTCGCATGCTGGTATAGGCAACACAGCACAGGCAGGTTTCATTTAAACATGCCTCATAATTTCTAAAGTCAAACTTACCTTCTCTAACTGTGCACATTTCTCTTGAAGTTCTTCCCTAAGTTTGATCTCTTTAGTTAGCAATCGTTTATTGATTTCTTCCACTGTTTCTGTTAACTTTCCCTGTAACCTCAGCTTATCACTCTCAATTGAATGTTCTTTTTCTCTGTGACTCATATTTAAAACATGCATTGCTTCTTCTCTCTTGCGAGTTTGGTCTGCCAGACTTTGTTGCAATGTGTTAACCCTAAAATGAGTACAGATTGACAAATTACTAGACATATACTATTTTACTTTTGGATGTTAGAATTGTCAACATACCCAGATGTAACTGCAATAAAACTGTGATTTAATCAATGAAATTTGAAAACATAGAGCAATAAATATGTATGAATCATGCAAAAAACACAAACGACACTAACACTTTTCAACCAAAATATCTTAATCACAGAACATAAGACAACTTTTCTTTTTTATTTTCGCTTTATACCCCTTTATGCCTTGCAGTGTCAGGGATAGAAGAGTTATCTGGAGATGGCTTTCTGTGTGCTTCATATATGTTTGTTTTTGTTGACTCTTTTATTTCTGTAATCCATCTTTTGCATTGTCAGCCTCTGGCTTTGTATCAATCGTGTCTGCAAAGTAATGCTTTTAGAGGGCACTATCTGATGGTTGTCTGGAAGAATGTTGATACCACTTAATCTGTTGTCTTTTAATGTAATCCAGGATTGGCATTGTGTTTGTTAGTCTTCTGATGTTTTTATTTATAATTCTGTCTTTTACTCTGAGAATTCTATGTAGTTAAGTAATTTCTGTTGTAACATGTCTTCTTTTTGGTTTTCATTATTAAAATAAAACTGAAGACATAGGCTTATGGGTAGTAAGTAGCAATATATAAGAGCACAGGTGCAGTTTTAACTTATGCACATTACCAGAGCAGATTTCTTTCCATAGCTTATTATGTACCTGAATGTGATTAATAAATACAAAATATACTGTAATACATACTTAAGTAAGTACAATTACTAGAAAATGTTATCCAAACAAAAATTGTTTTCTATTCACTTTTGTTGAACTTGCTGTTCTAATGTACGCCTTTCACTAGCTTCCAAGTCTTGTCTGGATCTTATTTCCATAATCACATCCCTTAGTTCGGAAAGTCTGAAATGTGACAGATAAAACCCATTATTTATATTGTCATATATTTAATTCTAGAATTAAATAATATAGATAATTCTAAAATCCTTATGGTGATCATTTCAGATAATTCTAGAATCCTTAAGGTGATTTCAAAATTTTTATTTATTATATATATTCATTCATTCATTCATTTTCCTTTTTCTCTGATGTTAGCACATAGGGCAGAATACATTAACTCACCCTTTACCAACAAGATTTGACATGTTGTTTTATTAACTCTCCCTTTACCAACAAGATTTTACATGTTGTTTTACTAACTCTCCCTTTACCAACAAAATTGTACATGTGGTTTTCGCCAGACAGCATTTAAAACATCATGGTGCAAGCTTACAGCATAGCTGAAATATTCATATTTCTTGCACATCACGGCTTTTGACATGCCTTCGATTCATGTGAGTTTCCCTAGTCTGCAACAAGCTTTGAATTCATAAACAATCATGATGTGTGTCTGTGAACTCCATGGTATGACAATTTATCACCCCTCCCAAGCACTTTTAAACTTTAGAGGCCAATATGTCCCTGGATGACAGTTATTTTCAGTGAAAATAGGGTGAGTTGGGAGTTGAACTGTGGTCCAGCATGTCTACCTTGTACATGGTGATCTCCTGTCAGTGAACTCACACTATGTTTTTAGACTGTCACTGTCCCAAGTCCCTGTAGATATACTATCCTTTATCACCAAGCACTCTTGATGTCATCATGAGTTAATTAACCCTAGAACCTGCTATACCAAAATTGTGGACTATATGTAAAAGATTGCTTTTCATAACAAAAACATAGGATTTTTATATTACAAAATAGTACCCAATATCAATAAAATCAATGATCTTATTTACAAAGATCTTTGATAAAAACTCCTTGAAGTTGAGATGGGGCTTAGTCTAACCAACAGGGGTTAGAAACTAAGATTGGTTAAGCCATCCCTGACATCATGCAGGACCATTGGTTAAGCCATCCCTGACATCATGCAGGACCACAGTCTTGCCCAAGCAATCACTGGTGCTGAAGTCAGAGATTGATAGGTTGAGAGCCGTACCAGTAACCATGGTATCACGCAACATGACTAGATAATATGTCTTCATAACAACAAAAATTTACACAGATGGCTGATATTGCATTGTGGGAAAATGTTTTCTCAAAACGGTTTGTTTTTGTTGATGATATTTTGTAAAATTAAAGAAAATCATGCCATCATGTCGTTTTAAGTGTCCAAAACACAGCAGCTTCCTTCTTATGATAATTCTCGAGACTAACGGGAATTGAACCAGTCCGTTCTACGGCACCAAATCGCCTAGCAACAATTGCACACGCGTTTTTCAGTACTTGACTAACCGCATCTCCAAAAAAAGATGCGATTTCATCAAGACTTTCAAATCGTGCACACAAAGTCACCCGAACGGACCAATCGAGACAAGGACTATTACAACAACAACAAACATCCCGTACAGGTATTGAAATATCCTCAGTAACAACAAACATATAACATAATATCCGTATTAGTTATACAAGGGCCGATAGGTCTTCTTGTAAACATGGATAACATATATAGACAATACAATTTTGCTTCAAATAATTGTTTATACAAGTAAATTTAAGTAGGAAGCCAGAGGACAATTTTAAAAATTCTTGAGACTAACGGGAATTGAACCAGTCCGTTCTACGGCACCAAATCGCCTAGCAACAATTGCACACGCGTTTTTCAGTACTTGACTAACCGCATCTCCAAAAAAAAGATGCGATTTCATCAAGACTTTCAAATCGTGCACACAAAGTCACCCGAACGGACCAATCGAGACAAGGACTATTACAACAATTATTGTTGCTAGGCGATTTGGTGCCGTAGAACGGACTGGTTCAATTCCCGTTAGTCTCAAGAATTTTTTTAATTGTCCTCTGGCTTCCTACTTAAATTTACTTCTTATGATAGAAATTAGAAGAAACCCTTCATTTAGTTTCAGTAATTTCAAAATCTCAATTTACATCTTTTTCTCTGTCCATGATATTCTTAGGATTTTTCTGTAACACTTCATTTCAAATGAATTTATTCTTTTGGATATTGTCTTGTTTAAAGTCCAAGTCTTGTATCCATATGTTGCCACTAGGAAAACACATGATATTAAAAGGGTTACTTTAATGTCATTATTACTAACTCTGTCACAGCTTTCTCATTTGTGTTAATCTGAGTGTTGTAATTGCAAGTCTTCTTCAAATCTCGACTGAAAAATCTCTGGAACTGTTTATATTTGCTCCCAGCTATATTTTTTTACACATTCTAGTTCTATATTGTCTATGTTGGTTATTGGTTTGATCTTTGTTTTGTCTGTTGTCATAATTGTTGTTTTCTATGTAATTAGATATTGATTTTGGAATCTCACTGTAGTTCTTTGTTGTTGTGATTAACAGTTTCAGTCCCTCAGGATGTTTAGTAAGGAGGACTGTGTTGTATGCATATCTTATTTCTGAAATCTTGTATCTACCAATATTTAATGGATGAAACTCAATTTCCTCTAGTTCTTCTTTTACATTTCTCATTATATTCTCTATATAGATGTTAAAAAGATAAAAGGATAGAGTGCACCCCTGTCTCACTTCACTTTGAACAGTGAACCATTTAGATTTTTCTCCCTCTACTTTTACTGCTGCTTGTTGTTCATGATATAGTGCTTCAATAAGATGTATTAGGTATTTGGGGAAGCCCATAATAGACCATAGCTGGTGATGTTTAACACAATCAAACGCCTTGGTGTAGTCTTTGAAACACATATGTGAGTCTAAGCTGTATTCTCTAAATTTCTCAATTGTGTTCTTCGTGTTGAATATGTGGTATATTGTTCTTCTTCCTGCATGAAAACCGGCCTGAACTTCATGAATTTCTGTTTCTAATTTAAGTTGTATTCTTTTCATTTAGTCAATATGATGTGCAGTAGTATTTTACTGGCTTGACTAATCAGTGCTACTTGTTCTATAGTTGGTACATTGTTGAAGGTCTCCTTTCTTTGGCAAGGGTATGTATACTGACTTTACCCAATCTTCTAGCCATACTCCACTTTTCCCTATCTTGCAGCATAAAGCATGGTTTATGTGACTCTTGAATCTACACTGGGTTGTATCATTTCCAATTTTAATCCATTGTTACCTGTAGTTTTTTCGTTTTTTCAGATATGGGATTGAATGTCTGACCTCTTCCATTGTAGGTTCTAGTTCTTGCTCTAATTCATTGATGCTCTCATTTGCTGACTGGGTTGTTCCTTTATACTTATTTTGACAGTATTACTTCGATCTATGTAGAACATTTGTTTTCTGTGTTAGGGTATTCCCTCTTTTATCTTTTAGTACTCAAAGTGTGGGCTTGAAGTTATTCTGTTGTAATGTTGTTATAGCATTGAACATATTCTTGCTATTTCCTTGTTGTCTTTGTTCATAAGAAAGTTTGTCGATCCTAATTCATAATTTGTTTTTTATAATTATCTGTGGTCTGATTGACTCTTTTCAGAGGTTTCTATCTTCTTTTATCTTCAATTGAAATCATTTGTATTTTGAGATGTATTCTTGATTTTTGCGTCTTGCTTTGTTTGCATATTATAGTAACTATGTGCCATACATGAGACATTTCTATAGTATAGTATTAGGGGAATAGAAATTTGATGTACTGGTACATTTGGCATGTTATTATTCATCATCTCTACTACATAATAGAATAACCAAGCAACCCTCTGGTCTAACGTTTGCTTTATGTTCAACAATGTGACTCCCCTGTAAGTGCAATAGAGCATATTTTACATGTCAGAGACCATGAAAAATTCTGGCCAGTGATGCAACAGTATTTGTCCACTATAGAAGGTACGATGCATGAGAGGATGTTAAATCAATAATGAATACACCTTTGTTTAAATAGATTAAACTGATAGACTTAAATAAATTTTCAAATAGGGCCTTTGAGAGTTTTCTGTAAGGGGGAAGAGGGGTTTACCTGGAAATAAAATCAAAATAGAGAAATTAAAAAGTTATTTGATCATTTTCATACTTAATTCCAGAAGGGAGGGGTATACCAGTCTTTTGCCTAAACTTCTAGTACTAAACCCCACCCCACTATACGGGCTTTTGTTCAAACATAATAATGCACAAACAGACAGGTTTTACTATAGATGAAAAAAGGGACAGAAAGAAGAGACAAAACAATGAACAGAAAGACACAAAGTTTACCTGTTTTCAACTTGTCCTCTTAATTGAGAAGTATGAGTTTCTGAACTACTGTATAGATCTCCTTGTTTTCTCAATGCATCCAACTAATGATTTTTTTAAAATATATATAATTAATTAATCTGCAAATACATAGAAACTTTAAAATTCAACACATACATGAATTTACTGCAATATAAATATTATTAATGTAGCTTCAGTTCCCACTTCAGTTCCCCCTTCAGTTCCCACTTCCCACAAATCATGTAGACCCAAACGAAAGATTTTTTAAATTTTTGTCCAACATTACAGTCTGGCTCTGTGGTGGAGATGAATAATGCACCTCTTGGACAGCCAAGGTACCCAATCAATCCCAACTACAGGTAATTGTCTATCAAGAATTTTAAACATAATGGCAACCTGTTAAATGCAATTATATTGCCTAGGAATCAATACATATTAAAGAATGCTTGGTTGATCGTTACATCCTGAATAAGATATGCTATCAAATTTCTTACAGCATTATAAAGACACTAGTAATGGCAGAGTTATGTAGTATTTGTAACAATTAGTAACAATGTAAGTAGTTTACAATCTACCTGTACTTTATTCTCTTCCTCCAACCTTCTAGCTCGTAACTTAAGATCATTGACCGTGCCTGTTAGTTCAATTGTCTGACTGTCAACTTTTGTTCGTAACACTCGAAGCTCTTCTGTAAGGTTGTACATCGTCTTTTCTAATTGGTCACGATTTCGTTGTATTTCATTGAGTTGCAATGTTAGCTCTTGAATTCTGAAAATAAATTGGCTACAGTAGGCTATGGTATAACAACATATTTATGTAGGAGTATTTTCATAGATTATATCATGCAATATCTCTACAATGAAAGTGATATCATTTATCTCCAAAAAATTTTTCTCTTGCTTTGTTTATGTTAACTAAAATATATTTCAGTAGTTGTACTATCATATGTCATGGTGGGGATAAAAGTTTACTGTGAGCATTTGTCCTTAATTTTCTTATTTTACAGATAATTAAAATTGTATGCTCCATTTATATAAAGATCAATCAATCAATCTATCATGCCCTTTATTACTACAAACTGTGCCAGCAGGATGATATAAAAATAACTCATCCTTTAACGATTTTCAACAATCGGTCTCGCTAATTTGGTTAAATATCCCTTCCTTTATCATATCCACAGCCCTGCCTTGACCACTCTCTTGCCTGGCTTCCCTGCTCCCCACAACCTATCAAGTGTCATGCTAAGCGACCATTTTTCTCCACTACTTACCTGTCTATTGTGTTGTAAATAAGTTCAGTTGGTGACATTCTCTCATGCCACAGTGACAACCCTTCCAGTAACTTTTCTCTTTGTCTTCCTCTGTTTTTTCTCACCTTGATCTTTCCAACGGTTACTAAATACTCAAGTTTTTCTCTTCCCATCACGCACGCTAAAAGTTTTGACTGTCTGTTCTTCTTCTTCTTCTGCGTTCGTTCTCAAACTCCTGCCGATTAGCAGGATGTAGTCCGGAGAACGGAATGCGTTGTGTCATGGTTTACAGCATTGTTGCGATATCTGTGCCTTTTGGCCTAACACATCCGACTTCAGCATGGCTTTGGGTCACTGACCCTATATGGGATGGGACAGCCAACTCCATCCCATAACCTCCATAGTTGCCTTTTACGACATGCGTGGAAGGTAAACAGTGTTGCTATTCTTTGCTCCCCTTTCAGGCCCCGGAAAACACAGGCGTCTGTCTGTTCTAATGTTTGCAGTAATTTATCTTTTTACTCTATCATCTCTAAGGACATCTACATTCATTTTCTTGGCTATGGAATTATCATAATTGTTTTTAAAAACTACCATAACTAACAGTGGGCTAATGTTAACCTTTCATTGTATATTCATTAAAAAATATATTGGTTCGAATTGTATGAAATCTTACAGCAACAGTTTCAGCTTTAATGATTCTTGAGACTAACAGGAATTTAATGACAAGTGGATTGAATCAATCATTTTACTTTCTATTCTAAAGCTCATACTGTAACCATCTATCATTATAATCAAGTGTCAAATGACTTCTATTATCCTCCATGCCCTGTATGATAGTGTACTCAGACAGTATCTCTACCTATTTGTATCTACTTGTGCCTACTTGTATCTCTACCTACTTGTATCTCCACCTACTTGTATCTCCACCTACTTGTATCTCCACCTACTTGTATCTCTACCTACTTGTATCTCCACCTACTTGTATCTCCACCTATTTGTATCTCTGCCTACTTGTATCTCTACCTACTTGTATCTCCACCTACTTGTATCTCGGCCTACTTGTAGCTTCACTTATTTGTATCTCCACCTACTTGTATCCCCGCCTACTTGTATCTCCACCTACTTGTATCTCCACCTACTTGTATCTCCACCTACTTGTATCTCCACCTACTTGTATCTCCACCTATTTGTATCTCTGCCTACTTGTATCTCCACCTACTTGTATCTCCACCTACTTGTATCTCGGCCTACTTGTAGCTTCACCTATTTGTATCTCCACCTACTTGTATCTCCACCTACTTGTATCTCCACCTACTTGTATCTCCACCTACTTGTATCTCCACCTACTTGTATCTCCACCTACTTGTATCTCCACCTACTTGTATCTCCACCTATTTGTATCTCTGCCTACTTGTATCTCTACCTACTTGTATCTCCACCTACTTGTATCTCGGCCTACTTGTAGCTTCACCTATTTGTATCTCCACCTACTTGTATCCCCGCCTACTTCCTCGTATCTCTGCCTATGTGTATCTCTGCTTACTTGTAAATCTTCCTACTTGTAAATCTTCCTACTTGTATATCTTCCTACTTGTATATCTTCCTACTTGTATATCTTTCTACTTGTATATCTTCCTACTTGTACTACTACCTATGGCACTTTGTACTCACTGTCCATTACTTTCAGCTTCAAGTAATTTCTACACCAATATCTGTTTATATATTTAAAACATTTTATTTGTTTGATGCCTCACATATTTTTTTGGTTACAATAAAATAAAATGAACTTTTATTAGATCCTGAACATTCCCAGTTGCAATCTATGGATATGAATCTTGGACAATTACCAAATAGTGTGAGAAATAAAATGTTGCAGAAGAATCCTCAGAATACTTTGATCAAAATATCACCAAAGGAACATACACAGGGAATTAAGCATAAAAGAAAACTGGCTGAACAACAAGGTTCTTCTAGAAAATTACAATATTTTGGCCACATCAAACAATAAGATAGATACCGGTACGTAAAGACCATAATGAAGGGGATTATGTCACAGCAGCTAAATATAGAAAGATTGCAAAGAGAATGGATGCATGATATCAAAGACCACATGAACATGACACTCAGCAGGAAGATTTGCTCCAGATCGGCAGGAATTTTAAAAGTCTGTCATGACTACTACAACAACAGTATTCCATTGCAGCTGTGCTGAATCCTTTCCCCAATGACTGTCCTCCTATACTGAATACTTTTCCTGTACTACAAAAATAAGAGAGCTCTACCACACTGGCATTTTATTGCCACCAGAAAATATATACCATGAAATCTTTCTATAGTGCACAGTGTTATAACAAATTTCCCTACGTAACAACATTTTTCGTATTCCCCATTTATATTTATTCTATATTGTTTGTACTGTATATGGTGAATTTCTGTTATTAAATACATATTTTGTCGGTCCTGATCAAGGTCTTGGAACAGAATTTCCACTATGCCACATGGATGGAAGGATTGAAACATACTGATGCTTAGAGATTTCAGAATGTAATCATTTTTAGTCATCGTCATCATCAAGTGCCATCTCCGCAACGAAGGTTGCCTGCAATGTATCTCCAACATCTCCTGTCTCTTGTCTTGGTGGTGCACTCTGCTAGACTGTAACCTGTCCATCGTGTGATGTTATTCTCCCACTTGTATCTCTGCCTGCCTCTTGATCGCTTCCCTTTGACTTTCCCTCAAGTAAGGTCTTCAATAAAGTGTCATGTCTTTAAATGTGTCCAAAATATTTTATTTGCCTGATCTTTATTTCTCTTAGTAATTATTTCTTCATATTAGGAGTTTTTAGCAACTCTCTATTTGTTTTCTTCTTTGCATGATGTTCTCCCTATTCACCTATATACCCACATCTCAAAGGCATCAATTCTGTCTTCTAATTGTTTATTTAGTGTCCATATTTCTGATCCATACATTAATATAGAATAGATGTAACATTTCATAATTATCATTTTTAACTTGTTTGTATTTTGTTTAGATATAACTATATTCCTCATTTTATTAAAGGTACTTTTGGCCATTCCTATTTTCCTTTTAACTTCTGTTTTACATCTGCCATCATTTGTCACCACGTGTCCAAGATATTGATACTGTTTTACTTGTTGTAGTTTCTCTCCATGTATGTTTATGTTTAGCTCTTGTTCTTCTAGTAATGAGGAATATAAAATAAAAAATAAATTTACTCATCAATAGCAATATAAGATAGTGGAACAAATAAACTTGTGTGTAGCTGCTAAAATGTTCATAATTAAATAATAAATCCACTCAACAAAAACACAACAATGCTAAATTGGTTCTCACTTGGACGCTTGCATATCTTTTTTGGTCGATAAATTCTGCTGACTGGCCACAACTGCTTGTTCTACACCCTTGGTATACGTGACCAATGAAGATAATGCAGATTTTTCCTCCATTATTTTATCCTCTGTCACTTTTATTCTAGATGAGAGTTTACCGATCAAGTCATTCACCATTTCTAATGAAGCCTCGATTTTCTTTCTGGACAGACGTTCATCCTAAAATCAGAAGAAGCTATTGAACAATGCCAGGAATCACTACAGGACACCATAATGAAAACTAAAGCAAGAAAAATGTAATCATATTTTCTAAAGTCTGCCTAATCAATGAATTTCTCCAACATATCACAATCAAAAACAAATGAGAAAGATAACAATGGTGATACATGTATAATGAAGGAAGAGGAAATCAAAGGTAAACACAGAAATTATATGGCAATGACATTGAATATCATAAAGAAGTGATAAATATTATATAAATGTAATAACTCTAAAAATATTTTATTAAATAATAAAACTAATGTAAAAAATAAATAATAAATATAGGAAAATTTTTCTTGGTTTGGTTACTGCAACACTCTCCACTTTGTCAGATACCCTCTCACAGTTTTGTTACTGCGGCACTCTCCACTTTGTCAGATACCCTCTCACAGTTTTGTTACTGCGGCACTCTCCACTTTGTCAGATACCCTCTCACAGTTTTGTTACTGTGGCACTCTCCACTTTGTCAGATACCCTCTCACATTTTTGTTACTGTGACACTCTCCACTTTGTCAGATACCCTCTCACAGTTTTGTTACTGCAGCACTCTCCACTTTGTCAGATACCCTCTCACAGTTTTGTTACTGCAGCACTGTCCACTTTGTCAGATACCCTCTCACAGTTTTGTTACTGCAGCACTGTCCACTTTGTCAGATACCCTCTCACAGTTTTGTTACTGCAGCACTGTCCACTTTGTCAGATACCCTCTCACAGTTTTGTTACTGCAGCACTGTCCACTTTGTCAGATACCCTCTCACAGTTTTGTTACTGCAGCACTCTCCACTTTGTCAGATTTGAACACCATAAATAAACAATTTGATAAATTGTATAAATCATGTAGAAACAGTCAGTGATTTCAAATGATTACCTCTTGGTTACCTGCAAACTGCTGAAGATGGATGTTTCAGACCATTGTTGCTAATAAAATGGGGACACAATGCATGTTCATTTTTTGGACTACATCCTGGAAATCTAGTAGGACCATTGTCCTGCTACAAGAGAGATCCAGCGGGAGTTTGAGAATGAATGCTGAAGAAGAAGATGTCTTGCACAACTTATAAATACCATATAAATCTATCAGTGCCAAAAAGCTGATAAATCCTCCATTTTTATATTGACTTCTGGTTGGTTGGTTTATTGCTGATCCATCGATCCATAGGCTCACGACCTTTGCCCCAATGCCATTGTGTGATTTAGCCTATACATGTGTTCGTGAGCTGTTGTTTTTTTTTCCATATAATGTGTTCCATTTTTCTGGCTGTGGAGGGAGAAACATTTTCCTGATGTCATCCAGTGCTGGACATTAAAAAAGGTGGTGGTCAATAGTTTCATAGGGATGAGTGCCTTCAATGAAATGGCCTGGATGGGCTTAGTCCGCCAACAGAAGCTGGAACTAATATTGGTCAGGCCATTCCCAATATTGAATAGGAACCATAGTCCTGCCCAAGCAAACACAAATGCAAAAGACGGAGATACCAGACGGAGATACCAGGCAGAGAGGTTCACCAGCAACCATGGTATCATGCAAAGTGCCTATTTAACATGTCTGCATGACAAAATTTTTGCTGTGTAAACATGTTCAACTGTGAATGACAAACAAGCAAAAATACATATAATCAAAAGTTCAATCACAAGGTCTTGATCAAGACAACAATATACAAAGTGGAATAGGACTTCAAAAAAATACATGCAAAGGCAGTATGTAGGAATCTATGTTACAGTACAGAAGAATCAGAATGTTGTCGCAAAGTTGATTTTGGAATTTCCTGTATGGTAATATAGATTCCTAAATAGTTCTTTAGTGCACTTCTATTTCCAGTTTTATATGCTCAATTGTTCTTATCTTGATAAAGGCACTGTGGCCAAAACATTGATTCTTTGTATTTGTTTCATTTGTAAAAGTAAATCTGGACCATTTTTTAAAATGTTTCATTTACCACATGGTAACTAGTTTTACTGCAGTCTCATTTTCATTATGAAGAGGATGAACTAATTATCCAAACAACATTTTTAATAAAACAAAGACAGCTACCTTAATCTCCTCTTCATTCCTTCGCATCATCATACGCAGATCTCCATGAAGTCTGATAACCTCCTCCAACAAAGCCCGGTTGGATTTTTCCGAAAACACAAGTTGGTTGTCCATAATTTTCATATTATCACCCCCTTCATAAAGATCAGACTTTGATTTATAAGCTCCTACAGATTCTCTACTGCCAAACTTTGACTTATGTTCAGGTGTCGTGTTTGTAGATATGATGGGAAGTTTGGTTGTCTGAGATAACCCCGCTGGCCTGAAAATATTTATCACATAGTCTCTTCAGTTTGCTATACCGTGCAGAACTAGCAACAACAACAAAAAATATATAATTTAGTTATGCTCTTAAAAACAAATAAATATATAAGCTATATAGTCAAATAACAATTTAAAAATTATAACTGGAACAATAAATAAGTATACAATAGGCTATATCAAATTATTATCCATTATTATAATATAGGCCTACTCAAGAAGTGATAAGAACATTAAACATTGAAGGGTGTTAGTTCTCAAATAACATTAGGTCCATACTATGAAAGCTGAGATTTTGTGACCATATAAAAAAATTGTGGTAGGTCCCTATAGGTTGCTAGTAACCAGGGTTAGGGCCACCCAAGATGATGGTGGATAAGAGGCACCTCAGTTTGTTTAATCATGTACCTCGCTGCAGCAAGTCAACTCGCCCAGAACCATAAGATGCTCAGAAGATCCTTAAAAAGACTACCGATACGTTCTCAAAAGAATGTCACCTGAAGAAGATTACAATATATGCAATGGTGGTGGAATTAATGAAGTCATAAGTTTACTGACTACTTAGTCTCGTGGTTAAAGTTTGATTTCCATTTTAGATATTGTTAGATCACAAACTATTCCACAGTTAATAAAATGGGTACCAGGACAAACCTGGAAAAGTAAATAAGGTCATTGTAATAATAGTTACTTAGCTCCTGGATTTCCATTGGGCATTCAACACAAATACATGTCTTCTTAGTAAGTCTACAGATAATTTCTGTGTACATTCAAAATATAGGCTAGGCATAGACTATTTCTATAGGCCTAAGTGCTGAGATCTTTTCTTAAGAATAGGCGTAGGGCTATATCTCAATGTTCAGTGACTGAAGACACTCACTCCTATTTAGCATACTGATCCCTAGTTATGAGAACCAGAGACAGCATTCATACCAATGACTAACATGTGATTTTTCTAAAAATCCCCGATGATCAGGGTATACGGCTTAGACCTACTTTTCTTAGACCTAAGTTCACAGCATTGAACACACGCCAATGTCTATCTAGAACTGATATGTAGACAAATAAACATGTTATTTTCCAGTGGTCTATAACTTTAGACCAGGTTTGATGTTGCAGCTTTGTGAAACAACCTAAGGGGCATTTGTCACATTTGGAAAAAATGGCACACTGTGCCATGACAATAACCAAATGAACAAGCATGATTACAAATACAGAACTCTAGAAGGAAGAGATAAAAGTCCTTGTGTCGGGTAACAACCTGAGACTCAAAATTGGTGGCTGGGGTAACACAAGACAAATATCAAAATTAACAAAAATAGGTATACGAGTTACCAAAATAAATCAATAAAACAACCTAGCATCGAGATACAGTGAAAAACGACGTTATTTTGCCAATTTTATAGCCCATTGAGCCATTTTTATGTTTGGTTTTTTTATTTTCTTTGTCAGTGTTTGGGCCTCTTTGTAGACATATTTACTTTATTACATTTACCATATTTTCTTTTTTAAATGTGGCTACACATTGTGTGGCAGGTTCTGTTGCGGGTATTAAAATTAACTAATTTACAAACATTGTCTGGTTCCACTCATGTATAAAGTAGAATGAATGTAGTACATGTTTCCAATACTTCTGTGACAATACTTTTCTCAGGATGTCTGAGTGGATGCTTTGTTACTACAGTAAAGGATGATAGGCCCTACAACAAGCAAGAAGAAGCAAAGTTTACATGGTAGCACAACAGCAATATGCAATAGTAGGTACAATAATTTAACTGTAAATTCAGTTCTCCATATTAAAAACTAAACTATATAGGCCTAAGTTTATTATGCACAAAACATTTAATTACCTCATTGCTTTCATGTAGGTATAGGGCCTATAAAGAAATATCAGACTCACAAATAACAATAGAAGAACTAAACATTAAGTGAAGTAATACTATATTTTTGTCATTGTGAAATGAATGACTGTTGATAATTGGAGAGAGATAATACACGTTTATCGAAACGTAGAATTCATGAAAATTCAGCAAGGTTTGTAGTTTTTGCACAAATGTGAGATTAGCCATTTTTGCCACGTTTTTTTCCAAAATTTGGCCCTAAATAGTTCCAACCAACTGGCAACCTGGTAATAGACCCCCCCCCCCTTCCCAAGTTCCTTTTTGTAATGCTAGAGGTTTAGGAGCTGTCCAAAAATACATCAACAATTAGCATTGGGGGGGGGGGTGGTCTGGAAAATGGTTACAGTTTTTGACAAATTATGAGTGGGGGAGGGGTCTTGGCAAAAATCGACGTCAACATTAGGCCTAATGTTTTTCTACACCACTTAAATGGCTTCAATTTGAAACATTTTTCTCAGCTCATGTTGTCATTTTTGCGTAAACTATAGCTTTAAGAGCATGGCCGTGCCATGCTATGATGCATAGAGGCGGCCGCATCAGGCGGTACCAATCAAAATACATTTTAGGGACAACATTTAGAAGTAAAACTATTTAAGGAGATGGCATTTCAAAAACTTGCATCGTACTGAGAAAATCTACCCCACTGCCTCTCTAAGGGGGTAGGGGGGTCAGGGTAAAAATTGTATGACATAGCAAAGGAAGGAGTGGATAAAAAAATTGACAAAAAACATTGACGACGTAATTTATGGACAGCGCCGCCCTCCCCTCCCCCCTCCCCCCTTATCATAATTGTAAACTTTTGAGGTATCGTTATTAAAGTAGCGCATATCAAATAGGCTTATACCTAGATTGAAGGGAATGTGTAAGTGGGCCCAGAACCTTATCTATAAGTCCGTGAACAGTGATAAGCCGAGGGCAATTTAACAGAAATTAAATTTCGAAATTGGTGGCTTTCAATATCGTCATGAAATAAAAACACAAGCAATAATTCGAATATCGTCGTGAAGGACTTCTGAACTCAAATCTACAACATATATTATGGTTACATTCACTGATATAATAAATATAGATTGAAAATCGTATTTAAAAGGAGCGTGCCCTGTCCAGACCAGTTCAAAGACATTGGGTTTACTTAAACATTGAGACTATTGAAGAACATATAAAATAGTCGCCCTGATGTCACTGCGCGCATATCCACAACCACTAGCACTAGCCTGCATCCAAACTAGTTCCCGAGTAAAACACAATGTCAATCAGCTTTGCAATGAACGCACAGACTATAGGGTACGGTGTGAAAAAATATAGATAACATTATACAAGACAGTTTCAACGTTTCAACTTTAAGGTCTTCATCCAGAAAATGCACAAGACAGAGAGTGCACAAACAGTAAAAATAGTAACAAGTAAGGCACTATCACTATTTACTTACATAGAAGAAGATGTACTGTTTGATTTTTGAAGATGGTCGTAAAATGTCGCAAATGGATACTGTAAATGATTCTTCGACATCTCCAGCATGGTCTCCATGACCAACCTCTCGGTCTATCTCATCATACCAGCAGACAAATACATTTTACTAGAATCTGCTGACTTAAGCCGTCTTAAAGCTTTCTTGAAACAACAATGAGTCATGCAAACCTGTCATAATGAAATTAAGAGTCGAAGATAATAAGTAAAATATTAATGAGAACCTTGAAACTCGTAAATTGATGGTCAAACTGTCAGCCTACAGTAATTATAGCTACAGTTGGTAAAGGACGTCAAAATGTTATAACAACTTTTATTATCTTCTTCATCTTATGTTTCATGTCGTGTGGCAATGATTATCATGTCTTTCCACGGCTAATATTTCGTGAGCTATCAATCATTTCCGATACAGATGTTCTCCCATGCCACAGGCAAGGTTATCAAGCATTTTCTCTCTTGGTCTTCCCCTACCCATCTTGCCCTTCAGTTTTCATGTTGTTACAATGTTTTCCATCTCCTCATGGATTCTCCACAAAATGTGGACTGTCTCTTTATGATGCGGGTAAGCAGCTCTCTATTTTTAATTAAACTCGTTTAAGGTATCTTCTTTACGCTTTTTAATCTGTCCATCGTGTTCTCAACATTCTTTTATAAAACCACACCTCTGCTGCCTCAATATAATTTGTCAGTGTTTCACTGAGTGTCCAAGATTCCCTTCCATACATCAGAATTGGTTCTATATAACGTTTAAGAAGTTATATGTAAAGATATATTACATAGGATGGTTTTTATCTTCTGAAATTCTGTCTTTTCTGGGACAATTCTACATTTGACTTTTTTTTAATACATCTTTCATTAATGTGTCTGTTTTATTATAGACTTGGCGATTTAAGATAAACGTGAGCTGGGTTAGGAACCAGCATTATAGAACAAAGTCTTCCATAAGTTAGTCGTTGGATCATCGTCACTGCACTCCGGACAAGTCTATAGGTGTTCAGATCTCTCCTTGAGTGTAGCCGCCATTACACGTTGACTGACGGTCCCAGTACGCAGTTGATTGACCATCATTTTTTTCTGCCCACGAAACCGCTCCGTTCTAACGACACCACATTTTAAACCAAATTCCTTTATTCTAGTCATGGAACAAGAGGCATCGTCACTTATACAGTTATTTGCTCGTGCGTTTTCCCGTAGGGCGTTCAAAATGTCTTCTCGATCCATTGCTCCACCAACAGCCGTAGTAGCATCGCGTGCAGCCAACCTATCTGCTCTCTCATTACCCCAGATTTCCGCATGTCCCGGCACGAAAATGAAAGTCACTTTACGTAAACAGGAATTCTTCGCTGCATCCAGCCATTGTTCCCGAATGTATCTCACCTGAACTTTAACAATCATGCTCATCGAGTCACTGAGTATGCAGGCATGCTCGCTGATAGTCTGCGAGCAGACCCATTTCAAAGCTTTGGTTACTGCCAAAACCTTCATTGTCATGCTGCTTGTCGTCTGAGCGAAAGCACCACTTTCCCCTCTGATGGTTTTCACCCACCTTTGAGCCATGAAGACCCAGGCACTTCCATAAGTGTTCAGCTGCATAGTCAGAGTGGTTGACCAGAAACCGTCTGACTTGTGCAATCTAACGCACATGTTCAGTAGCTATAGCACCAATCTTAAATGTTCCCATAGCATGTGTCCTGGTACCCCACTTCCTGGTTGGTTGGTGAACCATGGGAGTTATATTTATTTTAAACCACGAATAACCAGTGCACTAGAAACTTGATCTGTTGTTCGGCGGAAGAATGACTAACATTACACTATCGTGGTTACTATAGTTATGTAGTTATAGCTTACTCAATAGTTGTAGGGCCATTCCTCAGCTTTCTTCCGTCGGTGTGTGTTATTGATAATCTACATTCATGGGAGCCCGTAGGATTTTGTGAAGGGAGGGGGGGGGTTTAAGGATAAGGTAATTATTAGTCACTTTGTGTGGGAATTTAGTATGTTTCCCCTGTACTAGTTAGTAATTTTGTAATTTCATAGGTGGGGGAGGGTGTTACCTGACATGTCTTGACCTATGCTGCGGGTACCCATACTTGCACTCATAAAATATCAACGTAACCCAGAAGTTATGCTTGGTTCTGTTCAGGAAAGACAGTGCGACATATGAATAAATGTGTAAACACGCTTGCTATACAACGTGTTCATGAATCGTTGATGACGTAACATTATTCGGTGTGTTTCTCTTGCAGAACACCGTTCGAAATTATGTCTAATAATGGTGTCTATGAAGGCGCCATTACTTCTTAATATCAGAAATTATAGTATGCTTATGTGTTATTACAGTACTAATTTCTTCTAACACGCTCAGCCGCATGTAATCAGATATGTGATTGTAGCGTGACTGACGTCAGATATAGATATGTGATTGTAGCGTGACTGACGTCAGATATAGATATGTGATTGTAGCGTGACTGACGTCAGATTTAGATATGTGATTGTAGCGTAACTGACGTCAGATTTAGATATGTAATTGTAGCGTAACTGACGTCAGATTTAGATATGTGATTGTAGCGTAACTGACGTCAGATTTAGATATGTGATTGTAGTATGTGTGAGATTACGTCTGCGACTGGTAGTAGTATTGTAAATCATAGTAGCAGCAGCAGCAGTAATATTAGCAGTAGTTATGGTATTGGTAGCAATTGTAGTAGTAACAGCAGTATTAGAAGCAATAGTTATACTAGTAGTAGTAGCTATGGTTGTTGGTGTATTAGTAGTAGTTACGGTAACAGAGGTAGTAGTAGTAGTAGTATGCTCTAGTATTTGTAGCGATAGCAATGGTAGTAGTTGTTGTTTTTGGAGCAGTAGTAGTGGTAGTATTAGATGATGTAATAATTACAGCAGCTGTAGTTATTACTGTTGTATCAGTAGTAGTAATTGCAGTAGTTGTGATAGTAGTATCGGTAGTGGCAGTAGTATTAGTAGAGGTAGTATTGATATGAGTTATAGTAGCAGCAGCAGTAGTAGTAGTAGCAGTAGTAATAGTTGTAGTAGTAATAGTAGTGGGTAGTGGTAGTAGTAGGACCGCATTATATCAGAAATAGATATTCACTTTAATAAATCA
Source organism: Meghimatium bilineatum (assembly GCA_034231615.1). Lineage (NCBI taxonomy): Eukaryota > Metazoa > Mollusca > Gastropoda > Stylommatophora > Philomycidae > Meghimatium > Meghimatium bilineatum. Next base: position 8,421,289 of record CM067320.1, on the reverse strand, counting down.
CTGCGGACTATTTTACTGCGCAGAAAGAAATATTCATGAAATCTTATTTAAAGTTTTTGTCTTGTGTGAGGATAACTAACTTAATAAATAATTCACACATTTCCTGTAATAATTCAATTGTAATTTAATTTATTTAAGAATCACTTGAAGATTTTCAAAACGTTAACTACATAAATTGTGAGCTTACACCAACTATAAAACACAAATTTATCCTGATTGAAACCAAAAAGCTAATTATAAATTCAATCTTCGTACCAATATTGTGTTGTCAGTGTCAGACATGGGGATTAACTGAAGAACAAGAGAGAGTTTATTACGTAAGAGGAACGACCAAACGTGTCATAGACCGAAAACTGATCGCCATTCAATCATACGACGTGGTGTATCAACATTAACACAGAAACTTGCAGCACTATACTCTTTACCATTTTACCAAAATAAAAAGCCGGTGTTATCAAGATAGATGGAGAGCTCTTGAAAGAAGACAAATAACCCACATACCTCGGAGTTACTTTTGATGAAAAGCTGAAATGGAAGCAGCACATAAACAAAGCAACAACAAAAGCCAAGAAGACGTTAGCTATCCTGAGAAAACTAAGTGAAACCACATGGGGAGCCATTGGGAATATACCCTGTAAAGTGTACCAGCAAGGCATAAGACCACACCTGGAATATGGTTCAGCTGCGTGGTGTCCTGCATCAAACACCACATTACGTGAACTAGATAAAGTGCAAAACCTGGCGCTCAGGATAATGCTGGAGCAATGAAATCAACGCCCATAGTAGTGATGCAGAATATGGGAAGAATACAAACACTTGGCGAACGCAGAGACACAAAGGTGCTAATACAAGCAGAAAAGTTTAAGTGTATGCCAAGTCATCCAATGAAGGAAAGATTCCAAAATCTAGCAATGTAACGATTAAAAAGAAGCAGTTTTATCCACCAAGCTAAACGACTCCATAGACAACTTACAGACCTACCTGAAGTTGAGAGCCCCTTAAGGTCTGTACCAGAACAAATCCCTTGGAGAGAAAGGCATGGAATATCAATATACCTCGTACATTCAGACCCACGTGAAAGGAATACTAAGCGGGGACGAACAGAACAGTGTGCAGCGAAGGACAGTTACCCTCGGTTTCCTGAACGAGGAATATCCACAAGACATATGGTTCAGTGTGCACAGATGGATCAGCACAGAATGCAGTGAGGAATGGAGATTCGGGTGTATATATAAAATATCCACACAAGCCTAGAGGTACGATCAGAACATCAACAGGGAAATTCTGCAATAATTATGATGCAGAAATCCAAGCAATTATGGTGGGAGCTGAAAAACTTCTGAATTCCAACCCTGGTCCACAGTGTGTGGTATTCCTGACAGATGCAAGGTCAGGGCTTCAAGCTCTCCAGTCTGGAAAACTAACAGACTTGAAAAAAACTACTTAATGAACTGTCTTACCGGTATAGGGTAACCATGCAGTGGATACCATCTCACTGTGGAATAACAGGAAATGAAAAGCAGACCAACTGGCCAAGGAAGTGCTGCCGAAGACCAGCCAGATGTACCAATCACCTACCATCAGAAAAAAACAGATGATCCAGTCAATAAGAAAGCCACAAGCACCAACACAAGATAACTATCACATTATGAACAGATCAGAACAAGTTATAATTCTACGTAGCAGAACAGGACACAACCGACTCCGCAGTCACATGTACACAATGTTCAAGATTGACAACAATGCCATGTGTACATGTGGGCAGGCAGCACAGAGTACCAAGCATATACTTCAAAAGTGTTCTGAGCATGAAACTCTGAGGCAGACATATTGGCTAGAGGAAACAACACTGGAATCAAAACTCTATGGGACACTGTATGAACTACAAAAGACATTGAGTTATTAAGGAGACAGAATTACAGATATAGACATGTTTCAAGTGAACGAAAGAAGAAGACGAATCATACTACCCCCTACAGCAAAACTAGAGAACAGTCAATAGATAGATAGATAGACTAGTAGATTTCCAGTAGCATAAGAGATGACAATACGTTCGGTTGAATCATGACCAACTTCAGCCAAATTTGGATTATTATATTATTTCACTAGCCCATCAGTCACGGATGTCAACCAAAATATTGTCTCTTAACTGTCAAATATGATTGTAAGAGGAGAGACGACTGTAATACTCGTCTCTATTGAATATGAATCGCAGAGATTCGGTTACTAACAATTTATTGCATACAGTTCGGCACTTATTTAATGTATCGAAACTGATTGGATATTGGTGATCGATATAATTAATTCAGTGCCAATGTTCTATAATAACTTTCATTTGGATTGTAACATATGTCTAGAAGGGAGCTATCACAAGTGCCAATGTGTGTGTGTACATATTGTGTGTTTAGCAGAGGTATAATCATTGTCTACAATGCTCCCTAGTTTAAGTAATCGTTCTGTGGCGTTCCTTTTATTGATAGGTAAACTTTAGCAACTATGATTGTGTGGCAATGTGGGCATGTCACACATTGTGTTTGTTTTATGAACATTGTTAAAATAACGAGTAGGCTACATTAATACTAGAAAATAAGTAAAATAAACACATAATTAATTTGATCATATTTACTCGTATATAATATATTTACGACTTCCGGTAATGACGTCCGTTGATGGAGGGCGTTTCTCTAATCAAGTCTGGGTCACTCCGTCGATCGTTGGATTAATCAACTAACATCGTAAAGTCCAAACCAATTTGTGTAACAGAAGTCAGTTCATTCCAATTCTTTTTCATTAATTACTGAGTTTCGAGAATAAATGTCTTCGTAGGATAACTAACACCCATTAAAGTGAATTCAAATCGAATGGTAAAATCAGAGAAGAGACACATCAAAATTTTATCACAGATGTTATCAGAAAACGCTGTTGGTCCTACATCGGGCATGTCCTACGCGCAGACACAAACATAATACACCACCAGTCTCTTGAATGGATACCTTCAGGCAAAAGAGCAAGGGGTAGACCAAAAGAAACACTCAGGAGAACAATACTTAGAGAAAGTAAGACAGCAAACATTCATACTATTCAAGAACTGCACAGAATAGCTTTGAACAGACAGAATTTGAGAGATCTGCCCTCTGCCCTATGCGCTAACTTCAGCGCAAAAGGAAAATGAATTGAATTGAATATATTTACCGTTCATTCTCATACTCCCACTGGATATCTCTTGCAGACGGACATTGGTCTTACTAGATTTCCAGCAAGATGTAGTCCTGGGGACGGAGATGTGTTGTGTCCCCGTTTTATTTGCGTCATTGGTCCAACACATCAGATTTCAGATATAATATTTATTTTCGTATTGTAGGCCTATACGTTACCAAGACTCGCGCTCGATCGCCAAATCGTTCTGCCCTTTTAGTAATTACGTAATAAAATAACGAACTCGTATTATAAAATAACAAATATAATTTTTTTTAGCAGGTCTACATTCTAAACACAATTTATATACAGCTAGATATAGCACAACTCTTGCAAGAATAATGACAAGAAACAGTTGCCGCATTACTCATTTTCCTACAGATTATGTATAAATGCGCATACATGTAGTACATTCAAATAATTTTGCTAATAGACTCAACACAATCCTGCATACTCAACAATATCGACTGTCATTGACTGTCACCATCGATTTCATTATCAGATCAATTATATGGGATGAAAGTCAAAACGCTTGCCTCATCGATTTCAGAATTTAACACCTTTTCATGTGTCTCACGACATGACGTGTCTTTCTCCACAGAATCAACAGTTACACGATTTGTTATGGAAGCAGAACCAATAGATTCTTACAACTATCTATCGATTAAAGCTAGGAAAACGACATGTTCAATATTTCAAACACAAAAGATATTTCAAATATATCATGTGACCAGTGCAGTTGATACTAAAACTAAATCAAAATAACCAAACTGTCAGAAGTTGTCCAACAAGGTGAAAAGTTCCGCAGTAACAAAACTAAGACACGATAATAACTATTATAATATATTACTGTTACTCATTTAACTAATACATTTACAATATATACTGCTGTTATAACGACTAATAAAAGTAAATTCAAGTAGGAAGCATGAGGATAAATGAAAATGATGCTTACAGTTGACGGGAAATGATGGGAAATTACATGTGTACTGTCTCAGTGATGTGAGTACACAGGTCGAATGGCTTAACGAGATAACATCTTTAGGCTGGCGCAGATTTAAAATAACACATATCAACAGCAGCAAAATTATGGCTTTAAAAAAACGTTGGAGATATGGGTTGCTATTCTATGAGAATGAGAATATTCAAGCACATGAGAAAAACTAAAGAGTGTTAGGCCTATATCGAAAAGTGCCTGCAAGATGTGTTTCCTTCGGTGGCTTGAGCTATGTGCATATAAACTACCACAAAGGAGCTTTTTTTTAAAGAGAACCAAGTAGTCTGCAAATATATGTTTTTTTTACACTTTTCATCCCCCCCCCCCCCCCCCCCCCAAAAAAAAAACAACAACTATTTCCCGGAACTTAGTAAACAACCCTCATCCAATGAACACAGGGCTTTGTTTGGCACAATCGTATTAACAATCCAATAAACGCTCACAGGAATTAATAAAAATCAAAGGGCACATGTTTCTAAAGGATAGACAGAAAGCAAGATTCGGGCAGATCAGAAGTTCTAGTTTATTGTACAGTACATGATGTATAATATGAGCTGGATGGAATAGTACGAACACATAAAAACGCAGAACACATGGACTTTGAAGCATGGATATACGATGTTAATAATTATTAACATAAGTATTATTATAGTTAAGATTATAATCTGTTAATATTCTTAAATCTCGGAGCCAAGTAACGTCAACAAATTGTTGACATGGAAACCATGGTCCTCCCAGACTATCTCAAATTGTTCATTAAAATGTTGTATCAGGACTGCAAAACAATTAAGTGAAACGAAACGAGTAGATCCATATTTGAAACATGTATTCCAAACATGTATAAATCTCTTAAAGTCGTAGGTGAGGAGCTCCAGAAAAGGAGATAGGTGCATATCACATCAAGGAGACCAGTGTGTGGTTGAAACAAACATCTCTACTCGTGTCTTCTTCTTCAGCGTTCAGTTTCTCATAATCCCAATAATAATCCCGATAAAAAATAATAATAATAATTTCGAGTACAAATGCTACAGACGAATTCTACGAATTTCCTATAGCGAACATAAGACCAATGTGTACGTAAGAAATAAAGTAGAGATATTTACAGGTGTTCAGGAGCCATTGCCTTCAATAGTGAAACGACGAAAACTAGCACGGTTCGGACATGTATGCAGGCACGATTCATTGTAAAAAATAATACTGCATGGAACTGTCGAGGGTGGAAGAAGCAGAGGGGTCCAAAAAAAGGCATGGACAGGGCAAGATATTTCCACACTCATCCGCATCGCTGAGGATAGAATTCGCTGGAGGACTCTGTGCGCTGAGGCATCCAATGTGGTACCCCTACGACCCTGAAGGGCTACTGGTTTATTGATTGATTGATTGAATCCCGATATATCTCTTCTGTAGCAGGACAATGGTCATACTAAATCCCCAGCAGGTTGTAGTCCAGAGAATGGAAATACGCTGTGCCGCCATTTTATTTGTGCCAATGGTCCGACACCTCCGTCTTCGGCAACTACGTATAATAATTGATTTCATGCAAATAACACCACATGTTAACAGAAATGGAAACATAACAATAATATATATTTGTAATCAAATAATTAGCTCATCTCAATAATTTTGAATAAATAAATCAATAATTACAGTCTTCTGCGATCGATTGCTATTACATCTAGTCCAGTATTGGTGACGTATAGAGCGGTTTCTTTTAGATAGATATGGATTCATAACAACCTCCAGGAATTCACTTTACAATCACTAATCCAAACACTGTATAGATCACCAAGTCATTTTTAGAAAACCTTAACTTCTGTGTTAGGAGTGGCACAACCCCTGTGTTGATGGGGCACGAAACAAGAGCAAATATTGACAACACAATTTATCTTCCACGCAAGTCGTAAGAAGCGACTAAGGTTGTGGGATATAGTTTGCTGTCCTATCCCATATATGGTCAGAGTGACCAAGAAGCCATACCGAAGTTGGATGTATTAGGCGGAAAGGCCGCAGATATCGCAGCAACGCTGTTAACCATGACATAGCGTAGCGTTCTAGGAAATATCTGTGATCCTTCAGCGCCGAGTGCAGTGCGTAGGGCAGAAACCAGAGCTGTCCAGTTCGAGCGATGTGATGCTACTGTGTGTAATTCTTGCATGTTGTTGAGATCCATAGTCATACCCTCTTTGATGGTTGTTCTACGAAGAGTTGCTCTTGGTCTTCCTCTTTTTCTTTTGCCATCTGGCACTCATTTTAATGCTTGTAGTGGCAGTCTGTTTTCATACATTCTAAGTCTTTATAAACCTATAAACATGTCCGTTTATAAGTTCACCGTTTTCTGTTTAATGTTATAGGAACAAATTGTTGTTTGGTGTCGTCTCTTGCTTGCATGTTTGACTTGAATTCTTCCCAGCCAATATTTAAGGGTTTTCAAAAACATTTATTTTCATATGAATTTAATTATTTTTTCCATGCTTTTGTTATTTTCCAACTTTAGCAACCATATGTTAATACATATATTGCTTTGGAGTTAAACAGTCGTAGTTTGGTATATTTACTTATTGTTTTTTATTTCCAGATGTCTGTTATATGGTGAATGCACTCAATGCCAACGCAACTCCGACTGGATCTCTTTTGTTGTATCTCCATCCTGTGTTATTTAGCTGCCTAAAAAGGAATAGTTATCAACTTTTTGAATCATTTCTCCGCTGATAATTATTTTAAAATTACAGTGAAGTGTTATCTTGAATGCCAATTTGTTCTGACAGATGACAACGTCGATTAAACTTATCTTGTGTCTTAGCTGCATGGAGATGGACTCAACTCATTCCAACCGAGGAGACTTATACAAGTCAGTAAACATTATGTCTTCTGGCCGAAAAGACTCCTATAAGACATACTCCAATGACATTCATGTTTTTTTCGGTATTTATATCAACATAAGAATGTTTCCAATCGAAAGTGTAATATGTCCACATTACTTCTTGCATGATTTTTATGTGTATTGATATCAATTTTGTTAAGTTATTGATAAGTTTTGATAATGGGGGTATGTGACGTCATTTTTCCTTATATGTTTTATATATTTTTTTCGTAAAATAATAACTATTTTATTTACTTTGGTCTCATTTATTATGAAATACAACCTGACAAATGTTTCTAGCATCGTGTTTGTAAATTTACGCCATTTTGTAAGAAAAATTAACCATATTTTCATTTGAGTTTCGTGTAAAGTTAATAACATCAAGTGAACTGCAAAGTCAAGATCACTAAGAGTTATATCATATATTCATTTTATGCTAAAATATTCATTTCTGGTGTCGTTTTTCATAACTCAAAGCCAAATTAAAAAGCCAAGCAAAAAAGCCAATCGAAAAAAAGCTGTGCGAAAAAGCCAAGCTACAGCGTACTACTTTTCAAGAGTTCGAGAATGAACTCAGAAGAAGAAGAATGAAAGGCATGGCGCTGCCAAGAGTAGAACTAATCAGCAGCAATTAGATATCTACATCAACAACATATAGTAACAGTGGGTGCAACTTTCTGCAAAGGCCACGGATGAGTAATCATAAACATGACTACAGGCATGGGGACGGAATAAATTATTGACATCTGTAATCATCCGCAAGAATAATTTTGCAAGGAAATATGTCCTTGAGACTGTGGAAAGAAATTTCCTTAGGGAAAATATATTTTGACGAGTATAATATCCCACACTGTGAAAGATTCTTTGCTGAAACAGAATTGTTGTCCAAAACCTAGAAGATTAACTATTTATTTAACACTATTTAGCACGGTGAACTCACGATAACCACAATGACTCCGTCTGATCGATTGATTTCAGTTGTACAAGAATGCTCATTATGTGGAATTGTATGTTGCACTCGTGAAAATAAAGGCGCAGATAATAAATAATACATATACGATAATGAGATTGATCGGTAGAATATAACAATGATGCACTGAAAGTAACCTTATGCTACAATGTAATGTATTGAAAAAAGGTGTTTGTTTAGCCGTTGAATGAGACACAACGCATTTCCATTTTCTGGACTATATCCTGCTGGAAATCTAGTTGTACCTTGTCCTGCTACAAGAAAGATTCAGTGGGAGTTTGAGAATGAACGCTGAGGAAGAAGAAGAATTTTGGCCTTTGGATGAGACACGATTCTCTTTTCAAAACGATCAAGCAGGAGAAGTTGTGTGTGGGTTAAATAGGAAAGAGAAAGTTTATATCGATCATTTTAAATTCTGGCCAGGACTAATGTTCTACACACTTAAATAATGAAATAAGAACAGAGATGCCTAGGGATATTTGTGTTGATAGAATACCTTTCAAGAGAATTAATTAGGACCCCATTCGTTACATTTTTGATTATTATTTTGTTTCGGTTGGTCACTATTTATATACTTGGAGTCGCATTGACTATTTTTGGCATGCGATTCAAGGTACGTAAATAGTGCCAACCAAAATTCCAACAATAATTTTTAAAACCTATAGAATGGGGTCCTAATTAATTATGTTGGAAGGTCTTTATTGAATATGGGCAGGGTATAATGATTATGATGAATATTAACGTCAAAAAATTATTGAGTTTGTTTGCGTGAGTTTTCAAACTCCTTCTGATGATTAGAGTCTAGCGAACAGAGACTGCTGTTTGTAATTTGGATGCAATATCTACGTTTCTCGGTCTAAAATATCCGACTTGAGCATGGTTCTGTTGATTCACATTGATTTTCTATAGAATGGGGTAATAAATTATGGGGCCTACATTAAACTTTCATTAGTCGTCTCTTACGATATGCATGGGGAGATCTCCGTGGCGTAATGGCTAAGCGATTTGCCTTGTGTTAAGTTAAAGATATTGCATGTTTGATACAGCACCTGGACGTTTTACTTACAGGTGCATTTGTCCGAGATCTCTGTGAAGTTACGTGCTATGAGGTATACTCTTGACGGACACCATGCTGCTCTGTTAAGAGGGACGAAGTATGTAGGCCTATAAAGAAAGCCGGGTTCAAAGAAATCAGTCCTCTACGTCTTCTGAGAATTTCTTTAAAAATACCTGATAGTTCAGTTGTACTTTTCTTTGCTCTTTTTTCAAATTCGAAATCTCAGGATCGAAATGGAGTTCTAAAACTTGAGCTGCATGTTAAAATATTCTCATCGGTATATCTCCACACGTTGCTGTAGTTATTTATTAATGTATCTTTACTTGCAGCTGTAGTTATTTATTAATGTATCTTTACTTGCAGCTGTAGTTATTTATTAATGTATCTTCACTTGCAGCTGTAGTTATGTATTAATGTATCTTCACTTGCAGCTGTAGTTATTTATTAATGTATCTTCACTTGCAGCTGTAGTTATTTATTAATGTATCTTTACTTGCAGCTGTAGTTATTTATTAATGTATCTTCACTTGCAGCTGTAGTTATTTATTAATGTATCTTCACTTGCAGCTGTAGTTATGTATTAATGTATCTTCACTTGCAGCTGTAGCTATTTATTAATGTATCTTCACTTGCAGCTGTAGTTATTTATTAATGTATCTTTACTTGCAGCTGTAGTTATTTATTAATGTATCTTTACTTGCAGCTGTAGTTATTTATTAATGTATCTTCACTTGCAGCTGTAGTTATTTATTAATGTATCTTCACTTGCAGCTGTAGTTATTTATTAATGTATCTTCACTTGCAGCTGTAGTTATTTATTAATGTATCTTCACTTGCAGCTGTAGTTATTTATTAATGTATCTTCACTTGCAGCTGTAGTTATTTATTAATGTATCTTCACTTGCAGCTGTAGTTATTTATTAATGTATCTTCACTTGCAGCTGTATTTATTAATTAATGTATCTTCACTTGCAGCTGTAGTTATTTATTAATGTATCTTCACTTGCAGCTGTAGTTATTTATTAATGTATTTTTACTTGCAGCTGTAGTTATTTATTAATGTATCTTCACTTGCAGCTGTAGTTATTTATTAATGTATCTTCACTTGCAGCTGTAGTTATTTATTAATGTATCTTCACTTGCAGCTGTAGTTGTTCATCAGTATATTTTCCTTTGGGAGCCGCGTAGCGCAGTGGTTAGCACACTGGCTTCGCATATGAGTAGTCCTGGGTTTCTTCCCCAGTTAAGGCGAAAATGTTTTTCATATCGCAATAGCTCCTGGGTCGACTCAGCCTTAAGTGGGTGCCGGATTAATCCTGGAAGTAAAGACTGCGAGGGAGAGGAGATGGCTATCGCCCTCATTTACAGAGCTACTGAAATTTTAGACCGCTAACATCTCACACCCCTACGGCATTAATGAATGCTATGAGTTACTTTACTACTATATCTTCCCATGCAGCTGTAGTTATTTATCAATTCCCGGCTGCCTTGTACGTATGTGTCAGTAAGATACATGAAAAATACTTCTGCGTTTTCTCTCTGATAACTAACATGAATGTTCGTGTGATTTCTACCAAGGAGCGTGAAGTACATTGTGCTGCCAGTGTCACAGCAGAGCTGTGTTATTATTTTACACATTCGATTTCGGCACGCCTTTTATTTGGGTATGCTTCCAGAGCCTGTAACAGCCCTCCTAACTGTGGCCAAGTAATAAAAAAAAGACTGAATGTTATCGCCCATTCTGAGCATTGAAATTATATATTTTTATTTTAATAAAACGACTACAATGCTGGTCAGTTTTATTATTTTCTGACTTCATATATTCATGTTCTTTATTAACCACGAGTTGATACAAAAGTTATTACGTAATATGCGTGTTGTCGTCTGGACTTATCAGTTTTGTTGTCATATATTTCTTTTCAAGATATTGACCTTAACTAGATGAAATAGTCCAATATTACATTACCATTTCAGAGGCATCAGTTGATGAACATCGTATGATTCTTGATGAATATCGTATGATTCTTGATGAATATCGTATAATTCTTGATGAATATCGTATGATTCTTGATTTATTTTTTTATTAGGAACCAGCATCACTGTAGATGGGGTATTCCTATAAATTCTCTGTCATTCTGTCAGACATCTAACAGCATCTAATCTCACTATCCCAATCAGCTGTTATTTTTAGGTTCTTCTGGTCTTTCCAGTAAGGACGTAATTTCTCCCCACCCCATTGGTCACTCCCATTTCTATAATTCTCTGAACATGTAGCCCCTACATGCACACGGTGAATATCGCACAGGATGTGATCAATAAACCGATTCATTCGAGAGTACCGTTTCCTGGAGACCACCACGATAACAACGGAAACTAGAAACTATTGGGTTTTTTTTCAGCGTTCTAGAATTATTTCGATTGCTTCACAATACAATGTATTGTGCTCAATGATTACATGGTGCCCATCCTTGCCGCCTCTTTTTACAAGCCATGCACTTTACTCTCATATATAATTATTACAAATAAATAATGACTGGAAATATTTACCAAGAATAAATTGTGAACGCGAAAATGCGTGGTAAATGAAGAGCTAACAATCTCTTTAAAAAGAACGTTTCGACAAACAGGTATATATCAAGTGGCCTGCGGAACACAAAACAGCTTCTATGTGAGGTTAGTTAGTTAGTTATTCCTCTAGGGTCAAAGACGGCACATAGGGATGTCATAGATTTCCATGTCTCTCGTTTCATTGCTATTTGCTTTAGATCTTCATTGTTTCTGATACCGGTTGTTAAACGTTCTCTTGTAATAGTTCTACATAAAATTTCTTTTGGTCTTCCTCTTTTTCTCTTGCCCTTTGGTGACCACATCAAAGCTTGACAGGGGAATCTTTCAGTATCCATTCGTAGCGCGTGAGGTACACGTAACAAAACTCTAACCAAAACTACGAAAACTATCGGTTATGTTCAAGTTATCCTGTTTCTTCAAGTGTGATATTCAAAAGGCTTTGGATATCGTGTATGGTTCGGCATATTTTTCTCTTTCTTTAGTCCGGAGTTATGGAGATGTGGTACAGAACCTTGAAAGAAAATGTCAGAGCCGTAGATTCATCGTCAGAGGGAATTAGAGCGAGGATTACCTTAAAATTATGTTTCATTCAATCTATTTGAGAGCTTTTTTTTGAAAAATTCATATGGGTAATGGGTGTGTGTGGGAGGGGGGGGGGTGTTACCGACCTTTTGGCAAAACAATTCTTAGTGCTAAACGACTTCCGGTACATGATGGCAAAGAGAATGTATATGTTCTCATATGCTCATATGCAATTGGGTATTCCTCCTGAAAGCAATGGCAAACTACAGGAGTATTGTGCCAAGAATTTCCTTATGTATGTGTTAAAGTTTTCGTTTGAAATTTGAGAGAGTTCAAGAAGGATGGCTTTTAAACACCATATTAAGAAGGAAGTTCGATTATTTCGGCCATGTGAAGAGACATAATTGCATGGAAAGAGTGTTGTTGGAAGTGGAAATAAAAGGCAGTAGAGGCAGAGACGTCGCTGGACAAGAGATATTCAGAAATTCATCCCCAATTCGCTAGAGGAAGCGGGACAACTTGCCAGAGACTGCTGGGATTTCAGGTGATTTATAAGGAAGACTACATCTGAAAAGTATAAGTCACATGACACACACTAGAACTCATGGTCTGATTTCTAGAAGAGGGGGGGGGGTGGGGGATTTGAACCCCCCAAACCCTTCTTCCTTATCTACGGGATTTGAACACCCCAAACCCTTTTTCCTTATCTACGGGATTTGAATACCCCAAACCCTTCTTCTTTCGTATCTACGGGATTTGAACACCCCAAACCCTTATTCCTTATCTACAGGATTTGAACACCTCAAACCCTTCTTCTTTCGTATCTACGGGATTTAAACACCCCAAACCCATCTTCCTTATCTACGGGACTTGAACACCCCAAACCCATCTTCCTTATCTACGAGACTTGAACACCCCAAACCCTTCTTCATTATCTACGGGACTTAAACACCCTAAAACCTTCTTCCTTATCTACGGGATTAGAAAATGTAGAGGGTCAATTGCCACCACAGGCAATTGTACATTTCGACCTTTCAGAACATAATGGCAGTCTATTGAACGTAAATATGCGGCCGAAGACGAATATGTCTGGTCATTGGCGCATATAAAATCGACACATCGCATTCCATTCTCTGGACTACGTCCTGTTGGAAATCTATTGGGGCTATTGCCCTGCAACAAGAGAGATTAAGCGAAAGGTTCAGAATGAACGCTGAAGAAGAACATAAATATTACCTAGAAAATGACTACAACTAAAGCGAAAAATAATGGGATAATCGATGCATCTCGCATAGGGCATGCTACCAACACACGATACTATATGGGATAATCGATTCACCCTGCATAGGGCATGCTATAACACACGAAAATATATGGGATAATCGATTCATCCTGCATAGGTCATGCTAACAACACAAGATGCTATATGGGAACTCCGACCAATATTAAAGGACTCAATGGAGATAGAGGAGTGTACCGAGATAATCACCATATATATATATATATATATATATGAAATATATCCATAGCTCTAAAAAAAGCAACATGGTGGCATAGATTGTGGAGACCATTTCAAAATTTGTTAAATGAGCCAAATGAGAAAGATGATGATGTGAATTGTAATGAAAAGAATAAGAAGTAAAATTAAACCAGAAATTGAAGATGAGCAATGTGGATTCGTATAAGGCAGATTTTTATATGGCAAACACTGCAAATACATCTCGAAAACATTAATAGAAAGAATGACTGAAGTAAACATAGATCTTTATTTGTGCTTTATTGACTATACTAAGATTTTGAAGAGGTGAAACATGAAGAAATAATTAGAATGTTAGAGAATTTAAATATTGATAATAAAAATCTGAGAATAATAAGGAATGTATGTTGGTAGCAAAGAGCAGCCATAAGAATTAATAACCAAACAGAAGTATTTCAACATCAAACAGGGAGTTAGACAAGGTTGTGCTGTTCAATGTATACGGTTAAATAAAAATGAGATCCATACAAAATATGCCAGGAATATCAGTTGAAGAACATATTATAAACAACATACGATACACTGATGATACAGTTTTGATAGCCGGAAATGAAACATGGTCACATTAATGATATATATTATTGCAAACTACCAACATAGAACCGGAACCATCAGCCGTTATATACTGAGAGATTTACTGAAGTGGAGATCGGAGCACCTATGGGCGTGTCCTGTGTGTGAAGAGGATAATCAACAGACATAATACCTAATATTATTGCAAACAAAATCCAAAACAAAGGGCTTAGTCTGAATAGCAGAAAAACGGAAGTAATGGTAGTATGAAAGAATAAATTTCCTCCAAAATGCAACATCACCGCAGATTGGATCAGTCTGAAGTAAGTCAACATATTCAAATATTTAGGTACATTGATAACACCATACGGAAGATGTATTAAAGTTGTCAGATATAGAATTGCCCATTCATAGGCAGAGGTAGCAGAAGTGTCGTCTTCTACAAGAATGTTAAGAACACTATGGACAGATAGAAAGCACAAGAAGATATCTTGAAAGAAGTTAGTTGTTATGATAATCAAGAAAGCGCTGTTTACTTGCATCAGAGACAGCCCAAATTTTGTAAACACTTCATAAGAAGAGGAACAATTGGACACATTGTTGCAACAGTAGGCAAGTTGAAGAGCACAAAGAGTAGAGGAGGACTAGAGATAAGATGCTAGACATCCAGGCTCTGTGGCATTGGTGAACATTGGTATCAGAAATACTTGAAAGCATACAAACAGAGGGATGTGAAAAGACAGGATGACCAAAGCCACATGTCATGAACTATAGAGAGAATTGGATAATCTACACAGTGATGTCACTACAAAAATAATTGTTTGATGCATGTGTTTGGTAAGTGCACATTTCATACAAAATATCATTTTTCTTCTTCTATGTGACATGCCCTTAGTAGATCATTGTCATAACAGCTACTCTGTAAATATCCATGTTCAGTGTAACTGTCTAGTCTCCTCTAGTATCATATATAAAAGGTATGTGATATCATGTATTCAATATAGTATTGGTCTTCCTGTTGCTTGCCTCCATGATTAATTTAACATAATTAAAATCACTATATTTTCCTTTCCTTTATCTTTTAAAATACATATAATATTATATCATTTAAATAAGTCTATATTAACTAGAAATAACATCTCAGTAAACAGCCAAATACTGGAAGAAGTCTCTAACTTTTCAATTACTTGGGCAACTGAATGTTTGTTGACGGAGACTCCATGAAAGAAAGAAATACACGCATAGCAGTTGCAGCTAGCATATTAACTAAACTACGGTAACTAATATCTGGGAATCAAAAGACTTAGGAAGAAACACCAAGCTAATGTTATTCAACTCATGTATTGTCTCAGTATTAACATATCGAAGTGAAAGCTGGAAATCAACTCAAGCAACTAAACAAAAATTAAACATCTCGAAAGAAAATGTCTCCGGAAACTGATGAACATAAAATGGAGCGATTTCGTAACAAATAGTGATTTAAGAAATAAAACACGTCAAGAATATGTTTCAAATATCATAAGAAAATGCAGATTGAAATACTTAGGTCATATTGTAAAACTAGAAAACAGAATAAACCAACAAGCCCTTATGTGGACATCTGAGGGTAAAGAAAACGAGGAAGGCCTAAAGCAACATTAAAAAACACCAAACGTAAATAACAGGCTGCAAGACTATACAAGAACTAAAACTGCAGGTAGCGTACTTCGACACACGAAGAATCAAAACCTCTACCCTATGTGCCGCCTGCGGTATGAAAGGAACAAACTAAGTAACTAATACCAACAAGTGAGATAAACTATGATTTTTATATACGGAGCACTAGAGTACAGTACACTTTACCCTACAGTTGAGACTACTCAGTCTACAGTGATTAGTGTGGGAATGAATCACAGTGGAATGCATGATTCACACTTAGTTACATCGGTTTCGTAATGTATTGCTGAGCCAATAGTTTCCATAATAAATATCTTTACTTCCTTAAGCTTATAGTATGTAAATTTATATGAATCAACACAGAATGTATAAGCGTATTATAATAATAATTAAAATAAGTGTTTACCAGTTACTCGACATCGCCTCGGTCGCCATATTGTTTACAGGTAACGACGGAGGTCTGCTGAGACTTTTCATTGGTCAATTCTGAGAAGTAAAGAATGATTGCTGCAAGTACGAAAACTTAAAACTTTGTGGATTGATCACAAACTGATAACTAATATTATTGTAGTATAGTGAATATCAAGAATAGGAGAACAACATGAAAGAGAAGAAAACAAACAAAGAGGTTCTAACAACTTAATATGAAGAAAGAATTATTAAAGGAAGTAAAGATAAAGCAAATAAAATATTTTGGACACATTAAAGGACATAACACCTTGTTAATACCTTACTTGAGGGTAAAGCCGAGGGGAGACGAGCAAGAGATAGGCAGAGACACAAGTGGGATAGTAACACATCACAAGATGGGCAGGTTACAGTCTAGCAGATTTCACCACTAAAAGAAGAGACAGTGGATGTTGAATGTCTGTTGCAGCCAACCTCCGTTGGGGATACGGCACGTGATAATGATGATAGTTAATATCGCTAGTCTGTTTACATGATTGTATACTTCCTTTAGACCAGACCGTTGTGACAGAAGCTACATCATGTATAACTATAACAGTGGGCATCCGTAGTGCAACCAACGATAAGCCGCATTTCTCAGTATTCTCATTTCCCAGACCAGACGTTCGCATTGCAAACGTGAAAACGTGATGATTCTTTATCAATAGTGCTGCAAATTCTTGTCTACATCGATGTAGGTATACCATTTTGTAGACATGGTATTTGAGAGATAGACTGTGGTCAATGGTACCAAAAAAGACCACTCTATAAACATATTCCCATTGCGCGGGTTGGTGCTTGGCATCCTGATTGCTGTGGTGCATCTCCGTCTAGTTGCCTACGTCTTTAGCATCTGTACTTTCTAGGGCAGACTGGTTTTGAATATGGCAGCCAAGTTTATATAAGATATAAGCACATTCAATGCGAACGAAATTAGAAGAAGAAGACCAGTCTATCACATCGCTGAATATTTTGTCCATCAAAGAAAACATTGGGATTGTCTACCTTAACTATCATCATTATCAAGTGCCGTCTCCGCAACGAAGGTTGGCTGCAACGTATCTCCAACATCTCCTGTCTCTTGTCTTGGTGGTGCACTCTGCTAGACTGTAACCTGTCCATCGTGTAAGGTTACTCTCCCACTTGTATCTCTGCCTACCTCTTGCTCGCTTCCCTTTGACTTTACCTTCAAGTAAGGTCTTCAATAAGGTGTCATGTCTTTTAATGTGGCCAAAGTATTTTATTTGCATGATCTTTATTTCTCTTAGTAGTTCTTTCTTCATATTAAGTGTCTTTAGCACCTCTTTATTTGTTTTCTTATCTTTCCATGATGTTCTCCCTATTCTTCTATATACCCACATCTCAAAGACATCAATTTTGTTTTCTAATTGTTTATTTAGTGTCCATGTTTCTGAGCCATACATTAATATGGAATAGATGTAGCATTTTATAATTCTCATTTTTAACTTGTTTGTAATTTGTTTAGATATTAATAATTTCCTCATGTCATTGAAGGTACTTTTAGCCATTCCTATTCTCTTTTTAACTTCTGTTTCACATCTGCCATCATTTGTGACTATGTGTCCACGATAGTGATACTGTTTTACTTGTTGTGGTTTCTCTCCCTGTATGTTTATGTTTACCTCCTGTTCTTCTGTGTCTTTGCTGATTATCATGGTTTTTGTTTTTTGAATGTTTATATCCAGTCCATATTCATTACTTGATTTATTGACTTGATCTATCAGTCTTTGTAGTTCATATTCACTTTCTGCCAAAAGAACAGTGTCATCTGCATATCTAATGTTGTTTATTATTTTCCCATTGATCTTGAGTCCTGGCATTTCTTCTATATTTTTAAAGATATTCTCTGTGTGGATATTAAATAGGCTTAGTGAAAAAATGCATTCTTGTCTTACCCCTCTTCTTAACCTTAACTATACAATTATTTAAAGAGCACAGCAACATGGCCGCCTTGTTATGATTGATATAAAAGCAGGACTCCTAAAATATTTTGTAAAATGAATGTAGTCTAAGAAGCAAATGTAGCAGTCATCAATCAAGTACCATGCCGATGGCGTAGTCGATCATGTTTCTCCACTACTCTCTGTCTCTTGTGTTGTTAATAAGCCCGGTTAGTGAACTTCTACCACGCCATAATACTAGTCTATCTAGCAACTTCTCTCTTTGTCGCCCCCTGTCTCTTCTCTCATTGATCTTTCCAGTTGTTATTAAGTGTTCAAGCTGTGTTCTCAGCACACCCCCCCCCCCCCGGAAACCTTGACTGTCTGACCCTAATGTTTGATCGTTTTACGCAGTCATCACCGTCAGTACAAACTCCTGTCGCGCGTGTACTAAGCTTCCATCGAGTGTCGTCTCTGATTTCTTGTGTTCAACCCCTTGCTTTTCTTGGTAAGCCCCCAGACCTTGTTTTTCACCGAGACATCATTCGCCCATTATGATAATATAAATTACGTTTTACACAAAGTCCATCAGATTTACATGTAATGCACAAACTAGGCTACCACTACGGGTATGAACAATAACAATAGGTCTATAGTATGCAAGGCAGATTTATCATTTCAGCTTTAATGTCATTTTAAAGAAAATAAACACTGAACAAACAGTAAAAGTAGTAGTAACATCACAAATACTTTAGATATCAGAAATTTAACAGTAGATACATCCAAGGAAACAATGACGTAAGGGTAGGACCTACACATGAATTGTCAGAGACGCGCATTGTAAAGCTGATTAACCTTGTGTTTTACGGAAGACGTCCGTCTCCGCAACGAAGGTTGGCTGCAACGGACCTCCAACATCCTCTGTCTCTTGCCTTGGTGGTGCACCCTACTATACTGTAACCTATCCATCTCGTGATATTTATCTCCCACTTGTATCTCTGCCTACCTCCTCTCGACT
Source organism: Meghimatium bilineatum (assembly GCA_034231615.1). NCBI lineage: Eukaryota > Metazoa > Mollusca > Gastropoda > Stylommatophora > Philomycidae > Meghimatium > Meghimatium bilineatum. Next base: position 8,402,048 of record CM067320.1, on the reverse strand, counting down.
TTACCCTCAAGTAAAGTCTTCAACAAGGTATCATGCATTTTATGTCCAAATACATTATTGAATTAGCCCTGCATAAAGGTAAATGGTGTAGCACTGAAAGTTGTGAATAGATTCACATATCTAGGCAGTACGTTATCACAAAATGCCAACGTTGATGATGAAGTATATACAAGGATCGCCAAAGCAAGCAGTACTTTCGGCAGATTGTACGCAAATGTTTGGTGTAGAAATGGTATTAACCTACAGACTAATCTGAAAGTTTACAGAGCAGTGGTACTTACAGTGCTATTATACGCTAGTGAAACATGGACTGTGTATAAACGTCATGTGAAAAAACTCAATCCTTTTCATACAAATTGTCTCAGAAAAGTTATGAACATCAGATTGCAAGACAAGATTCCAGATACCACTGTCCTTGATAGAGCTGGTATCCCAAGCATTGACACGATCCTGATGCAGACACAGATTCGTTGGGCAGGTCATTTGGTGCGTATGCCAGACCATCGTCTGCCAAAGATACTTCTATGGTGAGCTAGAGAAGGGTATACGATCTCAAGGTGGCCAAAGGAAGCACTACAAGGACTCGTTAAAGAACTCACTGAAAGCATTTGAAATAGACCACGATACATGGGAAGAACTTGCACAAAATAGATCTACATGGCGTTCTAAAATAAAAAAGAGCGCATCATCTTGTGAAAAGAAGAGAAATGCAGCAGCTCAACAGTTGAGAGCAGCTAGAAAGTCACGGATAGACCAAGATCCGTCTACAGTCGTCATTCCATGTCCAAACTGTCCAAGGACATTTACAGCTCGAATAGGGCTCATTAGCCATCTACGAACTCATAATCAAGGACATAACTAAAATTGAATTTTCAAAAGTGGATGTAACAAATGGTCATCATCACTTGTGATGGACGAACAAACAAAAAACAACACATATTGAATTGCTCTTTATTTTTTTTAAGTGTTGTTAGAACTTCTTTGTTAGTCTTCTTCTCTTGCTATAAAGTTCCCCCTATTCTTCTATATATGCACATCTCAAAGGTATAAATTATGTCTTCTGGTCGTTTCTTCATTGTCCATGTTTCTGAGCCATAGACCTACACTAAAATAGAATATGTGAAGTATTTTATAATTTACGTATGTACTGAGCCCATTGTTAGACAGTTTTCCATTATTATCGTTCGTCTGTTATGATATTTTCTAGGAATCCATGCAATTTGATCTTCTTCGGGTGACATATTTTTTTCCAGAATGTATTCTTCTTTCTTGATGTTTGAACTCCTAACGAATCTGAACGAGTTAACTTGCCGCAGTCAAGGGCATTTAAAAATAGTGTGGTGCATTTCTTATCCAGCGTCGTGTTGATCGGCCTTTACCCGTTACCAGCAACCGTGATTTCCATTGACCATTTTTCCATGATGTTGTCTCTTTATGTGGTAACTCATCGGACAACTACGCACTCACAAACCCAAATCACATATGTTTTTTTTATATAGGCCTACATGTTCACCACATTGTTATTGTTTTTCATGCCGTGATCGCTTTCGAAGGAGAAACACCATTACTTGGTAACACATAGTTTTCCTATTATAATGATGTTTGGAAGCAAATACTCTTTGATGTTTGCTTATTTACTCGGTTTAATGTGGTCTTGCTTATGACAAAAAAGTAATCTTTTGTAATCTAGTATCGTCTCCGCAACGAAGGTACTGTTCTTTAAACTTTTTTTTGGGAAGATTCTAAACAATATGGCGAACGGAGGAGGCGACCCAGTTATTTTAGCAACAGCAGGTTATGATCACAGAATACGATTTTGGCAAGCACACAGTGGAATATGCCACAGAACAGTGCAACACCCAGATTCAGTATCCTTGTCGCACCATATTGTTATAGACTGTGTTTTCATCTTTCCAAGTTATTGTTGCCAATGCAAACGTTGACTAAGTTCAGGAGTCGTGCAGTCAACCAACTTTAGTAACAGTTAGTTATCCTGAGGCTAACTATCTAACAGAACAATTTTACACTTTACACACAGTAACAAACAGTATTAATTGATAACTTACGGTTATTGGCGCAAGTTGCTTTTAATTCTTCACTGTGATATTTGTTCTAGTTTTGAGGTGTATAGTGTATAGTGTATGTATTACCTAACCTTTGCAGTGTGCTGTGATTAGTAGAATTGGTAATAGTTGCTTCTACAGCTACACTATGTACTATGTAGTACTACACTACACTCTACACTAGTCTAAGTCTACACTGTAGACTCTACAGTGCGATATAAATATCACAGTTTTAGTAAGTTTTACTAGGCATTAGGACAAAGTTTTCAAAATGGGTTTACAGAATTTTAAATACCACAGTTAGATAGCCCTTGAAAATTGCAATCCACATTGTTTCATGTGATGCAAAAATTGATCACCGGACGCTACCAAAACAAGGGAAGTAATTTAAGCCACATTCACTTTCGCATCAACTTACGATTTCCTAATGCCTAGTTTTACTTTACAATTACATTTTTAACTAGGCGACGTCATGGATTTCCATGTAACACCAATGAAATTAATAGCTGCGGTGACATCACATCCCGGCAATCACCGAGTTCAAATCTAGACACAGACGAACCTACGCATAATCTGTTTCTTTTCCAATTTATATATTTTTTAACATTTCCTATTATTTGTACTGAGCGATCTGTATTTCTGCTCACTACACACGGAGCGAGGTGCGCGCACGCATTAGAAATATTATTTCTAATCCAACCGTACTTTAAGTACTTAACCATAAGCTTGCCAAATCACAAACCAAGGTTAGGACATACCACGAAAGTAGAGCAAAGGTCACAGTGTAGAATTAAAAGTAACTTGAGCCATAGAATTTGTATTTAGAATTAAGTTATATTACTTGAAAAGTAAAGTTAAAGGCATATATATTACTTTGGAATTAGTATTTAGATTAGGGATGGGGGTTAGGGTTAGAGTTAGTTATAAATTAAAAAATAAATTAGTTATACAAGTTATAATTAAAAATGTGGTTGAGGTCGTTTGTGTCTGGAGATTTGGTCACTGCATTCATTAATTTCATTGGTGTTACATGAAAATCCGTGACTTATGCTACTTGAAAATATAAACAGTGTGCTATTTATAGCACAGTGAAGAATCAAAAGCAACTTTTACCAGTTTATTTTGTTCACCAGTGTTTTTTTACAATCTTAGGGTTCTTCTTCTTTCGTACACTTGAAACATGTCTATATCTGTAATTCTGTCTCCTGAATAAAACTCAGTCTTTTGTAGTTCATACAGTGCCCCATAGAGCTTTGATTCCAGTTTTGTTTCCTCTAGCCAATATGTCTGTCTCAGCACAATCTTGAAGTATATGTTTGGCACTCTGTGCTTCCTGTACACATGGCAGTGTTGCCAATCTTGAACTTTGTATACATGTGACTGCGGAGTCGGTTGTGTCCTATTCTGAGGTGTAGAATTATAACTTGTTCTGGTCTGTTCATAATGTGATAATCATCTTGTGTTGGTATTTGTGGCTTTCTTATTGGCTTGATCATCTTTTTTTTTCTGATGGTAGGTGATTGGTATATCTGGTTGGTCTTTGGCAGCACCTTCCTTAGCCAGTTGGTCTGCTTTTTCATTTCCTGGTATTCCACAGTGAGAGGGTATCCACTACATGGTTACCCTATACTGGTAAGACAATACATTAAGTAGTTTTTGCAAGTCTGTTAGTTTTTCAAACTGGAGAGCTTGAAGCACTGACCTTGCATCTGTCAGGAATACCACAGGCTGTAGGCCAGAGTTGTAGTTCAGCAGTTTTTTAGTTGCCACACTAAATGCCTGGATTTCTGCATCATAATTATTGCAGAATTTTCCTGTCTGTGTTCTGATTGTATCTCTAGGCTGGTGTGGATATACTATATATGCACCTGCACCTCCATTCCTCACATCATTCTGTGCTGACACATCTGTGTACACTCTGACCCATATATATCTTGTGGATATTCCTCACACTGTTCTGTTCGTCCTCACATAGTATTCCTTTCACATGGGTCTGAATGTATATTGGCATTCCATGTCTTTCACTCCATGGGGTTTATTCTGGTACAAACCTTTAGGGGCTGTCAACTTCAGGCAGGTCTGTAAGTTGTCTACTTTTTTTAATTTTTAGGGTTATAATTTTTAAAATATTAGTATAGGCCTACTACAGAGGTAAATAGGCCGAATGCTTACAGTTGACAGTTGCTGTGAGTGTGAAAATGAGTCATGACAGAAGTCTTACTGACTTCCGTCATCAGTACTGCAGACTATAGAAAAAGTGTAATCATCAGGCCGCAAGGGCTGCCTATTACAAAATTAATAGATTAGGTCTAGGCCTAATACTAATAATGTTATATCAACAAATATTTTGTATATTTAAATGGGCGGAGGGATTTTCCAGAAAAGTTGACGTTAATGATGTATTTTATATAAAAGTTAAATTGATTTTAAAATGTATGGGCCTACCTTTATTATACACCTAAATTGAAATATGCCTATATTTATTTCTATGTTTCAGACTATGAAGTATGGTGCACCAAACACATGCAGTTATCATCCCTGTCTTAATTTGACAGTAGATTATCATTTACAATTTCATAACTGCTAGATACTAATTCATTTTGAAGTAATTAACATTTGTTAAAAATTTGTGCTGTTCATTCAATTCTGAACTATTTTTCAAGCAAAGGAAGGAAAGGTGGCTAATATTTACACAGTATCCTGACATCAGTGGTAGATTGAAGGATCCTACAAGCAGTTGGGATGAATCAGTCATTGATTCTTTAAGCGATTGTTGAAATTGAACTATTATGGTCTTCTGTTCATATGAGAATACTCGCCCGTGTGTTGCCAGGGCCCGAAAGGGGAGCAAAGAATAGCAACACTGTTTACCTTCCACGCATGTCGTAAAAGGCGACTAAGGAGGTTATGGGATGGAGTTGGCTGTCCCATCCCATATAGGGTCAGTGACCCAAAGCCATGCTTAAAATCATTATATTTCACATTCATCATCATCAGTACTATGTTAGACATGACTGGCTTTCCTCCACAGTCGATCGAATTTCAGTTCGCTCATAGCTGCTTCTGGTAGACAATATGTTAATTAAACAGACCTCAGAAAGTAATTCATATTATCAAGAATGTAAATTGTTGTGTGCCATGTATGTGAAATAACAGTGTCATAAACGTTCATATCCAGTATAGAAGTTGTGCAGCAACCTGTGGAGCATTTTCTGATGTTATTTCCTTAAAATATACACAGCAAGTGAATGCATTAGACATGACACCAGACAAACAATTAATCGCTGCTGCAGGTAAAAAAAATTAAGGCATTGATTACAAAGAAGTATAAGCCATATATCATTAATGTTCATGTTTGTACAGACTATGGCAGAATTTCAGAGAATCTCTCCTAAATAACCTTTAAACCTTTTAGCTGCTGCGCACAGGTTTACTTGTTTCTCTATCTTCCTTTAGCTGCTGCACACGAGTTTACTAATTTTTCTATCTTCCTTTAGCTATTTCTCTATCTTACTGCTGTTTTCTATCCCCTCATTGCTGCGCACAAGTTTACTTGTTTCTTTATCTTACAGCTGTTTTCTTTCTTTTCTATCTTACTGCTATTGCAAAAATTATTTTACTCTGCAATTGCCAAGCTTTTGTAGGTATCACATATCCTATCCATGCGCTATATATTTTCTGTTGTCAACAAAAAGCTAGTGCATTGGAAATTCTCTTATTGTTGTAGGACAAGAGTAGGATTCAGCACAGGGGAATAGTCATTGGGGAAAGAATTTAGCACAGCTGGGATTGATTACTGAAAAAATAATGTACCAGCAATAGGGCTAATTAGCTGATTGTAATTTTTAAACAACAAATATTTCACAATATACTTGTATATCTATTACATAATTATTTTGTAGGAGATTATATCAAGTGACATATAGTTTCCAGAACGTTGTCTGTGTCGTGGATACTCTGAGCGTCTCTCTGTCCCGGGCAAGCAGGCCTGCATTGGCCAGAGACATGTGTATACATTCTTTGATGTTGCTGGTCCATTGTCTTCTTGGTCTTCCTCTTCTTCTCTTACCTGGCACTCTGCCCTCCAGAATGAACCTCTCAATACCATCATGTCGCTTCAAGTGTCCAAGATACTGTAGTTTCCTTCTTATAATGGTATTTAGAAGCCACCCTTCATTTAGTTTCAGTAATTTAAAAACTTTAATGTTATTTTTATTTTAAGGAGATTGGCTTGTTTTATTTAGCATGTATATAATGATCTATATTATATGTATATCTTTTCATTTGTTCTCAAACAATTACAAATTAGTAGGATGCAGTTCAGAGAATGGAATCCATTGTATCTTGACTGCAATATATGAACTTCTGGCCCAACATATCAGACTTCAGCACAGCTTCTTGGTCATTAAAGCTGCCCATAAATACATTAAATTGTTTGTGCTGTGTAAACTAGTACTCATGTGTTTCTTGTCCTTCTCTTCAGTGATTGCCTTCAATCTTGTGATGATTATTGTGATGATTATTATAATTATTATTACTTCTTCTATGTTCATTCTTAAACTCTTGCTGGTTAGCAGAATTTAGTCTGGAGAACATAATACTGTAACATGGTTAATTTCAATATCTGCTTCTTTCAGCCTTATACATAGACTGCAGAATGGCTTTTGGATCATGTTGATGAAATTAAACTCCACCCACAAACTGCCTAGTCATTTCTGATGATATGTAATGCTGGTTACAGTGTTGCTATTTTTCACTTCCCATTTGATTCAGGCGACTAATGGATGATGATGATGAGTATTTTGTACTGATTGCAATTGTTTTTCCAGGTACACATTTGATCAGTTTGTTTTCAATCAATCTTGTGTCATGCCGAGTGGTGTAGGTGATTATAATTAGTTAGTCATCGGTATGTCATCACTGAAAACTGGATACGTCCATAGTTGCTCCGATCTCTGCCTGTGTGTATCAGACATTACACATTTACTGACAGTACTGGTCCTATACTGGTTGACCATTATTCTTCTGTGCTCTTCAAAATGTTCATGTCTAGCAACTCCTCATTTCAAACCCTGGTCTTTAATCCTGGCCATTGAAAAGGAATCATCATCAACACTAGTATCACTCTCGCGTGCTATATCTCTTAAGGAATTCAAAATGTCAGCTTGATCCATTGCCCCATGACACAATCGCGCATGACACCAGTTGATCTGCTCTTTCATTGCCTCGTACACCCATACGCCCCGGTACAAAATAAATTGCCTTTCTCAAGGCCTCAATCCACTGTTCGCAAATAAGACCCATTTGTGTCTTCCTAATCCTAATGATTATGACTAGGATTAGGTGATTATGTTGCTCCACAATTCTCTGTCTCTTGTGTTGTTAATAAGTTCAGTTGGTGACATTCTCTCATGCCACAGTAATATCCCATCCAACAGCTTCTCTTTTTGTCTTCCTCTGTTTCTTTTTCCCTTATCTTTCCGGTGGTTCCTAAGTTTTACTTTTCTTATCACATGCCATAACTATTTTGACTGACTTTCGAATTATAAAAAAATGTGTTGCCATACTTTTAACAGGTTACCAGCATATTCGGATGTACGACATCAACTCTTCTAGTCCAAATGCACTGGTCAACTATGAAAATATAAGCAAAAATATCACAGCTGTTGGTTTCCATGAAGATGGCAAGTGGATGTATACAGGAGGAGAAGATCACACTGCAAAAATCTGGGACCTGAGGTGAGACAATCCTGTAGAGCATAAAGTCTTCAACCCTGAAAATATCGTTTTACACACTGTAACACACCTGCATCTATTGTATTTATGTAGTTTCATAACCAAACTAACATAATATCACTGGGAAAATAAATAAAACATGTAAAAGTATCTTTCCGTGTCAAAAAATTGTTCTTGAGTTAGACCAAATGTTGTCAGTGAATTCGTTAATAGGTTAGTTCTATACTTGTTCAATGTCATATCATAATGAAACCAGCATGTTACCATATCTAATTTGAAAAGAAATGTAATTCCCAAGAATTCTTTATTATCAGAATCACAATCCATAATGATTGTATGTCAATTATATATATATTGATGCCATTATAACCCGCAGATAGATTTCTGTCAGGATGTCTCTTGATTTACGACTTCTTGTTCTACAAAATTCTTCTATCTTCATACATGATATATATGATATATGATACTTCCAATGATACTGAAATTGGAAGTTCAATACTACTGCTATGATTTGCGGATTCCGGTCACATGACATTAACGATTGTGTAATTTTCTCTTTGCTGAATAAGGGGCATAACAACGTGAACCAGGTAAACCATTGGCGAGTCGATCCACCTCAGGCGTGATACAGGTCAAGACCACACAAAGACATATATGAAAATGGGAGCTACCAATAAACAAAATCTAAAATTAGGGCAAAGGGGTCAGTAATTGACACGGAATAGGGGCTGCGTTTAAAAAAAAATTAATAAATGCTATTTATTAGTTATATTAGTGATAAGTGACATTTAACCCTTTAGCTGCTGCTCACAAGTTTACTCATTCCTCTATCTCACTACCATTCATGAGTTTAGCTATTTTTGTTTTGATTTCTATTTCCTCATTGCTAAAAGTAAATTCACCCTGAATTCTTAATTTGCCAAGTGCCAGTGCATGTTAACCATCCTATCCATGGGGTATATATTTCTGGTGACGATAAAAAGCCAGTACGTGGAAGATCTATAATTTATTTTAGCTTTAAAACTATTAGTGGCACAGAGAAAGAGTTCAGCACAGTTGGGATCAGTTACTGTTCACAATATTTTAAGATTTTCTCCTCATTCATCTGTATCGGTAAAGATAGAAATCGCAGGAGGACTTTTTTATGTTGACTCATCCAATGTGGCATCCTACAACCCTGATGGGTTATGGGTTTATAGATAGATAGACAGATAGCAGCTACAGGGTTAGGAAAACAAAAACTGTGGAGTTTTTACAATTATTTATTGGAATTTAGATCCACAAACATGTTTCATGCTTCAAGCATGAATTTAAATCAAACAAAAATTATGGTAAAACTGAATTATAAATATTGGATTGAAATATCAGCTTGCTGCAATTATTTGACTATTACAAAGTGACAGCCAGACAGTTTCTACATCTAAATGAAAAATATCCAAGTAGGTCTATGTGTTGATGCATCTAGTAAGGATTAAGTAGGATCAGCAATGTTTTAACATAGACTCCCAACGTAGGTACGTCGTGCTAATCATGACTTAATTCTCACACTGAAATAAGAATGGATAAAGGGACAGTAACAGAAAGCAAAATGTTTAATGAATTCTGTGTTGTGTTCTAGTACAATAGGTCTGTGATGTTCCTCCTAGACAAACTCTATAAACTAAGCTCAAATAGGAGACACTAAGTAATGTAAATAAAAGAAGAGACACATCAAAACTACATCACAGATGTTGTTAGAAAATGCTGTTGGTCCTACATCGGAATTGTCATGTTATGTTTTATTGCATATTTCTTATATACATTTTTATCTAGATTTGTTCATAGTTAGGTATTCCTTGTAACCTGTTTATCTTATTTTGCATTACTGCAAGATTTCTGCTGTTTGGCTTAACTATTATTAGAACTTTATTTTTGGAAACTAATCTTTGACTCACATAGCGGGTCTGCTCCATCTTTGACTCACATAGCGGGTCTGCTCCATCTTTGACTCACACAGCGGGTCTGCAGTGGTCAAAGTCCTGTTAACAGGACTACTACTTGAAAATGGAATAGAGTTTTGATCAGCTTTGAGCAACTCAGCTATGCTCCATGCAAACATTGAGTTACAGTGAATTATTCCAAGAATACATAATCATCGTAATAGGAAACATTCCAAGAATGAATTATTTTGCTGTGTTTCCCAAATAATCTTCGAACTCTGTGTTCCTTTTAAATAAAAGATGTTTACATTTTATATGTAAATTTATAACTGCATCTTTCCTATTAGATCAAGAGCTTTACAATGCCAGCGCATATTTCAAGTGAAGGCACCAGTTAACTGTGTTACTCTTCATCCAAACCAGGTATTTCTATATGAAAAACTATAATAACAGCATATGATGTTTAACAATAGTACTTACGTAAAGCACAAGGTCAATTAGCTGTACAATGAACCTTCAGACTATCAGACTATAACAAATACAAATAGTATACAAGACAGTTTCAACTTTTTAACCTTAAGGTCTTTTTCAAGAAAACTCAAACATTATTATATCACGTTTAGGATATTGCTCTTCAATTATTGTTGAATATTTTGGCAACTCTGATACACTCAGTAGTATTTGCAATCATTTACAAAAAAGACGGTTGAAGATTAACTTCTTCTTCAGCGTTCATTCTCAAACTCCCACTGGATCTCTCTTGTAGCAGGACAATGATTGTACTATATTTCTAGTAGGATGTAGTCCAGTGAATGGAAATGTGCTGTGTCACCATTTTATTTGTGCCAATGGCATGACACATCCATCTTTGGAGGTTGCAGGTTATATAGAACCACTTTTGGCACCAGTGAAATGTTGTAAACTTATTTGGTTCCAAAATTATTTTGCATAGAACAGTCAAGGGTGAAAGGAGAAGAAGAGAAAAAAGAAAATCAAAGTGAATGATAACATCACAGACTAGCCTGGGCATGATTTTTCTATACTCATCTATCTGAATGGCTATGGACAAAGGTGTTTGTAGGTTGGTTTTTTTTGCATTGATATCTGCAATGTAGTGCTACTATGTCAGGTTATGGATTATATTATTATTATTATTATTATTATTATTATTATTATTATCATCAATGCAGTGTGAATGGCACAACTTACATTTGAGCCTTAAACTGTGAAATAATTTATGTGAGTTAGAGTTGCTATACTTTCTTACTAACCCCTCAGTTACAGAAGCTACATATAGTTTATGTTGTCAGCAAAAAGTGAAAACTCTGGATAAAGAAAGTTTTATAAATCAGTGAAAATAGCACTGCTTTGATATTTAGACAGAAGGCCTTAATCATGAATAAATCATGTCACAAAAGGTAGAAAACAGCTGTGTCATGTGACATATTCTCTCCAGAATGTTATTTTCTCAATGAACATTTGAACCTCTCTCTGTCATGGACAGTGCGGCTTGCATTTTCCAACGACGTATTCATGTTATCTTTAATGTCGTCAGTCCATCGTCTTGGTCTGCCCTTTCTCCTCCGTCTAGGTGCTCTGCCCTCCATTATTTGTCTTTCTAAACAGTTGTGTTTCTTTATATGACCAAACAGGTGTAGTTATCTTTTTAATGTTGTGTTTAGTAACCAACATCTGGCATCTTCAATGTGTTTATAATATCTGAGTTTCTCTTTTTTTCCTTCCATAATATTCTAATTATCTTTCTGAAACATTAGCAGGAAGTAATCCGGAGAATGAAACATGTTGTGTCATGGTTTACAACTGTGCTGCTATATATGTGCCTTTCAACTTGACACATCCAATTTCAACATGGCTTATGGGTCACTTTGACCCTATATGATTTGGGAGAGACAATTTCACACTATAATTTTCTTAGCCATCTCCCATGACATGCATGAAAGGTAAACAGTGTTGTCATTCTGTGCTCTTTTTTCGGCCCTGGCAACACACAGGTTACTATATATACTATCAACAGATGGTTGCTATATGTCATAGTAGTTGCTTAAGTGCTCAAGTTTTAAGCACCCTCAATACTCAGTTACTCAACTCCCACACCCCCATAGCCATCAGTCAGATAAACTACCACACCTCTATAGGCATCAGTCAGATTTGCTGCCACACCTCCATAGCCATCAGTTAGATGTGCTCTCTATAAAATACTGGACAGCACAGGGTTAAATCTTACTGATAAAATTGTTGCTGTAATGGCAAGTTAAGATACTGAAAACACTGTTCCTTATTATTACAATATCAAGTTACTGAAAAAAACTATTCTAATTAATTTCAATGTCAGGTTAAGTTACTTACAAAACTGTTTTCAGTTGTCATAATGTTGATTTACTTAATAGAAAAATGTATTTGTTGTTATAATATCTAAGTTACTGAAAAAACTATTGTCAGTTACTGAAGAAACTATTCTATTTTGTTATGCCCAGTTAAGTTACTGAAAAAAATGTTCTTTAGTTACTGATGTTTCCTATTCTTACAGTGTCAAGTTTATCCACTTAAAAAAGTTATATATTGTTATAATGTCAAGTTTAGCTATGGATAAAAACTGTTCTCTATTGTTATAATATCAAGTTTAGATACTGAAAAAAATGTTCACTATTGTTATAATGTCAAGTTAAGTGTTATAATGTTGAGTTAAGTGTTATAATGTCAAGTTAAGTGTTTTAATGTCAAGTTAAGTGTTATTATGTCAAGTTAAGTGTTATAATATTAAGTGTTATAAAGTCAAGTTAAGTGTTATAATGTCAAGTTAAGTGTTATATAATGTTAAGTGTTATAATGTCAAGTTAAGTGTTATAATATCAAGTTAAGTGTTATAATGTCAAGTTAAGTGTTATAATGTCAAGTTAAGTGTTATTATGTCATGTTAAGTGTTATAATATCAAGTTAAGTGTTATAATGTCAAGTTAAGTGTTATAATGTCAAGTTAAGTGTTATGATGTCAAGTTAAGTGTTATAATATTAAGTGTTATAAAGTCAAGTTAAGTGTTATAATGTCAAGTTAAGTGTTATAATGTTAAGTGTTATAATGTCAAGTTAAGTGTTATAATGTCAAGTTAAGTGTTATAATGTCAAGTTAAGTGTTATAATGTCAAGTTAAGTGTTACTGAAAACTGTTCTGTAATGTTTCAATTTTAGGGTGAGCTTTATGTTGGAGACCAGAGCGGTTCAATTCACTGTTGGGACTTGAAAACAGATGTCAATGAACATTTAGTAAGTCATTATCTGCATTCAAAGTCATCTCAATGTCTATATTTATAAGTATAATAGCAATTCATCCAGAGTGTCCGAGAAGCCATGCTGATGTCAGATGTGTCAGGCCAAATGATGCAGATATTGCATCAAAGCTGTTAGGCATGAGACATCACATTCCATTCTCTGGGCTACATGCTGTTATCTGCAGGAGTTTGAAAATGAATACAAAAGAGGAAAATTAAGAAAACCTATTGGCTAGTTCCATCAGCTCTCTCATTTGCTCCTTCCCAAAGTGTAACCATGTTGTAATACTGATGTAAAATCAAGACTGGATATACTACAGTCCACTAAACTACCAGTATTAGAGGTGATGTTGCCCAGAGTTCAACATTAGTGGTGGATTCATACTTCAATGGATTTGATCTCACTGACGAAGCAGCATGTTGAGACTGCAGAAAGAATTAAGTGATGGCCCAACCAATTTTAGTTTCCATCCTTTGCTGGCTGGACTAAGTCCCCATCTCCACTTCACAGAGTTAGCTTCGATGGTGGCCAGAGAACTGAAATATGTTGTACTGTGATTTTATTCATGTCAATCACCTGAAGCATCCAGCAGTGGTGTGTATACGATCAGTGTTTTACCATTTCTATTTAATCTTTAACTTCTTTAGCCTTATCACAATGTCATTTATTTTAATAGTGTCTATGCTTTTCATTTATACTGAAGTTCATTTAACTCATTCACTGAACAAATTCTACGATCACTTGCAAGGATTGTAGTTTCTGTAAAAAAATGCTGGATTTATTTTGCAAGGATTGTAGTTCTGGTCAGGAAAATGCTAATTTATTTTGTTGCTGTTTTACTTCTGACTTTAAACACTGGAAAAATGAGTGTAATAATTTACTGGAAATTTTGTACCAGAAAAGTGTTTCAATGTGCAAAAGTTACCCAGAGTGTAATGAGATAAATTATATCTAGATTCCCTGCCATTGTATTGCCAGGTCCTGAAATGGGAACAAAGAATGACACCTGTCATGCATATCATAAGATGTGACTAAGGAAATTTTCAGGGATGGATTTGTACTGAAGTTGGATGTTTCAGGCTGAAGGGCACATATTACAGCCCTAGTAAACTATGACATATTCGTTCATTTCTCTGGTCTACATCCCGCTAGCAGGCAGGAGTTTTAGAACATGGAAGAACTGAACCCTCAGTTTCCAATTAAAATAAATCACTTGTCTTTGTATGAATTCAATTTTTTCCATTTCTTAAAAGAATGTAATTTTTAATGTGCCAGATACCAGAACCAGATGCAGCCATCACATCTGTCAGTATTGATCCCATGGGAACTCTAATGGCTGCAGTCAACAATAAGGTCAGTACATGTTATTGAAATGTAGATATTGCAAGAACATATATTTATTTAGGATGATGTGTTAATTCTAAGCATAAAATTTGTTCTTATCTTCTTGTTCTTCCTCAGTGTTTATTCTCAAACTCCTGCTAGATCTTGTAGCAGGACAATGATCCTACAAGATTTTTCAGCATGTAGTCTAGAGAATGGAAATGTTTTGTGTTGCCATTTTATTACTGCCAATGATCTGACACATCTGTGTTCGGCGAAGTTCTTATCTAACATTTAGCAGTTACATTCTCCAAAGTCCTCCACACAAAAGTGAAAGTATAGGCTCAACATTGATGTAGTTGGCATTTGATTTTTGAAGATTAGACTTATGTGTCAAATGTCACTTTAATCTGTAGACATTGGGCTTTCAGTCAATGTTTATTTTATGTATACATGGAGAAAAGAGACCATGAAGTACTTACAGATGTGAATCACATGAAATAAAGCTGAGAACATGTCCAATGATAGAGACAAATGGAAAATCCTTGCCTGTAGCTTGTGCACCCAAACCCGAGAATGTGTAAATACCCTAAGAATATAATAAATATACGAGTGGGAAGAGACTGATAAATCAAAAATTTGGTTAATCAAATAATTTTGTTTTTAATTGTTTAAAATTCTTTATTTTAATTTTTAAATAATTGAAATAAAACAATTCACTCTTGCTATCTCTATCATGTGTTGAAAAATTTTCATCTATTTGCAAATGATCTTATCTCTTTCTGGACTTATCACTGATATATTGGCAAAATAAAGAAACCCTATAAAAGATATATAAATATATAATCGGATGTTCCTCCTGAAAGCAACGGTAAACTACAGGAGTATTGTGCAAAGAATTTCCTTATGAATATGTCGAAATTTTCGTTTGGAATTTGCGAGTGTTAACTAGTTCCTTACAACACGTGAGAACATAAATAAACTGTGTGAGCATTAACTCACAAAATCAGCCATTGTGACAATAGCAGTGATTCGTACTTTGTATGCACTCAGAATGTGACAAATATCTAGTGATTTGTACTTTGTATGCACTCAGAATGTGACAAATATCTAGTGATTCGTACTTTGTATGCACTCAGAGTGTGACAAATATCTAGTAATTCACTTAGTGATTTGTACTTTGTATGCACTCAGAATGTGACAAATATCTAGTAATTCACTTAGTGATTTGTACTTTGTATGCACTTAGAATGTGACAAATATCTAGTAATGCACTTAGAATGTGACAAATATCTAGTAATTCACTTAGTGATTTGTATTTTGTATGCACTCAGAATGCATTATTAAGCTCTCGATACCAATGTGCCTGTGTGTTGCAGAGACTGAAAGGGGAGGGGCAACAAATAGCAACACTATTTACCTCCCATGCATATTGTAAGATGTGACTAAGGAGGATAGTGCAGTGTAATTGACTGTTCCATCCCATATAGGGTCAAAGTAAGCCAGAAGCCAAGCTAAAATATGATCTGTCATGCCAACTTTCGTTACTGTATGTTTTCCTGTGTAGGAGTGCAGGGAGGTTTGTAGGCTGTGGAAATAAAGGTTGCTTTGCCATAGCAGATGCCTCGACATGTACATGACATGAAGAATTTTTTATTGTGCCTCCGAAAGATAAAAATCCTGTCCCAACCGTGGATTGAACCTGGGACCTCAAGGGTCATGCCAACAGGAGCAGATATCACAGCAAAGACATGACATAATACTGTCCATTCTGCACACTATGTCCCGCTGATCTGCATGAATTTGAGAATGAACGCAGAAGAAAAAGTGTACCAAAGTAGACATAATCTTCCTTGTGTTGTTGTTTCTCATTTGGAACTCTTGTATGTTTTAAGGGTAACTGTTACTTGTGGACCATGAATGCAAGTCGAATAAGTGGGCCATCAAGTCTACATCCCAAGAAGAAATTTCAAGCACATAACAAATACATTCTCAAGTGTCTGTTTAGTCCAGATTCTACGTAAGTTTATTTAGTGTTATTCAGAATATACATAACTGTATACATGTATTATACATAATCTATGTACGTGTATGCATGTATTATACATAATCTATGTATGTTTTATGTATGTATTATACATAATCTATGTACATGTATGTATGTATTATACATAATCTATGTACGTGTATGCATGTATTATTCTTAAGTTACATTTTAGTCTTCCAGTTTACATTTGTTTGATTTTGAATACAGAGAATTCAGGTATACATGGTGTGTAAATAATCCCCCTGGTATATATATTGTAAGGAGATTCTGTTGAATTTGTGCATCTGTCATAATCTTTATTGCTACCAGTCTCTTACCTGCTTTAGCTATAATCTGATCTACATAATTTTTGTACAATAAATAGCATTAATTTTTTTAACACCCCCCCCCCCCTCCACCTCTGATCCTTTATTATGAAAAATAGGAAAGATTTAATATCTAGCCACAGAATTATTTTCATTAGATTCTTCCATGTGATCCTGTTTTAAGAAAAATCTATCTATAAACCCATAACCCGTCATGTTCCCAGGGGTACCACATTAGATGCTTCAGCACACAGAGTACTCCAGCGATTTCTGTCTTCAGCGATGCAGATAAGTGAGCAAAAATCTTGTCATGTCCATTCTTTCATGTTGTCTGTCCATGTTTGTATTTGTTCTCCTCTACTTCTTCCCCCTTCAACAGTTCCCTGCAGTATTGTTTTGACAAGGGATCATGTCTGCATACATGTCCAAACTATGCTAGTTTTCGTCGTTTCACTATTGAAATCAATGGTTCCTGTGGATCTGCATACATTATCGATTTCATTTCTTGCGTACACTTTGTCTTATGCTCTCTCTAAAAAATTCATAGAATTCATCTGTAACATTTGTATTCGAAAGCCTGTAGCCATCTCATAACTCATTTGATTCTCCCATTTTATTCTGTTTTAAGAAAAATAGGAAAGATTTAATCTCTACTCACACAAGTATTTTTATTAGATTCTCCCATTTGTCCCTGCATTTATAGGCAAAATATGGTTACAGTACAGAGTCCACATTATTTTTGCCAGCCTTCTAGGTTGTTTTACAATTACTGTGTGCATTAGCCCTGTAGCTCACACAATATCAAACTACAAACTATCACAGTGCTCTTTAAAGTTATAATCTATAGACCTTTCACATTCATTTTAGAATTCATGAATCCATTTTAGAATTCCTTGGTGTACAACTTGACATGATAATTATGGGAGTAAACTCAGGTTACTATTAATGCTGGGTTCTTAGCATGTTGCACCAGAAAGGTTTTTATAGAATTTGGTCATCCTTGTGTACAGATTTATTATGGATTACTTGTGTATTAATGATTTAACCATTGACAAAGGGACTCACACAAGAGAAGTTGAGATTCCTTGGTGTCCCAAATTCTGAATAGTTACATATTACCTGTATGATACTTTAAGAATGTTGTCATCTTTAATGAAGATGAGCAAGAAATTATTGTTTTTGTTCAAATTGTTTTTAACCAATGAACAAAGATTAAATAAATATTTCTTTACTAACTGACAGACTGCTGGCAACGACATCAGCTGATGGAACTTGTCGTATCTGGCGGACAGCTGACCAGTCTTTGTGCATGGAATTAAAGGATAAAGCCCAGAGGTGGGTCTGGGACTGTGCTTTCAGTGGTGATTCCCAGTATATCATCACAGGTAAATTTATGAAAATAACTCATTGTATCATCATAGGTAAATCTATTAAAATAACTCATTATATCATCACAGGTAAATATATTAAAATAGATCATTATATCATCACAGGTAAATCTATTAAAATAGATCATTGTATCATCATAGGTAAATTTTTTAAAATAATTTATTGTATCATGACAGGTAAATCTATTAAAATAGATCATTGCATCATCACAGGTAAATTTGTTTAAAATAACTTGCTGTATCATCACAGGTAAATTTGTTTAAAATAACTTGCTGTATCATCACAGGTAAATTTGTTTAAAATAACTTGCTGTATCATGACAGGTAAATCTATTAAAATAATGTCATAGAATCACACTAAGTGATTAAGTGCCCTGGCTTCCTAGTCAGGTAACCTGATGTTGAGTTTTCAGTTCACTTTGAAATATTTTTAAAATTACCAATTATCTCTATGCAGTCTAAGAAAATGACACAAGGTCAACTCAGTCTAAGAAAATGACACTAGGTCAACTCAGTCTAAGAAAATGACACTAGGTCAACTCAGTCTAAGAAAATGACAATAGGTCAACTCAGTCTAAGAAAATGACACACGGTCAACTCAGTCTAAGAAAATGACACACGGTCAACTCAGTCTAAGAAAATGACAATAGGTCAACTCAGTCTAAGAAAATGGCAATAGGTCAACTCAGTCTAAGAAAATGACAATAGGTCAACTCAGTCTAAGAAAATGGCAATAGGTCATCTCAGTCTAAGAAAATGACACAAGGTCAACTCAGTCTAAGAAAATGACAATAGGTCAACTCAGTCTAAGAAAATGGCAATAGGTCAACTCAGTCTAAGAAAATGACACAAGGTCAACTCAGTCTAAGAAAATGACACAAGGTCAACTCAGTCTAAGAAAATGGCAATAGGTCAATGCAGTAAAAGGACAGTTCAACTCATTCTAAGGAAATGACACTAGGTCTACTAAGGAAACACTAGGTCAATGCAGTAAAAGCACTAGAGGTCAACTCAGTGTAGGGAAATAACACTTGGTCAACTCAGTTTAAGTAAATGACACTTGGTCAACTCAGTTTAAGTAAATGACACTTGGTCAACTCAGTTTAAATGACACTTGGTCAACTCAGTCTAAGGAAATGGATATGAGATTTTCTGGGAAAGTAATGACATAGACACTATTTCTCAATACACCTCAGAGTGCATGGCAAGGAAGACTTGACTACAATACACCTCAGAGTGCATGGCAAGGAAGACTTGACTACAATACACCTCAGAGTGCATGGCAAGGAAGACTTGACTACAATACACCTCAGAGTGCATGGCAAGGAAGACTTGACTACAATACACCTCAGAGTGCATGGCAAGGAAGACTTGACTACAATACACCTCAGAGTGCATGGCAAGGAAGACTTGACTACAATACACCTCAGAGTGCATGGCAAGGAAGACTTGACTACAATACACCTCAGAGTGCATGGCAAGGAAGACTTGACTACAATACACCTCAGAGTGCATGGCAAGGAAGACTTGACTACAATACACCTCAGAGTGCATGGCAAGGAAGACTTGACTACAATACACCTCAGAGTGCATGGCAAGGAAGACTTGACTACAATACACCTCAGTGCATGGCAAGGAAGACTTGACTACAATACAGCTCAGAGTGAATGGCAAGGAAAACTTGACTACAATACAGCTCAGAGTGCATGGCAAGGAAGACTTGACTACAATACACCTCAGAGTGCATGGGAAGGAAGACTTGACTACAATACACCTCAGAGTGCATGGCAAGGAAGACTTGACTACAATACACCTCAGAGTGCATGGCAAGGAAGACTTGACTACAATACACCTCAGAGTGCATGGCAAGGAAGACTTGACTACAATACACCTCGCAGAGAATGGTAAGGGAGACTTGACTACAATAATTATAAGTGAGTTCATTGATAACACAGTGCTATAACTTGGTGAAGTATGTCAACAGATGAACACTTAGCAGTCTTTCAGTATATATCAGCCCAACATGGAACATTTGGTTTAAGAGATTGATTGCATTAACCTGTATGATATGAAGAGAGAACATAAAATTGTTTATGTATTCTGTATCTGGTTTATTCTTCCTCTGCATTCTAATTCATTGCCAAACTTCTGCTGGCTGGTAGGATGTAGCACAGAGAACATAATGCATTAGGTCAATGTTTACAGATTGGCTGAAACCAAGTGCCATTCTGAGAGGTGTAGACAATCATGCTTCTCCACAACTCTCTATCTCTTGTGTGGTTAGTAAGTTCAGTTGGTGACTTCTTTTTGTGCCACAGTGACAACCCATCCAGAAATGTCTCTCTGTCTTCCTCTGTCCCTTCTCCTCTTGATCTTTCCAGTGGTTACAAAATGGTCAAGTTTTTGACAGCAATATCTGCTATATGTGCCATGACATATCTGACATCAGCATGGTTTCTGGGTCACTTTGATGTGTGGAATTGGGATAGCCAGCTCCAAATCACAAACCTTCTTAGTAACCTCTTATAACATGCATTTCAGATAATAGTATTACTATTCTTTACTCTCCTCTCAGACCCCATGAACACACAAATGTCTGATTAATTTTATATGTATTCTGCCGAAGACAGATGTGTCTGGCTATTGGTACAAATAATACGGCGACACAACGCATTTCCATTCTCTAGACTACATCCTGCTGGAAATCTAGTAGAACCATGGTTTTGCTACAAGAGAGATCCAGCGGGAGTTTGAGAATGAAAGCTGAAGAAGATGAAGATTTTATATAACTGTGTTTTTATTATGTTGTCAATTATGAATGTTTCTGGTCTGTTTTCTAATTATTCTTATGTTTTCAAATCTGTTTTCTAATAATTTCTTCTTTTAATAATTCTGTTTTCTAATAATTCTTATATGTTTTCAAATAATTCTTATGTTTTCTAATAATTCTTATATGTCTGCCTACTTTCAGCATCATCTGACAATAACGCTCGTTTGTGGAGTGTAAATACAGGAGAGATCAAACGTGAATACAGCGGACACGAAAAAGCTGTTGTATGTTTAGCTTTTAGAGACGAAGTCGTATCATAGCAACCTGAGAGTGTTCCAGGTGTTCATTTTATATTATTTGGTGGTCACTTTTCGTTGTTGCTGTGATTACTTCGCTGGGAGCTCATTGTGTTCTGACAAAATAGCACATTTTTCAATGAAAGCTATTTATAAATGCTATTAAAAAGTTCATGTTCATTGACCACATTATGAGCATGGAAGTTTAGCAAGCAATGCAACAGCAATACAATAAAATAAGGGAAGAAAGACAGGGAGAGAAGATCTGGGGTAATTGACAGGGATGAGAGGAGGGAGGGTAGTGGAGCTGATACATGACACAGAAATTACAATTTTGTGGATATCAATGATCGAATCTGCAAGTCATTCCAGTGTTTTCTTCATATGTCTTATATTAATTTTAGTTCTTCCTTCAGGCTATATATTAATTTTAGTTCTCCACTCATATCTTATATTAATTTTAGTTCTTCCTTCAGGCTATATATTAATTTTAGTTCTCCACTCATATCTTATATTAATTTTAGTTCTTCCTTCAGGCTATATATTAATTTTAGTTCTCCACTCATATCTTATATTAATTTTAGTTCTTCCTTCAGGCTATATATTAATTTTAGTTCTCCACTCATATCTTATATTAATTTTAGTTCTTCCTTACTCTACCTCTGGGTACCAGGGTAGTGTAATGTTAAGTCATTATAATGTTAAGTCATTCACCCACTGACCAGCAAACCCAGATTTTGAAATTTACTATTTATTTGTGGTTTGGAATAAAAATTACTCCCATGGTTCACCCAAAAACCTGGATGTGGAGTATCAGTGCTCATGCTCTGAGATGGTCAAGGAATGATGATGTCGCTACTGAGCAAATGGGGTAGGCGATGCTTTTTCTGGTCATCTACTAACTAGCCAGCTGAGCACTTATGGGAAACCATGTGCTATGACGCTGGTTCATAGCTCATATTATTTTTACCATACCTTTCTTCATGTCCTATCTTAATTTTAGTTCTTTCCTCTATGTAAGAGATCAAATTTTAGTCCTTTCTCCCATGTAAGAGCTCAAGTTTTAGTCCTATCTTCCATGTAAGAGCTCAAGTTTTAGTCCTTTCTTCCATGTAAGAGCTCAAGTTTTAGTCCTTTCTTCCATGTAAGAGCTCAAGTTTTAGTCCTTTCTTCCATGTAAGAGCTCAAGTTTTAGTCCGTTCTTCCATGTAAGAGCTCAAGTTTTAGTCCTTTCTCCCATGTAAGAGCTCAAGTGCTACATATAGGTTATAAATTTATAAATTAGTTTCACTGTGTCTCATTTGAAATATGATTAAATGAACAAGCAATTGTTAGAAATAATGCAACCTCTGAAGATGTATAGAAAAATGAAGCACATTAACTCTTAATGTGTGGATGTCAAAATCATGATTTTATGCAGCTGTTTCACAGAAGACATAAGGTCCTGCAAAGTGTCATTGTACTGTTGAACTCTTAGTCTGTGCACTGCAAATCACATTTTTTGGTTTATTGTTTTGGTTAAAATTTAGAGATATAGAGATACCATTGTAATGTTTTCATATTTTTTTAATTTATAGTAGAAGATGATGTGCCATATATGAAAATGTTGAGAAATGATTGTTGAGTGTTGGATATATAGTTTTTAAATGTAGGTTTAATAATCATAAAATATGGAATGATGCATACAAAATATTATTGAAACTGAGTGCACTTAGCCTACTAGCTTGATCACACAAGAACACTTAGCCTACTAGCTTGACCACACAAGAATACTTATAAAACTTGATATCAGCTTATTTTAGAAATATATCTATTGGTAAACATTCTGTGAAAATTTCTACCATTTCTGATCACAAATTTTTATAACAATTTGAAACCTGTGGTTGCAGTTTCAGATTACACAGAAATGAAAAATAGAATGCGATGAGAACCATGTCAACAGTAGCTAGACTTTTACCTGTAGCTGTTTGATCCAGTTTTCATTTCTACTAGTATCCGATCTATATAGATAGTAGACAGTAGCTAGATTTTGACATGTAGCTGTCTGATCTAATTCTCATTTTCAAATTCTAGTAGGAAGCATGAGGATTAATTAAACATTCTTGAGACTAACGGAAATTGAACCAAGTCCGTTCTGGTGGAACCAAATCCCCTTGGATTCTGTGTCTTCGAATTGCAAAACAATTTGGTGTCACTAGAACGAACCTGGTTCAATTCCCGTTTGTCTTCTCATTTTTACTAGTATCTGATTTATATAGATCAAGTCACAGGTTATATATCCTTTAATATATATATATCGCAACACTAATTTAGGAAACACCCTCTTATCAACAGGGTTACCATATTGTCTTCGCAAATTTCAAATTTTGGGTTAGTTTTAACTGTCCCTTTCCTCCATGCGGCTGTGTCTGTATGTCTCACTAATGACCCATTAGATAAACCACCCATGTAACAGAAAACCTTAGTGGATGACATGCCGTTATATTGAGGCTCTCTTATGGAAGCTTTGTAGCATGTCATCTATACAATAATAGAACTTCTGTCAGTAGAAGGCTCCTTCAATAGACATTGCACTAAGTCAAAAGCTGAAGTCTCCTGGGTATGAAAGCAAGCTCAGAAAAACCACCCCACTGCACACAGGAAGTAAGAGCTAATTGCTTGCAATTCCTGGGGTTCTCAAACAAATAAATAAATGTCCCTTTCACTCTTGTGGTAACTGGAGACTGAACTTCTAGTTCACAGTGCAAAGAATAGGACCACTGTCTTCTTTCCAGATATTTAATAGGTAGCAACTAAGCAAAGTTGGAGGACTTGTGACCAAAATACAATAGAATAATGACTGACTTTATGCTCTCCAGTTTTTTTTTTGCTGTTGTTGCCAGTCATCCTGGCATGTAGACCCTTTCCTTAGGTACAAATAAGTGCTGCAATAACTGCACCAACATTTTGTCTTTACCTTTTTTGACTCATTGATGAACAAACAGTACTACAACTGTTGTAATTTATAGGCCTGTTTACAAACAATATTCGCATAATTGATCGATCTGAGTCTATTTCCATATCATTTTCAGAATAATCACTATCTAAATCAAATTCATCATCCTCTGAATCATCAAACACAAACTCAACAACTTGTTCAACTGTTTTTGAACCAACAAAAATACGCATTTTCAACACAAAGTGCAACTTTCAAAAATATGATGAATCATGAGTTTATTACTATATTGGTCTTACAGCCATATAGAAATATTGCCAGAACTAAAGATTGGAACTGTTTTTGGAACTAAAGGAACTGTTTATGTGCACTCCCAAATATAAAAAATATGTGACATCTTACAGTGTATCAATGATGACTTCTGGTCAGGTTTTCACTTTGTTGTCATGATTTTTTTTCCTTATATTTAAGTACAAGTTCTAAGCCTTGCTGTGTTTTATGGTGATAGAATCAGTTGTGTTAAGACCTGCATAACTAGTTATTTTCAAATATGCTTGTTTGATAAGTATTATATAATTCATATGTACACTTGTTTGTTTATTTCCCATCCCAATTTGTTCTTAATTGTAAATATACATATCTTTAGATATAAGATAGTGGTGTCTTATTTCTATTATCACTAGTAACTCCTTTCATTTACTGTGTTTGAGATTCATTTTCAAAATCAGATGGTAAGACAGTGTCACACAAAGTGAGATTCATTTTCAAAATCAGATGGTAAGACAGTGTCACACAGAATGAGATTATGTTGTGCACAATTATTTCAAGTGTCTAAAAGTCATTTTAGATGGCTGGGACATGCCGAATGCATGGAGAAAAGATGGCTACCTAACGATATTTTATGTGGACATCTGACTAGTGGACTTCTAATATTGCCAGAAATCGTAGCTGCACATCATAAGAAAGAACCATGCAGGGATTTTAACACTCCACGCACAAAAATCATAACTGCGAGCCTAAAAAGTGTACCACCTCAAAAGTGATTTGTGTATCTTGTTTTGTATTTGCCCACATCTGTGTGATTTGTGTATCTTGTTTTGTATCTGCCCACATCTCTGTGTGATTTGTGTATCTTGTTTTGTATCTGCCCACATCTGTGTGATTTGTGTATCTTGTTTTGTATCTGCCCACATCTCTGTGTGATTTGTGTATCTTGTTTTGTATCTGCCCACATCTCTGTGTGATTTGTGTATCTTGTTTTGTATCTGCCCACATCTGTGTGATTTGTGTATCTTGTTTCATATCTCCCCACATCTCTGTGTGATTTATGTTTCATATCTGCCCACATCTGTGTGTGATTTGTGTATCTTGTTTTGTATCTGCCCACATCTGTGTGATTTGTGTATCTTGTTTTGTATCTGCCCACATCTGTGTGATTTGTGTATCTTGTTTTGTATCTGCCCACATCTGTGTGATTTGTGTATCTTGTTTTGTATCTGCCCACATCTGTGTGATTTGTGTATCTTGTTTTGTATCTGCCCACATCTGTGTGATTTGTGTATCTTGTTTTGTATCTGCCCACATCTATGTGTGATTTGTGTATCTTGTTTTGTATCTGCCCACATCTGTGTGATTTGTGTATCTTGTTTCATATCTCCCCACATCTCTGTGTGATTTGTGTTTCATATCTGCCCACATCTCTGTGTGATTTGTGTATCTTGTTTTGTATCTGCCCACATCTGTGTGATTTGTGTATCTTGTTTTGTATCTGCCCACATATGTGTGATTTGTGTATCTTGTTTCATATCTCCCCACATCTCTGTGTGATTTGTGTTTCATATCTGCCCACATCTCTGTGTGATTTGTGTATCTTGTTTCATATCTCCCCACATCTCTGTGTGATTTGTGTATCTTGTTTCATATCTCCCCACAACTTTGTGTGATTTGTGTTTCATATCTGCCCACATTGCTGTGTGATTTGTGTTTCATATCTCCCCACATCACTGTGTGATTTGTGTTTCATATCTCCCCACATCTCTGTGTGATTCGTGTATCTTGTTTCATATCTCCCCACATCTCTGTGTGATTTGTGTATCTTGTTTCATATCTCCCCACATCTCTGTGTGATTTGTGTATCTTGTTTAATATCTCCCATCTCTGTGTGATTTGTGTTTCATATCTCCCCACATCTCTGTGTGATTTGTGTATCTTGTTTCATATCTCCCCACATCTGTGTGATTTGTGTATCTTGTTTCATATCTCCCCACATCTCTGTGTGATTCGTGTATCTTGTTTCATATCTCCCCACATCTCTGTGTTATTTGTGTATCTTGTTTCATATCTCTCCACATCTCTGTGTGATTTGTGTTTCATATCTCCCCACATCTCAGTGTTATTTGTGTATCTTGTTTCATATCGCTGTGTGATCCCCACACACTTGAAAAATTGTATAATAATAATAATCCATCAGGGTGGTAGTGGTGACACACAGGAGACATCAACACAAAAAGCCTGCTAAACATCTCTATCTTCAGCCATTCGGATGAGTGTAGAAAAATCATGCACAGGCCATTTCTTGTTGATATCAATCCAGGATTTTCTTTGTAAGCCTCTTCTCCTTCCACCATCAATTTTTCCTTGTAAAATAATTTAGAAAGTGTTGTGTCAAAATTGTGTAAGGACATGAATTATCTAATTTGAAATTCATCATCACGTGGCATGTTCTCAATAGAACATTAACTCTTGTCGCAGCCAATAAGAACTCATCACGATCTAGTACAAGTTGATCTGCTGTTTTCAAAGAGATATACAAATCATGTCTAGAGTTCACATTCTTCTAGGTTTTTTTGTTCCCTTTATCCAACTACTACGCCTTCCATTACTAGTCTTTACAAGTTATATTTTTTTTATATATGTTCCCGGTAGTGCATTAAGTCACTTGCCTACACACCAGGTGACTTGTGTTCCATTTCTACAAACAGCAGTAGTCACTCATTGATTGTAAAAAAAATATGGTGACTAGCGATATATACAATCAATCAATCATGTTTTTACAAGACTCTGTGTCTCTTGTGTTGTCAATAAGTCAGTTGGTGAACTTCTACCGTGCCACAATACTAGTCCATCTAGCAAGTTTTCTTTTTGTCATCCTTTATCTTTTCTCCCCTTGATCTCTTGATCTGTCCAGTGGTTATTAAATGTTCAAGCTGTGTTCTTCTCAGCACATGCCCTAGAAACCGTGACTGTCTGCCCCTAATGTTTGATATGATTGATCTTTTTAGACCAGCATCAATAAGAATCTCTCCATTAGCTGTCCATGATATTGTCATCATTCTTCTCAGAAACCACATCTCTATAGCCTCTAATTCGCTTTGAATTTTTTAATGAAAATATAGTCTTCAAGAATAATGTTTGAAAGTTCATGTACTGGAAATCTTAGATAAACCAAGGAGTATCACATCATTAGTGATGTGTCACATTCACTATGGAGTATATGCTGGAAGTGACACTATTCAGGCGGTTCCTTTTTCAACCACTCACTAGACAGCTCAGTACCTATGTGTAATAATACATACTATGATGCCTATTCATAACACTTGACTTAAATTTTCCTCTGTATGATAAAAAAATATCATATTTATTGTAAATTTGTTGAAAAATAAATTTTCCTTCAAAATTAGAGATTGTTGAATGCTTTGTTGGTCACATTTTCATAAATATTAGATACAAATGTAGCATTTACTTCTTCTTCAGTGTTCATTCTCAAATTCCCACTGGATTTCTCTTGTAACAGGACAATGGTCCTACAAGATTTCCAGTTGGATGTAGTCCAGAGAATGGAAATGTGTTGTGTTGCCGTTTTATTTGCGCCAATGGCCCAACACATCCGTCTTCAGCGGATAGTATTTACTGATCTATAATATTTCTCTTGACTATTTTCTCCCTCTTCTACAATAAATATCCCTCACACAGAAATAAAACACATTGACAATTATCTATATATGTACTCAATTATTTATTTGTCCATAAATTACAAAAATAGAACAAAATCTGTTCTGTTCACGCTCACACATATAGAGTTTGAGCAAAATCTAATTTCTTCACGGCACAAATACATAATTTGCATAGATGTTCTGCAACAGATTACCAACATAATTTAAAAAACATTTTGAAAAGTGTAAGTGCTTCCTAAACAAATCAGGAATAGCTGAAAAGTGATGTCTATTACTTACTCTCATAATTGATATATAGCAAATAATTTAAAATTGGATATATTAATCTGATGGGACAGACAATGCATTCTGAATTTTGGATTACATCCTGCTATCTGAACATGAGTTTGAGAAGAAATACAGAAGAAAGAGCGGACATCTTCACAAGAAAAATAAATTGTATTGAAGGATCTTTGTGTTACAATGCTCATGCAATGCTGATTTGACCTATGAATAATATAAACAGGTGGCATTGGTGGATTTATCCAAACAAAAAAAAAGAAGGCAATGTATGGAATATGAACCCAGTCCATTCAGCTGGAAACTATTTGCGTTGCAACTTGAGTCGTGTTCCGAATTCAACCACACCAAATCTCTAACACCAAATCTCTAACTGCACATATGTGGTGTAGTCGAATTCAGAAAAAGTGTTGACACACATTGCGAGACAAATAAGTGCCAGCTGAATGGACCTGGTTCAAATCCCATCTTCTGCCTTAACCTATAAGATGGAAAAGCAACTACACTGAAAAACCTCCGTTACACCTACGCCATTCAAAAAAACTATAATTATCTTTATAATGTACAGCATAAATTGGTTACGTTAAGTATTATGACAGTTACAAATATTATAAATATAAGCAAGATCAATTCTCTAGCCAGAATTTCATGTAATTGATCTGAGATCTAGTATACATGCATTTTTCACATATTAGGATGACCCTTGGTTGTTCATGAATTGATAAAGGCTAGATAAAAAGTTACCTCCAAAATTTGATCAATCAAATAGAAATTTTAAAATCTTTCAGTTCCTGCATCATAAAAATAAATACAAATATACACTGAAATCCCTCTCTAGCATGTGATTCTATCGGTCTCTCAGAGTGTGCTGCGTGGGATGGAAAGGTGTGTGATCAGAACTGAATGGGTCACTCTTCTCGACAGTGCTCAGAGCGTTGCATGGATTTGCTGTCTTGGAAACGAGAGAGCCGATGTGTTGGCTGGTAAAGCTTTAGTGAGCGGCACTGACATAAGAAGAGACAGGATTGAATTGATTAGAGCTGTCATGGATACCCTACGAGAAGATGAGGAGGAAGTTGAACATGACAATGTACATATTCAGAGAATGATAGAAATATGAGTGACTAGAGGTGATGGGAGAAAGTGCTCCCTCTCCGGAAAGATCAGAAGAACGCGTAATCAACAACTGACTGGGACACTGAGTGTATACACTTTTAGACAGCTGACGGAACTGCAAGGAGAGCATATATGGGAATGCCACCAGTGCTGTGACGCTTGTTCCGAATCAAGTATAGCATGTCCATTTATAACAAATCCCTCTATAGCAGTTTCACAACATATTTTTACCAGCTCCACCGAAGTCTTTCTAAAATTCTGATGACCCCCCCCCCCCCCCTTTATGTAACATATATACACAGTTTTTTATATTCAAAATTGAATTATTCCCACATGAAGCCTAATTACCACTTGTTCAAATTGCTCCTCTGAACAATCAAATTGTGGGCCCCTTGTGGGGTGTGGGCCCATGTTGGTGAACACTGCTCTTTAGTGTAGAATCCATTTATAACAAATCCCTCCATAGCTTATAAATATAGCTTATAAATGTATAACAAATCCCTCTAGAGAGTATCAATTTATAACAAATCCCTCTATAGAGAATCCATTTATAATAAATCCCTCTATAGCGTATCCATTTATAGTAAATCCCTCTGTAGCATATTCATTTATAACAAATCCATCTACAGCTTATCCATTTATAATAAGTCCCTCTAGCATATTCATTTATAACAAATCCCTCTGTGGACATCCATTTACAAGAAAACCCTCTTACGTATCCATTCTACCACTGAACTGACATGGCATCCTTACCACCTGCTAACATATATGCTCACCAATGTTTCCGCTAAATTGCACAGCCATTCATGGCAACTTAAAATAAACTGCTCTATACATGAACAATAACGGATTGGATGTATAGTTTCTTGCAGCAGAAGAAGAAGTCATTCACCTAATTAGAGAGTCCAGCATATGGAATATAATAGTTCATGAACATAATCTAGGACTGTGGACCTAAAAAAAACCTCAATCGTCATCTTAAAAGCTATTTGCACATGGGCTTTTGTGGTTTTCACAAATAGTCTAATCAGTGAATTCAGATTAATGATACCATTCTATGTAAGAAAATCACTATTACAATTCTCTTAATTTCTTCTGCACACTTCCCTGAGCTGTTTTGATGCACAGCTCAAAGAGTTTCTGTGAAAGTAACAATAGTACCTCCGCCGAAGATGGCTGTGTCCGGCCATTGGTGCAAATAAAACATCGACACAATGCCGTATATTCATTCTCTGGACTATTGTTCTGCCGCAAGAGAGATCCAGTGGGAGTTTGAGAAAGAAGAAGAAGAATAGTACCTTCAATACTCAGTTCAGAATTTAATGTCTGACCTTGTGAAGATTTGTCACTTTCAAATACAGAACACCACTAGAATACAAAATAACATATAAATACATTATATCACATGTATTATTATAATTACTCTCAACATAGAGAATTTAAACAAAAACTTGACAAAAGATGTCATTTTGTGATTTTCTTAATGAGTTAAAAAAGTAAAATAAGCCATTTGTGCCTTTCATATTGTAATGATTCAAATAATAATAAATTGTTGAATAAGTTGTCACCAAGTAATCCTGTCACAAAATTTAGTTATACATTTGTTAAGCCTGTCTATTTAATACAAATAAATGTACATATATTTACAGTCAGTTTGTATTAACTATCTCCGACTTTATTATTTTTTTTAGTGATTATTGATTATCTGAACTGATGGCAGTACACTCTGGCCATCCCTATAAAAATTCTGTCACTTTCAGCAGTTGAAGAAGGGTATGTATGCTAAAAGTTTCCATGGCGATGTTGATTGTATATTTTCCTAGTCCTATCCATCAATTTCCCCCCTACACTATCTCTTCAAGCAATTCCAAGCTCCTTTAATCCATTAATAACAGTCTCATCCATCATGGTGCCCTTGTCAAACAGATGCAAATATAGAGAATTTACACTACATGTCTATTGTCATCTGTCCTGACAAGTGCTGTTGACGTTAGTCTGTCGACTCTCTCCTTACCCATAACTCCAGCGTGACTAGGGCAAAATATCCACATAAGTCACAGGAGGTGTGTATCCGCAAAACCCCAATATACTCCATCCACTCATGATGCAACTATCCATTTTGAATTTTGCAGATCACGGATTGAGAGTCCAACACAATAGCAGCCCTGATTGTCACCGTTTCTCAGATTCATTTTAGGGTCTGCATAACTTCCTTAAATTCAATTCTGATACTGGAGGTTGTTGCCGATTACTTTTAGGTTTGGACCAAATTAATTTTCAGATGTTGCATGTCTTTTTAATTTTATCATTTGACAATCTAATATTGCTAAATAATGTATGTATAGTACATCATTGAAAAGATAATTGATTACAGAGTATGAATATATGAGATTATTGATTATATTTGATTATTTCAGAGAATTTGATATTAGAATTAGTAAAAGATAAAAATTGAAAAATGTATCCATAAGTTTCTAATTGTCTAATAAAAGCTTTCATGAATTTATTTCCATAAATGTTGAAGTTATTTACATTTTTCTGAATGACATCAGAAGCAATAAAAAATAGACATCAAGTCACAACAATCACGTTTTCCATACTGTTAGTGCTTAACTGTGGCCAAAACAGAAGTTACGTTATTCTATTATGTTTTGAATAATGTAAAAACTAGTTTTTGTACACGATGAAGTATAATTGATCAATTTATGATTGATGGAAATCACAACCAGTATACTGATGATCAGTCCGGTAGGGTTTCTTTATTTTGTTAATATATTGGTAGCTGGTCCAGAAAGAATTAAGCTGAATTTTTCATGACTATTCATTATATTTAACTACAAATGAACACAACCTACTGAACCGGTACAACCAGCATAGGACCGGTACTGTCAGCAGAAGTGTGATGGTGGATACACTCAAGGAGAGATCGGAGCAACTATGGATGTGTCCAGTTTGCAGTGATGATGATCCGACGACTAACTAACTAACTAACAACCTACTGAACATAAGTCAACCCAAAAGTTCAGCGAACAGTAAAACTTGTTCTTAAATAAAGATAAAAATAATGGCAACTGACAAAACTAAATCAAGATCTGAAATTAATATTAAGAACTGCAATTTAGAAGTCACACATTTTGATTATTTAGGAACAAATAACATAAACAATGCAGGTGACAGTGCAGTTGAAATTAAGAGACGAAAAGCAATGGCGCTGTCAAAATTAAAACAGCTAAAGAAATTATGGCAGAGTACTAACATAAGTACCAAGTTGTGTTTACTATGAACATCTGTGCTTCCTGTGGTGACATATGGATGTGAAGAGTTTTGAGAATACCATGGACAGCAAGGAAAACATACCAGGAGGTGTTATGAACAAGTAACATCCAGGAAGGCTTGCTTCTGAACACCATATTCAAGAAAAAGCTCTTTTTCTGGGTCACATTAAGAGACATGATGGCATGGAGAGAGTGTTACTGGAGGGGATGATAAAAGCAACATGGGCAAAGGCCGCCCAAGACGCTGTTAGATAAAAGACATTCAAGAATGCCTGCACATGTCACTAGAAGAGGCACGACAACTTTCTCAAGACCACGGGGGATTCAAGAGATCCATAGGAAATACTACGTTCTGGAAAGAATATGACACATGATGATGATTCTTTATGAAGATTTCAACTTTGGTGTACAAATGGAAACAACTTGTGTTACTATCCATGATTATGGGGAAAAGGATCGGGGGAGGGAAAGTGTACAGTGCAATCAAAAATGTTATATGTAAAAAAATATACATATATATATATATTTATTTTCTATCATATGTGATGGTGCTCACACAATCAGTATTACATATGGATGTTCCTCACACACTCAGTATTACATATGGATGTTCCTCACACAATCAGTATTACATGTGAGTGCTGTTCTCACACAATCAGTATTACATGTGGGTGCTGTTCTCATGATTAATATTACATGTGGGTGCTGTTCTCACACAATCAGTATTACATGTGGGTGCTGTTCTTACACAATCAGTATTACATGTGGGTGTTGCTCGCCATATATAAAGGCTGAAAACACCTGATGTAGAGATTATAAATATTTCTCCTCAGGTTTATATGTAAGCACAAGAGACCAAATGAGAGAGCAGAATAACATAAATGTGCTTTTTGTTAGGCTTTATTAGGCTTTATTTGATCCCTTTCTGCAGAGTGACAACATGTTTAAGGATATGTTGCGCTGTTTCTGGGCTCAGCCTATATGTGTACAAGACTTTGCATCTGCTTTCTCTACTTCTTCATTGTCTACAGTTATGTGCATCAGATTCTTAAATTTTATGTATCATAGATTTTGCTTCATTTTATGAAATATAATTCTCAACAGCTTTTTACCCTTGTCAACTTTCAATTCTTCATTATATTGTGTGCAGGAAATATTTCATATTTTCTTCTTGTTTGATAGTAATTAACTACACTCAGGATTACAAGTTGATTTATGCAGAATACAAAATATCACCTGGGTTAAATATGTCTTATATTTTGCTTACAACAAAGAACAAATTAATGTTTTGACAATAAAGAATTTACCAAGATACATTTCTTTAAAGAAGAAAATAATTATTAATGATATAATTTTTATTTCACATTTTCTTTTATGCTGTATCTTCTTGTTATGTAATTTCACATATTTGTATTGCTTTCCCCTTTAGTTATCATATACCAATTTCTGATAATTTCTAGTAACTACATAATTCCATGCTGTCTTCAGTATGTTTGTGTGTACCTATCTTGATGAAGACTATTTGGTGGAAAAGTAAATTAATTCATTATTGTAGACTATGTAAAACTTATTTAACCCACTAAAATCTGTTTATTTATCTACCGATAACGGTACAGATTGTTACTGCAGTTTCATATGTTCATTCATAAATGCATTTTGTAGTTATTTAGGGTTTATACCACTCATTTTTTGTGTGGTCTTTTAGGGTTTACACTACTCATTTTGTGGTGTTTTAGGGTTTTCACTACTCATTTTGTGGTCTTTTAGGGTTTACATTACTCATTTTGTGGTCTTTTAGGGTTTACATTACTTATTTTGTGGTCTCTTAGGATTTTCACTAAACATCTCTTGCATCAAGGAATGTTTCAGTTAACGTAAAACTCATACTTAACCTGGAGCAACCCAGAGAAAAATAATGCACACTTCCTCTGGCAACCAGCTACTTTTTATGATTTCTGGTTTTTCTGGATGTGTTTCTTTTTTTTTTACATAACATATTTATTTATTTCAAATTCAGAGAAAATAGAGAAGTAGATGCTGGATATGGTTTGGGTGTGTTGTTTTTGTGTGTATTTCAGTGTTATGTTATAGACAACCAATATAGACAGTGTGGACAAGCTCACACAAAGGACTTACATTTTCTAGGGCATCCATAGGCCTATCTGTAGAAAATCCATCTCTCAATTTCCTCATCATAAATGACAGAATTTATATCACTACTAAATATTATCAACATCTCCTTTAACCCCCAAATGTTGATCTACAGTACCTGCAACACTCTTGAAGCCTTAATAGTCATCTTCATCTGGATTATCATCCATGAATAATTTCCAAACAATGGCATCACTGAAAGTTAGGTCCATACAGTATGGCTTGCAAACGTGAACAGGTCGAATAAATTACAACTAGGTACCTATATCGCCGTGAAAAATTCAGGAATACTTACTCTAGCAAATAGTTATTATAAAATGATGATAAAAAATTAACATAGAAGATTGTTG
Organism: Meghimatium bilineatum; assembly: GCA_034231615.1. Classification (NCBI taxonomy): domain Eukaryota; kingdom Metazoa; phylum Mollusca; class Gastropoda; order Stylommatophora; family Philomycidae; genus Meghimatium; species Meghimatium bilineatum. Next base: position 8,366,854 of record CM067320.1, on the reverse strand, counting down.
TCCATGACTAAAAATGGTTACCTCAATGGTGACACATGTAGACATTGGGTGTCTACGGAAAGAGTAAACATGTAGAAAAATATCGACATTGGATTGCTACAGGTTAATGTCTCAAAATGACAATTCAGTGCGCTTGTTTTTCATACGATGGTGAAAACTGACATACAGGATTTCCAAAGGTCATCATTATAATTAGTGATAGAACATCAATTAAACAGAAATATTTATGACATCTTTACAGTGCAACAAACCAAAAACAACAAAATAAATCTCCAGTCATGGATCAGTTAATGAACAAAATAATCAGCATGCATATTCAATCATATATTCATATATATTGCGCATACTGTTTTCTCTGGAGCACAGTAAAACAATTTTTTAAATACAATAATTTGTTGAAATTTTCAAGAATTCCATGATTTGTTTTACAAGTCTCATGTTACATGCACGTATGAAAAAAATTTTTAACTGAAAAAATATTTTCAACAGTACATGAAACAGAAAAAACTAAATTCATGCAATCCCTATATATAAAAATATTTTGTGAGGCATGAAATAAAAAAAAAGTTCAACATCCAAATATAAATGATCAATAAATATGTCACATTTGATTTCTTATTTTGTGCTGTGATGGCCAGGTTTTAGAGTATGAGACTTCCTGTCATTCTTCAATAATAAAAAATCATGTTTAATACAGAACATGTGATCCAGAATAATAAGTCTACAAGCATCACAGACAAAACCATACATAAAGTACTGTAAGTTGGGGGGGGGGGGGGGGTTTCAAAATACCTCCTCTGGGAATCAGAACATTACTTTGAGTACTTGGAATTTTGACAAAAGGCAGTTAAACTCCCCCTCTCAAAATCATTTTCCAAAACTAAAGGCATTGAAAATTCTATGTAAGTGAAGGAATACTGCACAAAAAACATGAATAAATAACGTTTTTTTAAATAGATAACCCTCCCCCGGCTTACTGAAGGCGTATGATCACAGATTATATGAAAATTGTGATTAAATATGGTCAGCGCAATACACTGATCTGAAAAATCAATGAATATAATAACAGAAAACATCAAAATTGAATTCAATAGTGGATTAGGTCAGACAGAAAAGTGTATAAATAATGATAGGAATTAAGACATAAAATCTTTGGTGTCAACAACAGTTTCTGAAGAAAAAAAAAAATTGTTAATGATTATGATTATGGAAGGTATATTATTGATGTCATCTGTTGTAGGCTGTTCTGTTATTGATGTCATCTGTTGTAGGCTGTTCTGTTATTGATGTCATCTGTTGTAGGCTGTTCTGTTATTGATGTCATCTGTTGTAGGCTGTTGTGTTATTGATGTCATCTGTTGTAGGCTGTTCTGTTATTGATGTCATCTGTTGTAGGCTGTTCTGTTATTGATGTCATCTGTTGTATGCTGTTCTGTTATTGATGTCATCTGTTGTAGGCTGTTCTGTTATTGATGTCATCTGTTGTAGGCTGTTCTATTATTGAAGTAACTACCCAAAAACTGCTCCACAGTTAGCACATCTGCGTTGACGCATTGCAAGACAGCACAAGAGACCAATTGGAAAGAAGACAATAGCACAAAACACTCCAAGACATGTAAAGTCTTCTTCCAGCACACCGACCTAGGGAGAAATAAAACCAAAGCATAATAAATATAAATAGTTGAAGCATGTAAGGTGTTATTTTCAACAGTTTTTAAAAATTACTTAGGTATCAATGATACGTTAATGTCTATAGGCAGAGATCCAATATAATTAATATAAAAATAAATGATCAACTACTGAAATAATTTGGTAGAAACAAAATGGTACCTATTTTCGATACAGACAAAATATTTGTGTCTTGACTACTCTAGCTTACAGCTAATTTAACAGTGTAGAATGTCATTGCAAAGAGACATCCAATGGTAACAGCAGGGAATGTCCATCCCTAGACAAAAAATCTGTGACAGCACATGAGGCAGAAGAATCCAAATGGATAAATGGTTAAAATGACGAAACAGCAAAGTTACAGTGCATGAACTTGACCATCTACACTCGAAACCACAAGACATAATTATATACCAGATGACTCCGTTAACAGAAACACATATAAAAGCGAATGGGGTTTTATTGCCTACATAAATGGCGTGAAGTTGGTTGAGAAAACTTCAGCATATTCTACTGTCACATCGAGCATGAGGATGGAGATAGAGGGAGCTACAGCAGCACTTAATTGGTTGATAACTGATACATCAACACACTTGATAATACTCACAGACTCTCAAAGCATGCTGCGCGAGATAGAAAAGTTCATGCTGAGAAAAGAATGATGGGACTTATTGAACAACTCAGTTGTCCAGAGCATTACATGGATATACTGCCCTGGTCATGCTGGGGTCAGAGGAAATGAGAGAACCAAATTATTGGCAGGTTATGCGACAATAGACGGCACAATGCTGAGAAGAGAGAAAACAGACTTAATGAAGGCAGTAATAAATTCATTTCAAGATGAAGATAATGTCAATGAGGCTGAGAACGTACACATACAGAGAATGTTAGAAATGGGTGTATCTAGGGGTGAGGGAAGGAAATGTAAAGTCCTTGGAAAGTCCTGAAGATCACGCGATCAACACCTGACCGGAACTATGAGTCTACATACAATGGGATGGCAGCTGAAACGGATGCCGGAGCACTTATGGGAATGCCCCACGTGCTGTCAAGCCAGTTTCTAATCAAGAACAGCAAAGTGTGATGGCTCACACGATGCTCGTTCAGGGCATAACAATGAATGTTGGCTGCCCACCATGGAAACGACTGGGACCTTACCACGTACATCCTAAAGCCAAGCAATGAAAAAACAATATCTGAAGATTAGAAAACAACAAAGAATAGGCACAAACAATGTTAGAACACTACACCAGTCAGGTAAGCTAGAAAACTTATTATCAGAGATTCCTAGAATATCTACATTATAAATGTAGACATTCTGGGGGTAGCAGAGAGGAGATGGAAAGATGATGGTTACAAAAGAAAAGAAAATTTTATTTTTATATATTCAGGAGGAGATTACCATGAACGGGTAGGAATACTGATCAAGAAAGAAATAAGAAAATACATCAGCAGGTACTGGATCAGTGGAGTGAGAAATGAGGAAATTAGATAACGAACCGGCACAGCCCCAATCTAATTGGGGATCTTGAAAAGTGTTGTTAAAAATACTTTTTTGAAAATAAAAGAATGCACTATAAAAGGATTCCACTGTAATAGTTTGTTTTATATCTTACCCTACAAATAGTAGGAGCATGGTGGCCTAGTTGATAGTGAGCTTGCTTGCTATCACGATGTACATCATGTCAAGTTCACAGGTTCGAAATCACGTCCTGACAAAAAAACCGGGTTGTGATTTCTTGCTTGACACAACCAATCCTCCAATCAACTCAGCTATAAATGAGTACCTGATGAATGAGTTAGGGGAAGTAAAGACAGCAAGGAAGGGAACTGGCACCCTAACTAATAGTTGCTGCTGTTTAGTACATGAACAGTTATCTTTATCTCTGACGGCAGGTTACTGCCATGAGACATATCTTTAGAAATAGTAGTTTGGTTTATATCTTACCCTACAAGCTGGACAACCACCCACGACCACAACAGATTGCGTAGGATGTATTACAACATTTGTAGCTTGGTTATATGATGGAACAGCTCCCGCAGGTGGAGGGTAACCAGCATATGGTTGATTATGTCCGGCAGGTTGATAATGTCCAGCTGGTTGATATGCTCCACCAGGAGCCCCAACTGCTCCGTATGATGGTGGATTACCTAAAATATGTAAAATATATAGATACATATTTGTTTGTTAGCATTCATTCTTAAACTTCTGCTGTAACTCTCTTGTAGCAGGACAATGGTTTACTTAGATTTCCAGCAAGATGTAGTCTAGAGAACACAAATGCACTGTACCACTGTTTTATTTGTGCCAATGGCCCAACACAAATGAATTCTGCAGTATAAAGATATATAAAATGAATGACTGCGATAGAAGTATTTTGCACTTAACACGCTGCATTAGGAGATTAAATTTTAACACCTCTGATGAGACCTCTTAAAGCATTGCACAATATTGAGAGTTAGACATCTGTGTCTGAAATAAATCTCTGGAGAAACTACCCTGTTGCACAAAGGAAGTAAGAGTTAATTGCTCATAATTCCTGGGAATCAAAACAATAACACCAAAACATTAAAATAAATCCCTTATTCTTTGTAAATTTGCAATTTACCTATTTTTATATGCAAAAAGATCACAGGTCATAGAGGATCAACTTTATTGTACTTAAGGTTCATCATATACACTCCACTCCTCTCAATGAAGCTGTACAACAGCTGCCAAAAGTACCACTAACTCCATTGCTTCAAGCAATAATTCCCAGAGAACTTAGAAAAATTCTGTTTTAAAAAAAAGACATCATGATACAGGATCAAGCCTATCGGCCTCTAGAGAACAACGGCAAATGGTTTAACTACTATGTCTGTGAGGTTTTCAAAAAATGTTTCTTTGATTCAAATTCACTAGCTCTAAACTCAATTTTAACATGATACTTAAAGTAGCATAAATAATAGGTTGCAAGACCATACAAGAACTAAAACTGCAGGAAGCGGACCACAACACATGGAGAATAAAAATCTCTGCCCTATGTCCAACCTGCGGCATGAAAGGAACAAACAAACGAACTAAATTTTACTACAGTAGATGTCACATTTTGGTTAACAAAGAAACCAGTATGCTGAAGGTCTGAAGAATGGCCTACTAGACTATTGTACTGTACTTCATATGTCTTCTTGATATCTTTATACTACTTTCTCATTCCTTAACTTTCTATTCCAGTAATCTCTCCAGAAAAGTGCAATGTCTTTTTATATGTCCAAAGTATTTTATTTGTCAGATTTGCATTTCCTTCATAATTTTTTTAATTTATAATTTTCATATTGGTGCTTTCCTGTTATGAGGGTACACACATTTGTCATTTTATATTTACAAAATCCTACTTCTTAAACCTTGTGTTGATGATAACGCATGTCAATATGACAAAATCTTTCATTCAGAAAATCAATGTCTTCTTTAAAGGATTCTAACTTTGGTATTATGAACATTTCGAGGACATAAAATTAAGACAAAGAAGTTAGTAATTGTTAGCTTTTAAAACTTTAAAAATTAATCACCGATAAAAATGTATTGATCCCAAGAATGGAGAATGAATAATGTAGAGCATCTATGATGCCGCGTAAAATGGACAAACAAGAAAAATGAGACATTCTAGACAACATTTGTAAAGTTATCAAGCTGACTTTTCATGTGGAGATCACGGCCAGCAGCCACGCAGAGCTCATTTGATGCTACTCTCAATGAAATAAAAGAATACTGCTTCCCAAGAATAGATTGTGCTCTTGTTTCACTTTGTATTCTTGTCTGAAATAAACATCTATTCTTGAATTGGTTGTTTCCCTTTATATTTGTATATTAGGTTGTTCCCCTTTTCTCCTTGCTTATGATATATTTTGTTTTATTTTTTTATTTGTTCCATTAAATGTATGTTCCCACGTAACAGGGAATTACTGAAATGGTCTATGTCTATAAGGAAACAGTAGTTTAATGTGAGAAGCATCAACAGCAGTTTCAGAACTGCTACCTCCAGTGAGGAACTTCATGTGATACAGCTGCATAATATCCACTTATATTGAACCAATTCTGATGTATGGCTGTGAATCTTGGACAATCAGCAGAATAGGTAGCAAGGCATTGTGTAGTGGAAATAGAGATGTGGACACTAACAAAAGAAAAGAGAGAAAGTTCAATGCAGCAAACAGAACAAGACAAGATCATGTGAGGAAATAAGAGATTACAAGTACTCTTAGAAAAATGTCTGTGGTCAAATATATTGAAAAACAGAGACTGAATTTGTTTGACCACTTAAAAAGAATAAACCTTTATTGATCAGTGGCAAGAGCATAAAACATGAAAATGGAAAAAGCAAGATGCAGAGGAAGACCAAGAATAATGCGGATTGAAAGAGTTACCAACATTTTGAGACATCATCCACACTAGTCTCACTCTCGCATGCTATATCTCTTTAAGAGTTCAAAACATCAGTGTGATCCATTGCCCCATGCCCTGTGCCACAATCACGCATGACGCCGTTGATGCGCTCTTTCATTGCCTCTTGAAAATACATGTAACCACTTTCAGCCTTGCCTTTCTCAAGGCCTCAATCCACTGTTCGCGAACGAGACCCACTTGTACCTTCCTAATCATACTCATAGAGTCACTCAAGATGTAGACCTGCATTACCTTCTGTGTGCATACCCACTCAAATGCCCTGGTCATCTCCATAGTCTCCATGGTCATACTACTCGCAGTGACAGCAAGGCACCACTTTCTTCCCTGATCATTTTAACTGCGCACTGAGCTGTGAAGGCCCAAGCACTGCGAACATGTCTACTCACAGATCCATCAGTGTATATAATCACATCCCCCTCTTTGGTATTCTCACTGGCCAAAGCCTGCACTTTTTTCTCCACAGTTGTGGGATACCATTTTCTGTATTCCCTGCTAAGTGATATTACTAATCTCAAACAAGTTTCGAAATCTGTGGGTAGACTTATCCATTCCACACCTGCTTCCATATCCTGCAATCTGCACACACTTTGTATTACATCCTCAGCACGTCCCATCCACGACCTCTCTCTCTTGAGTCTGCTGCCTTTAACTTTCTGTATTTCGAAATGCAACTGGTGTTCCTTATCTGCATGTATTTGAAGGTACACCCGTGCACGGTAATACTGTAATCTGTGCTCAGCTGTTGGACAGTCAAGTAGGTATCGCATATCTCTTGTTGATGTGTCTCTTGTGCACCCAAGTATGATACGCATTGCTGCATTCTGTCCAGTCTTCCGATCTGAGATTGGCTAAGAGTCAGAATTGCCAGTGCATATTCCACCACAGCCACCATCAAACTCTGGTACAAAAGAAATAACAACCTCTGCTCACACTACACAATAGCCATAACCTTCATTGCTCCTAAGTCTTTGCCTGCCCTTATCATAACGTGGTCAACATGTTCCCTGAAACCCAGACTTCTGTCAAAAAATACACCCAGATATCTCATTGTGCTGGTTTTTTCTAAACTTTTCCTGGACAACAAAACTTGTGGCATGGATGTCTTTACCATGTGATTGTTCAAGAAAAACCACGTCACGAATACAAACAGCCTGTTGCAACCAACCTTCACTGTGGAGATGGCACTTGATGATGATGAGTCTGAAATTAATTATAACTACTTCCTTTGTAAGATAATTAAAATTATACATAATATATATTGCTTTTAGGGTCATTTTATCAGGATTACCTGAACCACAATCTCCATTATTTTTTATGGTCACAGTGCTATAATATAATAAAATTTGAAAGAGGTTGAATGAAGCATGCCTCACTCAAGAATAACCCAAAAATTTACAAAACAACCAACTAAAATTATTCAGATAAATCTTACCAGGATTTTGCTGCATACTTTACAAAACTGTTGTGTAGCCTGCTGTTCTGAAAATGCATTGATAATTAAGAATAAAATAGACAGTAAAATTATTTATAACTCCCATCAACAACAAATACCAAATTTTCTGTTTACCGATATCTTATGCACAACTTAACTAAGACTAGATAACTTTGTCACTTAACCTTAAGATAATTAAATCTTCAATCATATAATTTGTATTGCAAACATTGAAGGTGAATAAAAAACCAAAGGATGGAGTGTATGCCCACATGTGTAGTTGCTTTATGGAATTTTTCTCAATCAGACAATCAAATAAATTTAAACTTAAATTACTTTGAACTTGGAAGCTTTAATATGTAGGCCTATTTGGATACAAAACTGTTTAAAGTAAAATTTTTTTAAAGCCAGGGACATATTGTAATACTGGAAATGTTTCATAAATTGTGAATGACAATGCGTGTATACAGGTTTCCTTAGTGCTGCACAAACATATTTCTATCCACCCAAAAAACCTGCAACCCTTCAGAGTTGTATAAAGGTACAACAATGAATGCATCAACACACAGATTATGTCCAGCAATTTCTGTCTTCAACAATGTGGATGAATGAGGAAACATCTTTTCTTATCCTGTTCTTGATGTTGTCTGTCCATGCTTTTATTTGTCCTCCTTTGCTTCTTCTCTTCTATTGATTTAGTGCAGTGTTTCTGTGGGTGAAAGGTTTAGCTAGAGGTGTCCATCTCCTCTCCAGTTATAATGAATACATATAAAAGTGTATGGGTCATATCTGAGCACAAAATGTTAGTTTAACCTGGCACATGGTTTGGAAACTGTCATTTTTTATACATATAAAATCGACAGAAAAATTTGACATCATCTATGATTAATCAACATATTCTACGAAAACCTGCATACAAATATTTTCAGTCAGGTATTATTTTAGAGGCACATACCAATTGTAAAAAGAGGAACAAAAATTACAAAGAATTTAAAGAGATATTTTTTTTTAAGAAATACCATTCTTCTGGCAATACTTGGGTCAGAGCAAGAAGTAAGATGGTGAAGGGTGTAAGCAGGATGTGGAAGTGCTTTCCATCGTTTCCATGCTAACACCTCCTGCACATCTTTAGCAACATGCAGGCGAGCATTATCATGCAACAGAATGACACCACTCGACAAGATGTTAGATCACTCCTTCTTGGTGGCTGTATGCAGCATGTCTAGTGTGTTCTTGTAGCCGATATCATTGATGGTCACACTAGGTCCCTTAAATTCCACCAAGAAGAGTCCTTCTTGGTCAACAGATTTATCGTATACTTATACTCGTAGCATATCCTATAGATCAGGGCTATTCAAATGGCGGCCCACAGGCCAAATCCAGCCCGCTGAGGCCTAGTAAGTGCCCGAGTATCATTGCTAAAACAATGAAATAGTTATAAAAAAAAATAAATGTATATAACTATATTCGGACCTCTGGTCCGTGATGATCCCCATTTTCTACATTTTGGCCCCCGAGTAAATATAATTGAATAGCCCTGCTATAGATGATGTAGCCATCAACCCAGCAATTTTTGGCTGCAGTTATTTTCTTGGCAGTATTTACATTCAATAGTTTGCCAGTGGTTTATGAATGGCCAGGATGCACAATTGCCTAAGGTGGGTTTTGAACTCGGTACCTTGGCCATCAGACACACTCTGTACCACACCACCACAGAGAGGAACTAAATACTTATATACACAAAATTTTAAAAGTCAAATTAAATTTGAAAGACTAATATAACTATAGGCCTAAGTGAAATTCTGTTATTTATAAAATTTCACTTAGGCCAAGACATAGATAGTTAAGCTATTATAGTGAATAGTATTAAAAAAATTAAGTATTATAATTATAGTATTTTAGTAGGCTCTACTAGAGGAGCATGGTAGCCTAGTGGATAGTGAGCTTGCTATCATTTGGTTACAGCGTGCTAGGTTCGAAACCACGTCCAGACATTTAAAAAAATCCAAAAAAAAACTGGGTTGTGATTTCTCACTTGACACGACCACTCCTCCAGTCGACTCAGCTGTAAATTAGTACCTGACGCATGAGTTAGGGAAGGTAAAAGAAACAGCAAGAATGGGAACTGGCCACCCCACCTAATAGTTGCTGCGGCTTAGTACATGAAGAGTTATCTTCATCCCCGACAGCAGATGCCATGGGACCTACCTTTACCTTTTTACCTACTATTCTATTATAAGGGGATCTTTATAGGAATCTACTTAACTCTATTTTTAACTGGATTAGTTAACAAAAACCACAATAATCATAAAACTAAACTTATGTGCAATAAAGCAAATAAATGATAGAACTAAAAATAGTCATGGGTCTATAGGAGAGGAAGGTCCAATGGGTGCATGAATTGCAATACCCAAGAGTAATAAAAAATAGGCTTTAAACTAACAGAACATACAGCAATCTTAACAATATATAATGAGAAATGTGAGAGAAGACATACACAATGCTGACTACCATGCTTGAAAATTAGTGTTTTTGTAATCCCTGAACTACGCTAGGCAGACGACACCGTGCTTCTTTCAAATTATATAAAGGGATTGGAACAACTAAACAAGAACACAAAGAAATACAGCAAGTCATAAAATTGTATTTAAATGCACAAAAAACAAAAATCATGTCAACAGATATAACAACACAACAATAAAAAATCAGAACAGACAATACTATGATAATTAAGTGTGGATAAATTCCAATACTTAAAACTAAACATCAATGGCGCAGGAGACTGCACAGCAGAGATAAGGAAGAGATTGGCAATGGCATATTGTAAAATAACACATTTGAAAAACATGGAAAAACAACAGATAGAAATACAACTTCTAATGCTGCTAAGAACCTTTATTTTTCCAGTTGCAACAAACAGCTGTGAAATATGGACCCTAAGTAAAACAGCAGCAAAGATCTTTGAGATGAAATGCTACAGAAAGATACTTAGAATATCATGGAAAGAAAAAAAAGAGAAATTCAGATATTATAAACACATTGAAGATGCCAGAGTGTTGGTTATTAAACACAATAGCAAAAATAAAACTACACCTGTTTGGCCATATGAAGAGAGACACAACTATTTAGAAAGACAAAATGGAGGGCAGAGCACCTGGGTGGAGGAGAAAGGGCAGACCAAGAAGATGATGGATTGACAACATTAAAGATAACATGAATATGTTGCTGAGAAATGCATGCTGCATGGCCCACGAAAGAGAAGGGTTCAGGAAGTTCATTGAGAAGAAAATGTGCTGGAGAGAATATATAATGCGACAAACAAAGTAGTAGTAATGCTACAAGCATTAGAAATAATAGCTAATAACCCTCCTAAAAAAGTAACAATCCTGACTCACTGATTATTTTATCATCAGTCCAGGATACGCCTATACAAAATAGACATGCCAGTCAAAGACTGGATATAGTAGAAGTTACCAACAAACTTATATCACATTGGTACAGAGGTTAATGTAATGTGGATTTTAGCTCATATCAGAATACCAGGAAATGAGACAGCAGACAAGGAAACAAAGAAAGGCCATAAACACAGAACTGAGATCAATGTTGGACTTGGCAGTTCTGAAATCAGGAGCATAATAAGGGACACAATACTTAAGGAATGGACATAAAAATGGGACACCAGTATAAAAGGGAGACATGCAAATGCTATTTTAAAGGGACCATGTAGAACCAGTCAAATTAAGGAAGAGCTGAAAATGTCTGCCAACAGGAAAATATTATGATTAAGACTGAGAACCTCATTACACAAAATACTTGAACAAATATGTGAAGAAGAAAATACAATTGAACATTTCCTACTTTTTGGCATAGACTCCTCCATCATAGAGAAGAACTGGTAAAAGTAAAAGATTAGTTTTTTCACTGTGCTATAAATATCACACTGTTTACATTTAAATAGCTGACATTATGGATTTCCCCGTAACATCAACCACATCGATAGATGCCGCGAATAATCTAAATTTACAACTAATTAATTTTTTTATTTATAACTGATTCTAACCCTTATTCCTAACCCTAATCTAAATAATAATTTCAAATGAATATGCCTTTTTAATTAATGTACCTTAAATGTAAATACAATTAAGCACACTGCAAAGGTTAGGTAATACCTTGAAACTAGAAGAAAGGTCACATTGAAGAACTATACTTTACTTGCACTGAAGAATTAAAAGATTACTATCTAAATAATAAAATCCCTTTAACCTAGAAACACTGCTTAATCATTGTGTACCAAGAGATAGAGTAAGACTAATTAAACAATTTATCACTTGTACTAAAGTTCAAATATACAAGTTTAGTAAACTGACAGGCATAATCTAATACAAGTAGTTGTTTGTTACAATGCTATGTTTGTGCTTGCTGTCCAGTACACAGTTGTTTCATTGTGTTGTTTGTGCTTACTTCTGTTAATCTCTTCTCTAAACTACCCTGAGTCTCCAAATCCTCTTAGGATCAACACTATCCCCTCTGTTTCTCAGAACTTTTATCCTTCTTTCAATCCTTCACAGAATTTCTACTTTTTTCAGGTTTTTTGCACAGCTTTTCCAGCAACTTCAACAGAGGAAAGCTTACCACAGAAGACGCCTGGTACTCACAATCACAGCACTGTGGATTTTCTTTGCCAATAATTGCACACACGGTTTTTCAATTGTCCCAAACCATAAGATCACACACAGATAAAAGCCAACACGGCACGATATAACCAACATAGACTCTGGCTGTAGGTTGAAAGAGTCGTGCCTTGGCCAGTGGCTATATTCCCCCATTTAAATAACACACAAAGTTTACCACAGTTACAGACTAACTAACTAAAGTTTAAAGTCTCTTCCACGAAATTAACTACTAAAGAAATGAATTCATTTAATATTATAATTAATATTAACGTTATGTTTATCACTCAAATACAATATCCGAAATTAATGTTATTCTCTTCTAAGTTAAGAATTAACAATAATCCTTATTGACTGAAATTAATACTGACTTTATAACTTTCTTGATGCTTGACTTCGCTGATTATGGGGGGAGTGTTCGGAAATGATAACAAACCTCAGAGTACTTGAGAGTACTGTGTTGTTACTGTGTGTAGAGTAGAGTGAGTACTGAATACGAGATTTAATTCTTAAATTAAAATTATTCCACTTTTCATACAAATCTAAACAAAAAGCTTTAACATTTTGTTATGTTTTCAAATAAAATCCACATTCACAAATGTGTACCAATCACTAGCTAACTCTGTAGAGAAGCGAACACACAACTCAAATATAACAGGTAATCCTAGTCATGTGATAAGTAATACAACACAAACAATGGTCCCGGAAGTAAAACCTTTGCTACTATAATCAATGGATTGGCTTAAAATAGTTCAATAAACCATTTCTATTTTTAAATATTAATAGCAAACTACACACCATTATCATGAGTTATAATGGCAAATTAATTGATTGATCGGTTCATCGTCAAATCATTATTATCAGAGCGTTAAAATTGATCTCTGGATAAGCCAATAAGTGCCAAAAATCGTATTCAGTATGCCCACCTTATTGCAACACATGGCGAGTGATCGTTCAGTTCTGTGTTGAGACGCAAGTGGACAGACAAAGCATGATTATTACCATAGGGTATACGTCATTAATTTTTTTTTACTTATAACAAAATCATACTTTACCAGCGCCGAAAAAAAGGGCAAGGACGAAATGAACTGTTTCTCCTGTTGGAGGTACACCTTGAGATTAGGGTGATAAAGTTTTGCTAATAACAAGATAGGCCCCTACACGAAATTCGACGTAGGGGCCTATCTACGAAAAGGCCTCTACCAAGAACGCATTCAGAACATAGCAAACGAAGAGTAAGAATGACGCTGTCAATATTCATAGTTAAATATGGAAACTGTAAGGTTAGAGGTAAAACAAACAGAAAATTGAGAAACCGCAACCAAAGCTTAGGCCTATATCTATAAAGGAAACAAGTAGAAAAATTACCGAGCATAACAGGATATCTACCCGTAGGAATAGCTAAGAATACCCGTAGCTGTAGGATATTGATCTTAAATAGCTCCATTGTACCAATTTGGCGGATGTACTGGTTTTCAAGTGTAGGGTAGCCGGGGGTAAAGATGCGCTGGGGGCAAAGATTCGCAGTCGTTTTTTTCCGGAACTATGGGTTTTTCCCGCAAACCACGTGGCCACGCCGGACGCTAATATCCGTTTCTGTCGCACAACGAATTTTCATCGGTCACGGGCAGGTCATTTTTGAGCTATGAGGTAAATTCATTTTTTAACGTTCTCGATCTAACTTTTTTTCCACTTCTCACTCTTTGTCCTCTGTTATCTTTACTGTCATGTTATTTTACATGTCTGTACTGAAAACTATATTGTATTGTTAAGTTATTAAGCATGTTACATTGTCAAGATAATTTTTGTTTTCATGATATTTTATAAAAATTGTGAACAGTGTGATTTTGGGGTAACGCCGCGCACACAGACGGGGCAAACATGCGCTGCTGACTGACTGCGCATGTTTACCCCAGTCACTTCCCCCTCATGTTGCCAAATATTTAAACCAATACTTTATTGTCACGTTATGTTTCTTTTTAGGAATTACAAACGGAAAATTGAGAAAATGATGCCACTGACTGAAAATGAAGCAGTCGCTGCTATATATGCACAATCCCTTCCGATCACAGATGCACAATCTTCACGGGTCATAGTTGTACGACCTCCGCAGATAATAGATGCAGGACCTCCGCCGATGCACGATCCCCGCTATACATAAATGCACGATCTCAGCTATTCATAAATGCACGTTTCCGGCTATTCATAGATGCACGTTCTCCGCTATTCATAGATGCACGTTCTCCGCCAGTCATAGATGCACGTTCTCCGCCAGTCATAGATGCACGATTTCCGCCGGACATAATTGCAATATCTCCGCCGGTCATAATTGCGCTATCTCCGCCGGTCATAACTGCACTATCTCTGTCAGTCATAGTTACACGTTCTCCACTATTCATAGATGCACGTTCTAAGCTTTTCATAGATGCACGATCTCCTCTATTCATAGATGCACAATCTCTGCCAGTCATAGATGCACGTTCTCCGCCAGTAATAGATGCACGTTCTCCGCCAGTCATAGATGCACAATCTCCTCTATTCATAGATGCACAATCTCCGCCAGTAATAGATGCACGTTCTCCACCAGTCATAGATGCACGTTCTCCGCCAGTCATAGATGCACGTTCTCCGCCAGTCATAGATGCACGTTCTCCGCCAGTCATAGATGCACAATCTCCGCCAGTCATAGATGCACGTTCTCCGCCAGTCATAGATGCACGTTCTCCGCCAGTCATAGATGCACGTTCTCCGCCAGTCATAGATGCACAATCTCCGCCAGTCATAGATGCACGTTCTCCGCCAGTCATAGATGAACAATCTCCGCCAGTCATAGATGCACGTTCTCCGCCAGTCATAGATGAACAATCTCCGCCAGTCATAGATGCATGTTCTCCGCCAGTCATAGATGCACGTTCTCCGCCAGTCATAGATGCACGTTCTCCGCCAGTCATAGATGAACAATCTCCGCCAGTCATAGATGCACGTTCTCCGCCAGTCATAGATGCACGTTCTCCGCCAGTCATAGATGCACAATCTCCGCCAGTGATAGATGCACAATCTCCGCCAGTCATAGATGCACAATCTCCGCCAGTCATAGATGCACAATCTCCGCCAGTCATAGATGCACAATCTTCGCCAGTCATAGATGCATAATTGCCGCCGGTCATAGTTGCACGATCTCTGCCTGTCATAGTTGTACGATCTCCGCTGATCATAGATGCACGACCTCCGCTATTCATAGATAGTTGAAATTATAGTCAAACGCTTTATAGAGCACTCCAACGCGTTGTTATAGTTTTAAACGGATCTAAGCATCCATTTTCTGTATTAAATTTTGTTTTTCATATTTACGTTTTTTCATTATTTTTCGTATTAAAGTTACATAAAGATACATAAGCCTAGTCTTTATGCTCTATTATCTTCCCACATTGTGACTGACTATGTTTAGATAGGAAGTGACGTTGTTATTTTGCTGGTTTTGTCAATTTTCCCATGATTTTGTAATTGTTTTTGCCTGCGCGTGTTTGCCCCAGAAATTGGGGCAAAGGTGGGATTATACTCATGTTCATAAAATCTCATTATACGGACTAAACGTGATTGTATGTTGTAAATACCCTGACGATTTGTTAGATGGATGGATAAGCTACACACTGCTGCTAGTTTGGTCTCTCATAGTTAAGTCTATTTGTCAGAATACGGAAAAAAGTGAAAAACGCGCATCATTGCCCCCGGCTACCCTATATCATCGAGTTTAATCATTCGAAGTAGGTCATTCGACTTAATGGTAATCACCTGAACATCACGGGCACCTCGATGATCTGGGCTGAGATACCAAAAGCATTTCATAGGGATACCACAACCGTTATGTAAAGAATATCGGGGTGACGTTACCATAAACTTGGCAAAGGCGACAATAGTCATAGTATTGACTGCTCATCAGGAAGAAGAAGCATACACTACACACTCCAAACGATCAATCTCCTTGATTGTATTTGTAAGCATCGCCCATATAATTACTACTCTCATTGTGGTAAGTCTGTCCGCTCGTTGATTTTCCTTAACATTAACATGTCCAAAAACAAAAACGTAAGTGATTATCTTTAGCATAAAGGGGGGATGGGGAGTGGGCCGCGGGTGTGTTGTTTTTAAAATAAATGTAAATACTGCATTTTTTCACGTTAGGAAATTTGTGATTCAAATATATAATTACCAAAATTCATGGCAAGATCCATTAAGTTTGTTCCGATAAAGAACTTTTGATGTAAACTGTTTTTGTCTTAAATTTTTTAAACAAGTTATGCGTGTTTTCTCCATATATTTTAGTAGCGGTGGGCATTTGTAACACACATTCATTTTTAATATTATCTCTTCAGTTCAGACATCATCATCAATTTCAGTCACTGTCGTTGTAGAAAATCCGGCTCTATTTTTATAGGCAACTTCTTAGGATCGCTAACAAAATTTTGACCGCGGACATTTAGGCCTATAAACTCGCAAGAGATAACTACGGAAATGTCTTGCGTCATTATATCGGCGGTTATAAGCACATAATGCTGGACTTTCCTTGCAGAGGATACGAGGCTTAGGTCAGACATTTTCCAACTATGTTGGTGAAAATATTTCCTACAGCTGACGGGAATTGAAACAGCTGTAGGAATTATTTTCATTTATCCTCATGCTTCCTACTTGAATTTACTTGTATAAGATATTATTTGAAGCAACATTATTCTGTCTCTATGTTATTTATGTTTACAAGAAGGTCTTTAGGTCCTTCTATACGAATATGCATGTTCTGTGTTTGTGTTCCTGAGGATGCTTTAATACTTGTTCATTGATGTTGTAATAGTCCTTGTTTCGATTGGTCTGTTCTCAGTGACTTGAGTACACAGGCTGAAAGTCTTGACCGGGCCATATCTTTTTTGGGGATGTGGTTGGTCAAGTACGGAAAACCTGTTTACTTGTGTTGCTAAGCGATTCGGTGCTGCTAGAACAGACCTGGTTCAGTTCCCGTCAGCTGTAAGAATTATTTCATTTATCTTCATGCTTCCTACTTGAATTTACTTGTATGAAAATATTTCAAGGACTTGATGTCCATTTAACAAGTTTTCATGTATCACACTTAAAAACGTACAGAATAGCCAAGGCAGATAAACGAAATGCACAGAAATAATCAAAATCGCCCTTCCAGATCATGTTTATATTTTCTTTTGATAGGTCTTGTAGTAGGTCACAGTCCTTGCATGTATCTAGATTCTCGCTGTTTAACTACCTGCGTCACCAGCCATTCTTTGTGCTAACCATCTATATCATTATACTACCAGTGTTCACACACTGAAAGCACTGAATACGATTGCATTTTATTTCACAAACGCACTACTAGTGGTGGCACCACTGAAAGCACTTAATATGCTTACATTATCTTTCACATTGACTCGTAAAAACACATGCAATGTGTACATTTTTAATGACCGACTCATTGTAGACAACAATACCCCCGTCATAGGAAGTTTCTCAGATTCAGGAACCTAAATATATTTTCAGGAAGGGAACTTAAATTTAAAAAATGTTACTTTTCTTGCGTAGTTCCCATTCTTTTCTAAGAAAGTTGATGACTTTTTTGGTTGAGAAAAACCGTCAAGGAGTGAGTTTTACATACCATGTGTTGTTTGCTAATGTTCTAGTACTGAATGTTATGTTTTATTTTCCTGGGCTGGGGGAGGATTGGGGGGGGGAGGATGAACATCCCAACCATCCCCACCCCTTCGTATCTACTGACTTACTCAGATCAATGCTTAAACATATGGGGAGCTTGCTTAAGTCAGAGATTAAACCTCTGGACGGACTTGTTCAGATCAGAGATTAAGCTTCTGGACGAGCTCGCTCAGATAAGAGCTTAAACTTCTGGACAGGCTCGCTCGACTCAGAGCTTAAACCTTTTGGATGGGCTTGCTCAGATCTGAGCTTAAACATCTTGTTGTACAAGAATAAGAATAAAAGTGTCTATTTTTCTGCCCAATATGATGTTTACATGAACAGATTCTCGAGGATTTTCTGATGTAGAGTTTAAACTATTCGCTCAGTGATCACGAGGTCGAAGGTTCGAATCCCTCTTGCGACGTCTTCTTTATAATGTACATTTTGTTTTTAGTTCTCTGGAGGTAATCGTTTGAAGATGGAAGATTGAGTTATGTGTAATGAATTATATTTTCGGCAGGTGGCGTGCCACTTTGTTGAGAGGGACATGTTTGTTAACTTGAATACAAGGAAGACAATATTATACGCCTTTCCAGATCTTTGAGCCCTCTTGTGCTTGATGACTGTAAACTGACTGTAGGCTTATGTGCGCGAGGACAATACGCATTTGTGCTCGAGGACTGTAGACTTTTGAGCTCAAGGACTGTAGATGTTTGTGCTCGAGGACAGTAGATTTTTGGTTTCGAGTACTATAGACATTTGTGCACGAGGACTGTAGACTGACTGTAGGATTTTGTGCTCGAGGACTGTAGACATTTGTCTCGAGGACTGTAGACTTTTGTGCTCAATGACTGTAGACTTTTGTCTCGAGGACTGTAGACTTTTGTGCTCAATGACTGCAGACTTTTGTCTCGAGGACTGTAGACTTTTGTGCTCAATGACTGTAGACTTTTGTCTCGAGGACTGTAGACTTTTGTGCTCAATGACTGTAGACTTTTGTGCTCAATGACTGTAGACTTTTGTGCTCAATGACTGTAGACTTTTGTGCTAAATGACCGTAGACTTTTGTGTTTGAGGACTGTAGACTTGTGTGATCGATGACTGTAGACTTTTGTGAAAAAAGTAGAGCAACGATGTGGCCCTCCACAAATAACTTAAAATAAAATTTGTAAGCGATGTGACAAGATTGAAATAGACCGCCACGTTTATAAGAGAGGCCAATGTGGCTGCATAATCATGGCCGAATTAAAAGTTCAGGTTCCCGTTGCCACACGGAGGATGCCCGACATCAGGGTTTCCATAATTTGGCTATTTCATGTATACATTTCACATATTTTGCAATGTTTAAGTATTACTGGCAGTGAAATGTATGTTTGGTCATTTTTTTCCGTTATTCATCAATTTGCAAATGTATTTGAAATTGGAAATCTGGTAATTTTTGGACATATTTTACCTACAACTTTTACTAATCAAAATAAATAAATTTCAGCAATCCGGCAGCCATGCCTGACATATAGTGCCTATATTTTACAGATATAAAGAATCTATGGTATTACCTCTGCTTGATAAGCTATAATATATGCCCGCATATAGATAACTATCAATGGAAAGCAGATAGGCAGGCAGACGTACAGATAGAAAGATAAAATTGGATTAATGAATATATAGATATACAGACACATAGTCGGATAGACAGACCTCGAAAAATTAAACAAAGAAATATAAAGAGCAACTTGTACAAATATTTTATTTCTGTTCAATAGTACATTATATTACTTGTAACGAACATCAAGGAAATGCATTCAAATATTTACTGAAGTCTAATAAATAGCTTTGGTATTTCAATAATTTCATTTACACTTTTTAAATAGCATCGGAATTTGAAATCATTTGCTTACCCAGATTACATAAAATTTACTTCAGTCAGTTCAAATGTAACAATGTAAGCTTGTGTAACAATGTAAGCTTGTGTAACAATGTAAGCTGGTGAGCAATGAGGATTTTCGAACAAGAGAGACTGAAGTAAATATATATGTATGAATTGTCACATTTCACATACGTCATACAAAAACAGAGCTAAATACAATTCATATGAAGTAGTGTCACGATAACTGTAAATTTGTGCATAGTACCACATGCTAAATTATGTAAACACTAAATATTGTAGTTTTTCACAACGTGCAACCAATAAAGCGACATTTCGACTATGAGGTCTTCATCATGCAAAGAGCAAACACGTTGAATACACAATGAAGAAAACATTACCAACTGAGACAAGGTATTGTACTCTGTACACTTTGCTTAATAAAGGCCTGTATTTCAAAACATTGCTTTAGCCCTTAAAATTACATCACTTCAATTTCTAATATTTTGCGACGTTGGTATTCTCTATTCATAGCTTGTCGATTTTTTCTTTGCGTTGTTGATTCTAGTTTAATTCGACGTCGATGCAAATCAGCATCCTGTGCAGGTCGTGTTTGTCTTTGTTGAAGGGTTCCTTTATCAATTATTTGAATCTCTCTATCAATTCAATGTCTATGCTCTGCAGAATTTGCGGCACAAATCCGAGCCAGTAACGTGACTTTGACGATTCAACCATCTAGCTTTTTGCTCTTTTGTTTTTGACGCTTTCTTGCGATTGGATCATTTTCATCCATCATTTAAAGCAAATTATACGTATATTTTAAATATAATGTATTTTAGATAACTTTAACCACAAGCTGATACAAAAGTGTATCTGTTAGCGCATCGATAACATTTGTATACAAAAATGGCTGCTTTGAATAACGTCAAGACACCAATCGTTGTGATTCGATGTCGCACTGAGTTCCGGGACTTAATTCGTTATTTATAGACCTGTGATCTGACAGAACACGGCCATTTTATTAAAGATTATAGATTATAATAGCGCTCGGGCAAAGTTCGAAATGTGGAGACGAATGCGGG
Organism: Meghimatium bilineatum; assembly: GCA_034231615.1. Lineage (NCBI taxonomy): Eukaryota > Metazoa > Mollusca > Gastropoda > Stylommatophora > Philomycidae > Meghimatium > Meghimatium bilineatum. The sequence goes on along the minus strand of CM067320.1, from coordinate 8,346,000 downwards.
AAAAATACATTAATGCATTTGAACGTTGTGTTGTAAGTTAAGAGTAGTACATTACTAATCACTATACATATGTACAAGAGTAATTATACGCAATAATTAATTTTCTAGGGAAGACAGTAGTAAGTAGTATATTAATGACCAATGTCAAATAATAGCAGGAATTTCTCTTCTCGTGAATGATCAGTCTCTAAAGATTTATTAGAAACAATGTGAAGTCATCTCTTGTTCTTTATGGTCATGTATATCAATCAGTGGATAACCTTTTGGGGTCTGCAGGTAACATTTGGGATTGTTCGTGAATAAGATGTCATCTAGTGGTTTTCTAAGTAATCATTTGAAGTTCCGTTTCATGAGAGAATGTCTCTTTTGCATGTTTCTGAAAGTGTATTTGGTGCTTTCCACATTAAAATCCGTACTACACTAATGTGACGTTTTGGAGAGATGTTAAGTGTAATAAAACGTAAGCATCAATTAGTTAAACTGTGACATATTATGGTTACATGTATTCGTATATTTCTGACTAGTTCATAGGTCGGTGAGTGCGATTCTGTCAGATCAATGGCGTTAATTTTAAAATGGAACTGTTTCGTATCAACATTTACCACCCCTCTAAAAGGTCATGCCAATGTTGTGCGGGTGTTAACGTAAAAACACCATCTATATCGCTATAAAAACTGTTTAAACAAGAAGCATCGAATGTTTAAGGCAATAATTTCTCTTCGTTATCAATGTTTAGCGTGGTACTTTACATTTTTACTGAAAAAATTTGTGATTTTATATTTTCTTAACTTTAGGGCAAGTGCATATACATTTCCATTATAACAACTTGGTCCGGATAGACGAAATATATATATATATATATATATATATATATATATATATATATATATATATATATATATATATATATATATATATATATATATATATATATATATATATATATATATATATATAATTTGTTTATTTAAATGTCCACAAAGTAACAGAGCGTTTTTCTTGTGTTTAAATAGGAAGAAAATCCAATGCATTATTTCCTTCCCAGAGAATTCTACTTATAAATGGTTGAGCAGTGCTTTTTTGAATAAGTTTTTAATAAAAACATTTACTCGGATGGAAATATGGCTAGATTATATATTCTTTTTTTTTTTTGGTTTTTGTTTTTGACAATTCCATACCGAGTTGGTCTACCTCTTTTATAGTACCCAGCGATTTGACATTTTTTTCTCTCAAGAAAACTGGTTTGTTTTATTTAAAAAAAAAACCCCGTTATTTGATCAATGGACTCTGGTCTCTTACGTCTTCACAACCGATATTCTATTTGTTTTCTACGAGAATAACTCTCATGATTACGAGAATAACTCTAATGATTACGCGAATAACTCTCATGATTACGCGAATAACTCTCATGATTACGCGAATAACTCTCATGATTACGCGAATAACTCTCATGATTACGAGAATAATTTTCAAGATTACGCAAATAACTCTCATGATTACGCGAATAACTCTCATGATTACGCGAATAACTCTCATGATTACGCAAATAACTCTCATGATTACGCGAATAACTCTCATGATTACGCGAATAACTCTCATGATTACGCGAATAACTCTCATGATTACGCGAATAACTCTCATGATTACGCGAATAACTCTCATGATTACGCAAATAACTCTCATGATTACGCGAATAACTCTCATGATTACGCGAATAACTCTCATGATTACGCGAATAACTCTCATGATTACGCGAATAACTCTCATGATTACGCGAATAACTCTCATGATTACTCGAATAACTCATGATTACGCGAATAACTCTCATGATTACGAGAATAATTCTCATGATTACGCGAATAACTCTCATGATTACGAGAATAACTCTCAGGATTACGATAATAATTCATTCAAATTCAAATCAGAGATTCATTTTCTTTTCAATTTCGTTCGAAAGCAACTTCTTTAACTTGTCATAGTCTCCAAAATAGCAGGAAAAGAGCATCTACCATTTCTATGTCAAGGCTAACAAACATCTATCCTATCTTCAGGTACCACGAATTGTATTTTTGGGAAGTCATTTCCTTGAGCAGGAGTTTTATATGGCTAATGTGTGTCCGGCAGTGTGTGTTACAATGTGTGTTACAGTGTGTCCGGCAGTGTGTGTTACAATGTGTGTTACAGTGTGTCCGGCAGAATCAATATCATTAAAATATGTCAATATCTCCTCATCAATATAAGCTAGAACGTTTTATTTATGATTACTTCCTAAAGAAACCATTACATTTTTAGGATAAGTGACGAAAATCTTTCGATAATGTGCTGATAGCTTTGGCGTGAGGCTTTAGCCGTGGAATGTGATGACGCATATAGTCAAAAAGACCGAGTTGCCGGTACAGCAGAAGCATGTGGTTGCGTCTGTGGGTCTCACCTGTTGCCCACTAGACATACCACCCATGCAACAGAAAACCTTAGTGGATGACATGCCGTTATATTGAGGTTATCTTCTTAGAGAAGATTCATGGCACGTCATCTATACAATTAAGCTCCTTGTGCTGTTATTTTCTTGTTGAAATGTGTTTCATGTTTGCCTGAATATATATGTATGCACCCTCTGTGGTTGGGAGGGAGCCAGAGATGTACTGTGCAGCACTGGGGAGGAGGAAACTGAAAGCACTGTTTTTTCCTATGGTTGAAACCCATCATAGAGGCGCAATGACTCAGGTCGTGACAATCCTTTTGACTTGAACATTTGGTTGCATGTCTGGAGCAATAGAGAAGTTCGGCATAACCAGTAGTTAATTGGTGGCGAGGAATGAACACAGTGAACCATATCTTGGCTACAGTGGTTAGGAGCAGTGCATAGGTTGAAACCTACCTTCCTGGAGGTGTGATAGTTATTCTCTGGTTCTGTTCCGGGGTGGGCCGAAAATCCACAAACTTCCCAGCAATATAATGCCATATAATGGCATTAGGTCAAAGCGCATGAGTCCATGGACCGCTGGATCCGCAACCAATCAACCAACCAACAAACGGTACAGCAGAACGTGCAATGCTGATATTTGCTTGCAGAATCAGTTGTTCATTGTTGTACAAATGAGATTAACTAGTTCCTATGATACCAAAAGGATTCATGTTCCAGCAAGATGGAACATGCCAACACTTCGTAAATGAAGTAAGAAACTACAAACATCAACATTTTCCAGAATGATAGATTGGAAGATTAAGTTCCATTGAATGACAACAATGTAATACGATTTTTCCCCTTAGATTTCTTCTATGGAGGTACGTCAAAACCTCTGTCTTTCAAACTGCTCCGCAGGGACTAGGTAATCTTCGGCAGCGAATAGTTAACGTTTGTGCATCCATCACACCTCAGATGCTACAAAACAAGCGGAGACATAGAATACGTCTCGACCTTCTTCAGGCTACTAATTGCGCATATGTTGACACCTACTTGGATTTGGTGAGTTGCTACTGAAACTTGTTGTGTTTGCCTAACAGAAAATCAAAATCCGGTCAGTCTGCCAGTATAAGAATTAAAAAATAGTATTCGAAATATTGACAGTTGTTATTGGTAGTAATTCTGCAGGACACACTCCATATACATATTATGACCTACCTATTATGCGAGATATGACACGAAATATAGTTCCAACTTTTTAATATGCATCGGCCTGCGCGCTACACACTTATAGTCCTTCCCCTCTGTATGAGCTGGGGAGGTGGGGTGGGGACTCTAAGTGAGTAGCGAGTAGATCTATAACACGCGTATTGCATTTTTATCGGACGATGGACATTTTGTAGCTAGAAATGAACCAGTAAAGTGACGTCACATAATATTAAAAATTACAGATTTCAGAAACTTGTGAAGAGGAAGTGCAAGGTAGGCCCGTGATATGTGATTGTACCTATATATATATATATATATAATTTGTAATATTGACAGTATATTTTTACTCACACACATACCAATATAAATGTATCTTCAATCGCAGTCTCCACAAAATTCTAACATATAATATAATTATGTATGCTGAAGTCGGATGTGTCAGGTCGAAAGGCGCAGATATCGCAACAATGCTGTAAACCATGACACAACGCATTCCGTTCTCCGGACCACATCCTGCTGATCTGCAGGAGTTTGAGAACGAACGCAGAAGTAGAAGATCTAATTGTGTTACAAATGATGATGTTCGTCCGTCGTGATCGACGATGACCAAAAACTCAACCATAATAATAATAACAATAAATAATAAAATAATAAAGTTAATAGTGCGTTTTTAAATGACTAGCAAGTCCAATGCGCGCACAAAATGTTCTTTTACAGAATTGACAACAATAGAATGTATCTGTGTGAGGTTGAGATGTTTTTTCTTTTCTACGTGTCCGCTTCTGTCTTGCAGTTTCTTGTCTGAATTCTTCTGCCGCTAGTGCTCCCGTTCTAATGCTGTAACGCCAAGCCGTTCTATCCTGAGCGAGGCTCTCCCAAGCACCTACGTCAATGTTAAGATGTTTCAAGGATGACTTGAGCGTGTCTTTGAAACGCTTTTTCTGTCCACCAGCTTTTCGAAATCCTGCCTTGAGTTCTCCATAATATATTTGTTTTGGCAATCGCGAGTTCTCCATGCGCACAAGATGGCCTGCCCAGCGTGCCTGCGCCTTCATAAGTATTGTGTGGATGCTTATTGAGGTTGATTTTTCCAAGACCTCGTAGTCTGGTACTTTGTCCCACCAATGGATGTTTAGTAATTTACGTAGGCAGGTAAGATGGAAATGATTTAACTTTCTTGCATGTCTAGCATACACTGTCCACGTTTCGCAGGCGTATAGTAAGGTTGGTATAACAGCAGCATGATATACTTGTAGTTTGGTGGTTGTTCTTATACCTCTTCTGTCCCATACATTTTTGCGTAATCCGCCAAATACAGCACTAGCTTTTGCCAGTCTCTTGTTAACTTCCACATCAATGTTGACATCGCGAGAGAGAGTGCTTCCAAGGTAAGTAAAATTGTCGACTACCTGCAGTTTTTCCTTATTGACGATGATGGAAGTAGCAGTATGTTGGCTATTTGATGTTGCTTGGTGCATGACTTCTGTTTTTTTGGTGTTAATAGTGAGACCAAAGTTGTTGCAGGCCTTTGAGAAGCGGTCTATGGTGCTCTGCATGTTTACGACAGAGTCAGCATACAATGCACAGTCGTCAGCATAAAGTAATTCTCTAACAGTACTAGATTTAGTTTTCGTGTTTGCTTTTAGACGACGTAAATTGAAAAGACCACCATCCGTTCTGTAATTGATCATTATGCCTGCTGTTTCATTACTATGGTGTGTTTCCGTTAACATGGCTGTAAATAACAGGCTGAAAAGAGTAGGGGCCAGCACACATCCCTGCTTTACACCATTTGTGACAGGGAATGCAGGAGATACTCCTCCGTCGCAGATAACACTAGCCATCATACCGTCATGAAATTGTCGTATCACAGTGACAAGTTTTGGGGGGCATCCGAACTTTGTAAGCACCTTCCACAGTCCTTCTCTGTTAACGGTATCGAATGCTTTAGTTAAGTCCACAAATGTTGCTAAGAGTTCACTATGTTGCTCTTGTGACTTTTCCTGAATTTGTCGTGCAGAGAATATCATATCAACTGTACCACGACCTACACGAAAACCGCACTGACTCTCTGGGAGTAGCTCGTTTAGTAGAGAATTATTTAATCTGTTGAGTATGACACGAGCGAGAATTTTACCAGCTATAGACAAAAGTGATATGCCCCTATGATTATCGCAAGACTGTTTGGTACCTTTGCCTTTATTTGCCGTTACAAATAGTGCGCGTGTGAGACACTCAACGTTCCCATAACAGAAACGACATCATCAGATACTCCCCCTAACAGATAATTTATCTCGTGGTACACATGAAGTGTTTCATATGTGAATCATTAATGACTGTTTCAAAGATTTGTCTATATGTGTCTTTGCGTGTTGGTATTCGTTGTGAGTCTTTCGTCGGTAATACAGCCCTTCGGACTCATCAGGATCATCATTCAAAAGAGCCGCTATTTACCTTTGTCAAAATATTCATTGACTTTCCACAGAATAGTTACACAGAATTATCAATAAACCGTATCTATTTAAAAAATGGCCATCCGTGCGTTTTCGTGTATCACTCTATTTTTATGCAATATTTTATGACATTTTTGTTGTGAAAAATCGCTAAATGATGAGTAGGGGGTTGAATTTTTGTCCACCTTTTGGCTATTTCTAGTTCTATAAGTCATGTTCTGATTTTCAAAGAGAGAGAGAGAGAGAGAGAGAGAGAGAGAGAGGGTGTGTTGTGTTCAACCCCCCAACCCTCTTTCCCGTATCTACGGCCTTGAAGTTTATAAATGTTGTAATCACTTGGCAAAGAATAAAGGGATTCTGACAACGGAATGTCGAAATTTGAAATTATTTATCTGATAAAAAGATAAAACCGGTTATCCTAATGCCGCAATGGTTACTAATGAATCTGTATCTCCCGATTAGAAATCTGTACATCCTGATGATTAGAAATCTGTACATCCTGATGATTAGAAATCTGTACATCCTGATGATTAGAAATCTGTACATCCTGATGATTAGAAATCTGTACATCCTGATGATTAGAAATCTGTACATCCTGATGATTAGAAATCTGTACATCCTGATGATTAGAAATCTGTACATCCCGATGATTAGAAATTGAGATGTGATTTTCAAAGGTATTCCCAGATGTTTTTGCATGGTAAGGGAGGTCAACATGTCCGCTACTTCAGGGAGACTGAAATGGATTAGTATTTTTCTTAATCTTCTTTTGTTCTCAAACTCCTGCATGCAGATTAGTAAGATGTAGTCCGGAGAATGGAATGCATTGTGCCCAGGTTCACAGCTTGGTTGCGTTATCTGCTCATTTCTGCCTGACACATCCGACTTCAGAATGTCTTCTGGGTCACTTTGACTTTCTATATGATCGAGCAGCCAGACTCGATCCCGAACATTAATGTCTTGTCTCCTCTTACGACGTGCATGGCAGTGACAGTGTCAGTTTTATTTTTGCTCCCCACTCGGACCCTTGGAGAGCATTGACGAATTAACTTACAATGTTCTAGAATGTACACTTTAAGTTGTTACTACATTTTCTTACATATCTCCATTTATTCATATGCTCTAATATACAGGCTTCAAGCAAGGACGTCGGCAGTAAAGGCCTCTGTACAAAAAGTAAATAAGCCTTCATTCGTGACGTTTTTAATTATTATCTTCCTTTTCGCCGGTCACTTTTTATATACTTGAAGTCGTTTTTCTAAAAAGCCAAGGTCAATCAACGTAATACATGGAAATAATTAAAATTAGCCGTTCAGGTCATGTTTAATTTCTGTGTACATGTCTTTACCGGAGCCCGGTCATTACTAAGCTCATTAACCTGGTTGTCATTACTAAGCTCATTAACCTGGTTGTCATTACTAAGCTCACTAACTTGGTTGTCATTACTAAACTCACTAACTTGGTTGTCATTACTAAGCTCACTAACTTGGTTGTCATTACTAAGCTCACTAACGTGGTTGTCATTAGTAAACTCACTAAGTTGGTTACGTCCCAACAACTCGTTTTATTGTTTCACCGATAACCGTAGGTTGTCGTGACAAAATATGACATGGTCGATCTAGCCACAAGGAAATGGGTACCAGAGCTCACGTTCTTAAAATATTGAGGAAACAAATCATCTTTAAGGAGTCAGTGCCAAAGGCGATATATTAATCAATTGGTTTCTGGTTATTAATCACTAGTTAACAACTGGCTAGGCAGGCAAATAGTTTTGGGTAAAATCCTGTTTTTCTTCTTTCGTTTGCTTGAAAAATATGGGATCTTCCTTGGACAGTGGTTATACCAGTCTCACCTTGTGTTCAAGCGGTTGAGAGTTCGAATCTGAATAGTGACGACTTATTTACAAAGTAATTGTTTATAAATCTGACAATTATCGATTTAAGCTACTGAGTTAGGTACTTTTTGTGGTACTCTAGGCAGGCGGCGTGTCATATGTTGAGAGGAAACGAGTACATATGGGGCACCCTGAGTGCAATGAAATCAATCCTCTACACGTTTTTTAACGCATGCACCTTAATGAAATATAATTTGTCTGTTTAATAAACATCACATGATCTCATACCAGGGTCCACAGACTATTGATTCTAGTGGTTCTTAGATGGGCCAGTATGTTTGCCACTTCTACATACTACTACTACATAGCCAGAAAACGCAATCTCTCAACGGCATGCACAATTTAAACACAGGGTTTCCATATGGTTGGAACTGTTTATGGCCAAAACATTGGTTAAAAATGATAAAATTAAAAATAACTGTGTAGTTCCTATACAATACCAAAACTTGTCGTTTTTCAGGAATGCTACCTTTTTATAAATTTGAATTACCTCTTTCCAATTAATCAGCATTCATTCATTTCACAATGATACAAATGTTACTTCTAACTTGATGTGTGTTCTTTTAATGTTGTATTGAGAGTCTGAACTTTTCTAGACATGAAAGTAATGAGGGATCGTATACATTCCGTGCATAGTAAAGTTAGACATCTTTTCAACAGGCTGTAACTAAATTTTCGATTTAATTATTGCCCAACTTTTACCTACTTACGTAGAACACAAGTTCGCTGAGTTTTACGCTGAACGCACAGACTATCTGACTATAGGAGTCTATGAGAATACTTGTCTCCACATACATAATTATTATCTTCGATGTCTATGCTGTTTAATGTTTTGTAATATTGACATTTTTATTTTTACTGTTTTACTGCTTGTTTTGTATTTTTTGAAAAAGACCTTAAGGTTGAAACGTTGAAAATGTCTTGTATACTCTTAATTGTATTTATTTTTCCTACTAATACCTTATATTCCGATAGTCTTTGCGGTCATTATAATAGTTCTATTGTCATATGTTTTTACAGAATTCTCACTTATTATAATGTCGATAATTATTGATTGTCAATTATTATCTACTGTCTTTTATCTACCCCGAAAATGTCTGTTTTTATTATTTGCTGTGCCAGGCCTCACAATAGTAACAGAGCTTCCACTTAGACATTCTGAGACAATTATTACATTATCAAATACCAGTGTGTACCATGAACTATTCATTCTAAATTCAAACATGAATAGAATACACGGTGTTTATAAATTAGTCCCCTTCAACGGAGAAGCAGTTTACACAGTTTAATAACGGTTTTTATTTAGGCAGCAAAATGACACAAGATGGAGATATAACAAAGATAGCTCTACCAGTATTGCGTTGAGGTCAAGTGCCTTCCACTACCTTACAAACATCTAGGAATAACAAACAATACGTAAACATACCAAACTACGACTGTTCAACTCCAACTATGACTGTTCAACTCCAGTTGGATATCCGTGTTGAAATATGGTTACGAAAATTGGAAAATGACAAAGTCGCTAGAGAAAAAATTAAATTCATTTGAAAATAAATGTCTTAGAAGACTTAAATATTGGTTGAGAAGAATTAAAGTGAAACATGCAAGTACGAGAAGACACCAAACAGCAATATGTTTCTTCATCAGTAAAAAGAAAACGAGGTACTATATCGGACATGTACTTAGAATGAATGTACTGCCACTACAAGCATTAAAATTGGTAACAGGCGAACAAAGAAAAAAAGGAAGACCAAGAGATACTCTTCGCGGAACAACCATTAAATAGGGTATGACTATGCGTCTAAACACTATACACGAAATACACACTGTAGCATCACATCGCTCAAACTTGAGAACTGTGGTTTCTGCCTAAAGCACAGTTCGGCGCTGAAGAAACCTGGATGGATGTATGGATGGATGGATGTATGGATGGATGGATGGATGGATGGATGGGTGGATGGATGGATGGGTGGAAGGGTAGATAGGCGGGCAGGCAGGCAGACAGACAGGCAGACAGACAGACAGATATCCATAGAATATAACCCTTAGGGTGTTCAATGCTTTGAAAAGAGCCTCCTGTAGAAATTGGGTAAAATCTCTTACTTATTTATTACTTTTTCCAGTTAATAAAACAGTTATGAAATATTACTATTAATTGTGGTAAACCAATAAAACAGTTATGAAATATTACTATTAATTGTGGTAAATCAATAAAACGTGATATATATTATTGCAAATTCAGCAAAGCTATGTAACAAAATACGGACATCATGAACATTGCTTGATTGCGACACTGCACATTATCTAATAAATCAATCACATGATAACTCAGATCACGTGAAGAAACCTATTATTTGAAATTAGGCAATGCCTGATCATTGCGTGTGTTAATGTATCAGTTAACAGTACGTCACAAATCGTTCTGACAGCTGATGATAATCAATCATTGAAATATATATTTTAGGTGATTTCTCATTGTGACGATATTGATTTAATTGATTAGGGTTACTATATATATATATATATATCGTCTTTCGTAATAAGTATACTTCATTATTCATTTCTTTCCATCTCTGCATTCCTGTACATTATTTGTCATTTATTTATGGTTTTATAGAGGAATGCCGAGAATACCATAGACTGACAGCAAAACTAATGTGAGGGTGTTGAAAGGGTCAAATGCGAAACAGAGCTTAATAAATAATATAAGGAAAAGACATTTTCAATTTTTTTCACAACGTAATGAGACTTTGGAGAACATAGTTATAGCAGGCAAGATTGAAGGTAAGAGAGACAGATGGCGACAACGTGAGAAAATATTGGACAGTTTAACAATCTGGCATGCATAAGGTCAACAACGAGCCTAATACATAGTACTAGTGACAGAGAGTTGTTGAGATCCATGATCGCCTACGCCAATCGGAACGGAACCCAATGATATGATATGATATGTATACATATATATTCTACATGTTTTTTGCATCTGGTCAGATGTATCCAGTGTCTAGTACATGGATTGATAGCCTCCATATGTGTATATTTTGCATATGCCTATATGTGTAACCCTTGACCATAAGGCGAATGTGTACGCAAGAAATAAAGTAGAGATGTATGCAGTTGTACAAGAACCACTGCTTTCAATAGTGAAACGACGAAAACTAGCATGGTTTGGACATGTATGCAGACATGATTCCTTGTCACAAACAATACTGCAGGGAACTGTCGAAGGAGGAAGAAGCAGAGAAGGGTAAATAAAGGCATGGACAGCTAACATCATGGAATGGAATGGACAAGATTTTTCCTCACTCATCCGCATTGCTGAGGATAGAAATTACTGGAGGACTATGTGCTGTGGCATCTAATGTGGTACCTATACGACCCTGAAGGGTTACGGGTTTATTGATTGATATATAACCCTTGTGGCAATGGAAAGTCCTAAAGACATACTATCCATTATACAAGCAGTTAGCTTTGTGTTCTAAAGGTCGTGGGTTTGAATCCCGCTCCCATTGATATGTGTTGAAATCTGTACACGAATATGTCTATTGGAATCTGGACACGAATAGATACGTGTCAAAATCTTTACATGGTTAGATCTGATAGAATCTGGACATGGTTAGAGATGGTCATCTGATGGAAATCAAGAGAAGAATTACAATGGCGACATTGAAACTGGTCCCAATGAAAAAATCTTTGACAGTGTACCAACAGCATAGTAAAACTATGTATGCTCAGAACATGCGTATTTTCAGTGACCATATATTCAGATTGAGACATGCACATTAAATAAAACAGTAGCAACGAGAATCATTGCTTTCGAAATGAAATGCTACAGAAGAATTTTACGTATACCATGAACAGATAAAAAGACACACCAAGATGTGTTAATATCAATAAACGTGGATGAGGGACAAGAAAGCTGAGTTTTTTCCCCATATAAATAGACATAACAGCATGGAAAGATTAATAGCTAAAGGCAGAGTTAATGGCGACATGGGAAGAGGGCGCCCAAAACGACGATGGTGCAGTGATATGTCAAATTGTTTAAACATGTCTCTAGCTGCGGCAGGTCAACTCGCTCAGAATCGCTGAGTATTCAGATAATTCATAAGGAAGACCAAGTTCTGAAAAAAATGTCACACGATGATAATGGACGCAATTCAGTCTGCGCTGAAATCTGGACACAATTAGATCTGTTGGAATCTGGGCAGTATTTTATATGTGATAAAAACTGGACACGATTACAGCTATTACAATCTGGACACGATTGGTATTTGTTGAAATCTGCATTTAGTGAGATTACTGTTAAAATTTATACATTAGGCTATCTATTCAGAATGAGAGCCTTGTTAAAAATCTAGACATCACTTCACAATACCGCTAGAAAATACAAATGAAGGAATACAAGATGGATTCTGTAAAAATTGTGCATCATTTATCAAGAGAGAAACACACACGTACACACCAGAGAGATATATAGACAGTGGGAAAGAAATCTCGACTGTACTGTATTGTCTTATACTCTCAGAAACATGAATAAACAATTAGCAAGTTAGATTATACATGAAATCTTAATAAGTTAGATTGTCAAAGTACAGGACACACATTTGCACATCTAATGATGCTAATTAACACGTAAACTGGCCTATATCCTGGTTGGAGAATACATTTTGGTTTTTTTTTACAAGTGCTTTGAAAATATTCATAGGTGTACACTATTCGCTGTTAGTTCATGTAGTTCGCCCTGACGAAGATTTTAAGAGGAAACCTCGTCTATTCCTGCTGCACTGTTCTGTCTTATTATGGTATTATTAGCTATTGTTAGCACGTATTTTACTGCAAGTTCGCAAGGTGCAGCGAAGAGAGGAAGATAATGATGAGGGGACGGAAGGGAGGCCGGAAGTGTTGAATTCATTACTGAGAAGTGGTCATCAGATTGTTTTCAAATGTATACTGGTATACAGAATGCAAGGAAGATTAATTGTTGGTTAGTTAAGGTGGGAAATGTAGACTGGTATACAGACTGCAAGGGAGATTGATTGTTGCTTAGTGTGGTTGTGTAGGAAAGAATTTATAATTGACCGAGCACAGATTCTCATATAAACTAAGGGATATGGTTCAAATCTGAGGTCTTAGTTTATAAAGAAGGAGGGGGAATGAGAATGCGAACAATTAAACTGTATCGCTAGTTTTTAAAAAAAACCGTCGATACTGCATTTTCCACCTTAGCGAGCTGAAGAGAGGTTTCGAGAGGTGGGCTAGATAAAGGCGGCATTTCCTTGCTCTCGCCACATCATACTCAGGGTCAGTTTTTAAATTTCGTCACTCAAAATCTCCCTGCATCACCATAACTGGAAGATGCATTTTATGACTGCTGGTTTCACGAGCCGTAGAGTTTCAATGTACAACTGGAAAATATCTCCATTTTCGATTTTAGACTTCCTCATTGATTACTCGGACATGACATAGTTAGCAGTCAGTCCCAGACTTCCTCATTGATGATTCGGACAAAGGTAGCAGTCAATCCCAGACTTCCTCATTGATGATTCGGACAAAGGTAGCAGTCAGTCCCAGACTTCCTCATTGATGATTCGGACAAAGGTAGCAGTCAATCCCAGACTTCCTCATTGATGATTCGGACAAAGGTAGCAGTCAGTCCCAGACTTCCTCATTGATGATTCCCACAAAGGTAGCAGTCAATCCCAGACTTCCACATTGATGAATCCGACAAAGGTAGCAGTCAATCCAAGACTTCCACATTGATGACTCCGACAAAGGTAGCAGTCAATCCAAGACTTCCACATTGATGACTCCGACAAAGGTAGCAGTCAATCCAAGACTTCCACATTGATGACTCCGACAAAGGTAGCAGTCAATCCAAGACTTCCACATTGATGACTCCGACAAAGGTAGCAGTCAATCCAAGACTTCCACATTGATGACTCCCACAAAGGTAGCAGTAAACTCAAGACTTCCACATTGATGAATCCGACAAAGGTAGCAGTCAATCCCAGACTTCCACATTGATGAATCCGACAAAGGTAGCAGTCAATCCCAGACTTCCACATTGATGAATCCGACAAAGGTAGCAGTCAATCCCAGACTTCCTCATTGATGATTCCCACAAAGGTAGCAGTCAATCCCAGACTTCCTCATTGATGATTCCCACAAAGGTAGCAGTCAATCCCAGACTTCCACATTGATGAATCCGACAAAGGTAGCAGTCAATCCCAGACTTCCTCATTGATGACTCCTACAAAGGTAGCAGTAAACTCAAGACTTCCACATTGATGAATCCGACAAAGGTAGCAGTCAATCCCAGACTTCCACATTGATGAATCCGACAAAGGTAGCAGTCAATCCCAGACTTCCACATTGATGAATCCGACAAAGGTAGCAGTCAATCCCAGACTTCCTCATTGATGATTCCCACAAAGGTAGCAGTCAATCCCAGACTTCCTCATTGATGATTCCCACAAAGGTAGCAGTCAATCCCAGACTTCCACATTGATGAATCCGACAAAGGTAGCAGTCAATCCCAGACTTCCTCATTGATGACTCCTACAAAGGTAGCAGTAAACTCAAGACTTCCACATTGATGAATCCGACAAAGGTAGCAGTTAATCCCAGACTTCCTCATTGATGATTCCCACAAAGGTAGCAGTCAATCCCAGACTTCCACATTGATGAATCCGACAAAGGTAGCAGTCAATCCCAGACTTCCTCATTAATGATTCGGACAAAGGTAGCAGTCAATCCCAGACTTCCTCATTGATGACTCCCACAAAGGTAGCAGTCAATCCCAGACTTCCACATTGGTGACTCCGACAAAGGTAGCAGTTAACCCCATACTTCCTGATTGATGACTCGGACAAAGGTAGCAGTTAACCCCATACTTCCTGATTGATGACTCCGACAAAGGTAGCAGTTAACCCCATACTTCCTGATTGATGACTCGGACAAAGGTAGCAGTTAACCCCATACTTCCTGATTGATGACTCCGACAAAGGTAGCAGTTAACCCCATACTTCCTGATTGATGACTCGGACAAAGGTGGCAGTCAATCCAAGACTTCCTCATTGGTGACTCCGACAAAGGTAGCAGTTAACCCCATACTTCCTGATTGATGACTCGGACAAAGGTAGCAGTTAACCCCATACTTCCTGATTGATGACTCCGACAAAGGTAGCAGTTAACCCCATACTTCCTGATTGATGACTCGGACAAAGGTAGCAGTTAACCCCATACTTCCTGATTGATGACTCCGACAAAGGTAGCAGTTAACCCCATACTTCCTGATTGATGACTCGGACAAAGGTAGCAGTTAACCCCATACTTCCTGATTGATGACTCGGACAAAGGTAGCAGTTAACCCCATACTTCCTGATTGATGACTCCGACAAAGGTAGCAGTTAACCCCATACTTCCTGATTGATGACTCGGACAAAGGTAGCAGTTAACCCCATACTTCCTGATTGATGACTCGGACAAAGGTAGCAGTTAACCCCATACTTCCTGATTGATGACTCCGACAAAGGTAGCAGTTAACCCCATACTTCCTGATTGATGACTCGGACAAAGGTAGCAGTTAACCCCATACTTCCTGATTGATGACTCCGACAAAGGTAGCAGTTAACCCCATACTTCCTGATTGATGACTCGGACAAAGGTAGCAGTTAACCCCATACTTCCTGATTGATGATTCAGACAAAGGTAGCAGTCAATCCCATACTTCCTGATTGATGACTCCGACAAAGGTAGCAGTTAACCCCATACTTCCTGATTGATGACTCGGACAAAGGTAGCAGTTAACCCCATACTTCCTGATTGATGACTCCGACAAAGGTAGCAGTTAACCCCATACTTCCTGATTGATGACTCGGACAAAGGTAGCAGTTAACCCCATACTTCCTGATTGATGACTCGGACAAAGGTAGCAGTTAACCCCATACTTCCTGATTGATGACTCCGACAAAGGTAGCAGTTAACCCCATACTTCCTGATTGATGACTCCGACAAAGGTAGCAGTTAACCCCATACTTCCTGATTGATGACTCGGACAAAGGTAGCAGTTAACCCCATACTTCCTGATTGATGACTCCGACAAAGGTAGCAGTTAACCCCATACTTCCTGATTGATGACTCGGACAAAGGTAGCAGTTAACCCCATACTTCCTGATTGATGACTCGGACAAAGGTGGCAGTCAATCCAAGACTTCCTCATTGGTGACTCCGACAAAGGTAGCAGTTAACTCAAAGAATGGTAGCACTTAACCTATGATTTGTGTAATTATGTACAGTTTTAAATGAAACGTGGCGAATATTATTTCTAGAAACAAATTAAATTTAACAAACGGATACAGGAGCTGTATCGATTGTAATTCTTTGAGATGGCAACAAACTGTGACTGATGAAAGGTATCAACATTTACATAGAATAACAGAACAATTTGACATGTTTGGTATGATAATGATATGCTAATACGATATCATTAATATACACACGAGCACTTCCTCATCTTCACGCGCCATATTCACTAAGGTATCTAAGACAGGGTCGCCATAATGTTGAAACTGATTCTTTTACAAGTAAAAATTCTGGTAAAATATTGCCATAAAAATAACCAAACTTATAACTTTTAATAAGTTTTTATATTTTCCAATAATAGAAAAAAATTACCACACATAAATTCCATTGCCAGTAACACATAAATGGCAACATTTGCGAAATATGGCTAAAATATGACAAAATGCTGGCAACCCTGATCTAAGAATATATTTCCCAAAGTTTCTCATTGTTCATTATTTTCGTTGTTGCAAACAGGATTAACTAACATTAATAATTCAAACTCTTTTTGCTAAGAGATATGTTCAAATCATAAACTGAAAATGTAAATTGCAGTCACGTTTTATGATTCTGGTGAAACACAATGTCGCTACAAACGTTACATTCGTTTTTTATTTCCAATGTTGGACCATTTTTATATTTACTTTCACGAGTCCATTATTTTCTAATGGATTTTTTAATTTTCTATAGTATTATGTACAAGATTGCAGTTACTAAAAAATGGCATGCTGAAGTTGGTAATCGATAATATTTCTGAAAAACTGAAATATTGCTGAATAACACTGCTGAAAAACTAAAACACTAAAGGCGATACTTGGAGGAGGGTAATAAAGTTCTGCTAATCACTAGAAACACACAAAATAACACACACAAATCGACATTTCGACTAAAAGGCCTTTATCATGAACACATTCACAACAAAACACGACGAGTAAGATCGGCATTATTGACGTTTAAGTTCATATGACAGAGGTAAATATAGATATAATCCAGAAGAGTAAAAACTTGAAGATTGGAGGAGTCGCCTGTACTCTTTCAGAGCCCTAAGGTCTGTCACGTGTCGAGTGTGCAGCTTCTCCCGTCATGACACCATCACGTGTCTTCCTGCACTGAAAAGCACAGTTCTCAAACTTGTTCTCACCTTTCACCAGATATCTCTGTTCTAAATGTCCTGTTCCGATGCCCCCCTCTTCTTCAATCGGATCCCAAGAGTTGTGATGTGTTGTGCGTCCCCCCCCCCCCCCTCTAGTTGTTTACCAACATGACAAGAATATTAGAGATGTATTGATCCGGAGTCATTTCAAGACTGACATTCCTCATGATTCTCCTACCATCAGCTACAAACCAAGTAAATTCTACACATGTGACTATGTCATCCAGACGGGTCTTTCCCAAAGCCAGCTTCACCATCAGAGTTCCACAAATGTTTCCCGCAACGTCATCTATGCAATCAGCTGCAAGCGTTAAACAATAACGTACATATGTGAGACTGGAAGGTGGCTGGCAGACCGATTATATAAATATCTGTACATATGTGAGACTGGAAGGTGGCTGGCAGACCGATTATATAAATATCTGTACATATGTGAGACTGGAAGGTGGCTGGCAGACCGATTATATAAATATCTGTACATATGTGAGACTGGAAGGTGGCTGGCAGACCGATTATATAAATATCTGTGCATATGTGAGACTGGAAGGTGGCTGGCAGACCGATTATATAAATATCTGTACATATGTGAGACTGGAAGGTGGCTGGCAGACCGATTATATAAATATCTGTACATATGTGAGACTGGAAGGTGGCTGGCAGACCGATTATATAAATATCTGTACATATAAAAGACACCAGCCCGGTATTCTTGCTACTGATCACTTCAATGAAATACTCCATAAGGGCGTTGCTTACTATCACCGTGTTTTAAAATTCTTGAGACTAACGGGAATTGAACCAGTCCGTTCAACGGCACCAAATCACCTAGCAACTATTGCACACGCTTTCTTCCGTACTTGACCAACCGCATCTCCAAAAAAAGATGCGATTTCGTCAAGCCATTCAAACGTGCACTCAAAGTCACCAGAACGGACCGATCGAGACAAGGACTATTACAACAACAACAAACATCCCGTACAAGTATTGAAATATCCCCAGTAACAACAAACATAACATAATATCCGTATTAGTTATACAAGTGCCGATAGGTCTTTTTGTAAACAGGGATAACATAAATAGATAATACAATTTTGCTTCAAGTAATTGTTTATACAAGTAAATTTAAGTAGGAAGCCAGAGGACAATTAAAAAAAATTCTTGAGACTAACGGGAATTGAACAAGTCCGTTATGTTATGTTTGTTGTTACTGAGGATATTTCAATACCTGTACGGGATGTTTGTTGTTGTTGTAATAGTCCTTGTCTCGATCGGTCCGTTTGGGTCACTTTGAGTGTACGGTTTGAATGGCTTGACGAAATTGCATCTTTTTGTTAGTCAACTAACGCGTGTGCAATAGTTGCTAGGCGATTTTGTGCCGTTGAACGGACTGGTTCAATTCCCGTTAGTCTCAAGAATTTTTAAAAATTGTCCTCTTGCTTCCTACTTAAATTTACTTGTATCACCGTGTTTAGCATTCTAGGTTTGAAACCATGACTGGACAATCAAACAAAATTCCGGGTCGTGATTCCTAGCCTAACACCGCCGCTACTCCGGCGACCTAGCTGTAAATGGGTATCTCAAGCTTGAGTTAGGAAGGTAAACACAGCAAGGAAAGGAATTGGTCTAATAGTTGCTACGGTTTAGTACATGAATAGTTATTTTCTTCCCGACGCCAAGCTGATGGACCTACCTTTACCTATATATAGTGAAAAGTCTCAAGGAAACTCGAGTCGTTGTGTAATATATATCGGATGAATTGAGGATTGCAGTAAAAAAGTGCTCAGCGTGGTAAATATACAGAAGAGATACATATACAATGAATTAAATATCAGTTTTACGGAAAGCAACTACAGAAAATTGATGTTTCGACCACAAGGTATTCTTTATTACACAATTTAATGTGCCTCATAAGAACATTTTATTTTCTGAATATTTCATTTCTTTTAGATATGCGTGATACGTAATATGTAAAAAAATTGGAAAAATTGCTTAATAATGTTTCTATGGGCGTGGTACCCATTTATCTATATGTGTGATTTAGGGGGAAGTAGTGTAGTAAAAAACTGAATTCGTAAATAATAGTAAGCTAGAGTGGTATTGATACTGAATATTTCATTTTAGGAAACTAAATGAAGTGAAACTAAATAAGAAATACTACAGGGTATAAATGCACGCAACATTTTTATTCACACAATTTTTGACAAATATTGCCTTTTTTCAAATTTAAAAACATGCAGAATATCACATAAAACATGTATCAGCTTGAGAGATACAGGTATCCATGGTAACATGTCTGACTTTACAGGGAAATAACTCTGAAAATTGTGACTGCAAACATGACTAAGATATATGAGTTATCAGTTTGTTGGGGAAAACATACAAAATGTAAAAGAAGTGTATGATATAGGGACAAGAAACACAGAGCATAGAATGGGACAATGCAGTTATGTAGTCTTCCAGTTGCATTGTCCCATTATGTGTTTATTTGTCCTATTTTGATGAAGACACGTTAGCCGAGACGTCGATTCCGTGTATTTGTTTTAAGTAAAACTGCTATCTATACCTTATTAATTTTTTTTCTTATATTTATTCACCATATGTTTAGTGTTAATAATGCTATATTACATTAGTAAGAGATACAACAAAAGGAACATATATATGTTTGTGTGTGCTAACATACGTATTATAATTTACATGTACAACATCTGTTGTTAAACAATGATTCAAAGTTTACCAAAACATTTTCAAGATAGTAACTAAACAAATAAAACTAGGCGTCCCATAGCCTTCCTACAAGCCTGGAACCTTCCATGAGAGGAATTTTACGGTGTCGACACTGTTGTACGTTCTTGAGGGGTCTTCCATATGTCTCAGGAAACACAAGACCCAAGACTCCAACACTTGACATCATGATTCCATAGACAACAAAAGGCACTGTATAGTGATAACGTTCCTGTGGATGGGAAAATCGACCATTATGGTGTTTAAATATGGTGGCTATCATCTTCGCACACTGAATATATCTACAGCTAAGCTCTCAGACTGTGGTACCCTGAATATATCTACAGCTAAGCTCTCAGACTGTGGTACGCTGGATATATCTACAGCTAAGCTCTCAGACTGTGGTACGCTGGATATATCTACAGCTAAGCTCTCAGACTGTGGTACGCTGGATATATCTACAGCTAAGCTCTCAGACTGTGGTACGCTGGATATATCTACAGCTAAGCTCTCAGACTGTGGTACGCTGGATATATCTACAGCTAAGCTCTCAGACTGTGGTACGCTGGATATATCTACAGCTAAGCTCTCAGACTGTGGTACGCTGGATATATCTACAGCTAAGCTCTCAGACTGTGGTACGCTGGATATATCTACAGCTAAGCTCTCAGACTGTGGTACGCTGGATATATCTACAGCTAAGCTCTCAGACTGTGGTACACTGGATATATCTACAGCTAAGCTCTCAGACTGTGGTACACTGGATATATCTACAGCTAAGCTCTCAGACTGTGGTACACTGGATATATCTACAGCTTAGCTCTCAGACTGTGGTACACTGGATATACATTAATATGTAAATTAATAAAGGATAAACATAAACTGATCAACATAGCCAAGGGAAATAATTAAACGAGATAGGTATCTGATCTGGGATTGTACCTATATTTGTTTCTTAGTTAGGTTGGGGGGGGGGAATATCTTTAAAATATACATATAAACATTATTAATGGGACCAGACATTGCCTATTCTCAGATCAAGGTACATAACCAGGTACTGATGGAAATAATAAACGTAATAACGTCCCTTCGTCCGACAATGCGACAAAGAAATATGAAGTTCGCCTAATAAATCGGTCTCAAATAATCTGCAGACATTTTAGAAAGCAATACCAACATACTGAATGTAAGTATTGCCCAGAAAACCACAGCAACCTAAATATTTCGAAATTGTCACAGTCTTGAAATAGGATATGTAACAAACATTATAAGCTTCCCTGTTTAAATTTCTACTAAAGTTCAGATGAAGACAAAAGGTAATTCTACAAATATATTTGAACACAGCTATGAGGCAGTACACTCATGACGAAGTAAACATTACACGCATGAAGAAGTAAACATTACACGCATGACTAAGTAAACATTACACGCATGACTAAGTAAACATTACACGCATGACGAAGTAAACATTACACGCATGACGAAGTAAACATTACACGCATGACTAAGTAAACATTACACGCATGACGAAGTAAACATTACACGCATGACTAAGTAAACATTACACGCACGACGAAGTAAACATTACACGCATGACGAAGTAAACATTACACGCATGAAGAAGTAAACATTACACAATGACGAAGTAAACATTACACGCATGACGAAGTAAACATTTACACGCATGACGAAGTAAACATTACACACATGACAAAGTAAACATTACACGCATGACGAAGTAAACATAATAGTTCGCTAACGAGTCGAATGACTATCATCATGGCCAAGCCATGAATTTATTTCCCCTAAAACTATCGTGTCCAGGCACAAAAATTAAAGTAACTCTCTTCAACGAAGGCTTCAACCAGACGTATTATATACATTATGAGTGTGTGGCATTGACCACAAGACTATATTGATAATGGGAGATTTTGAAGCCAATGCAGTGGAAGAACACGGTACTGATGTCACCAGTAGATATGGCTCATTGATCATAAAATATTGTATGAACATAAGAAAAAATAGTGTTATTCTCCACAATGTGTCTTTCTCAACTTTTGATTAGAGCCTTGCATTTGATATGCCCGAGTATCTTATATGTAAGCATTTAATATTACACTTCCGATCTTTCTGCTATTGTTCTGGTTACTGGTGACGAACCAATGTCATTACACTCCAGGCATACCCACACGTGAGGGGTCAGTCTGCATGCGATTATTTCCGTAGCTCCCTGATTAAGCACAGGAAAACTGACTGAGTGTGAGGCATTCCTGAGATAATGCTCTTCACAAGAGTCATGCAGGAAGACCAGAAGTCATGCAGGAAGACCAGAAGTCATGCAGGAAGATCAGAAGTCATGCAGGAAGACCAGAAGTCATGCAGGAAGATCAGAAGTCATGCAGGAAAATCAGAAGTCATGCAGGAAGATCAGAAGTCATGCAGGAAAATCAGAAACAGAGCATATTTTATAGGCGGATGCGATTAATCACTTGTCACTTTCCGCATATATTTTGTCGCCATCCATACGAAAAGCGGCGGATCACCTAATAAAAGCGAGGCTGTGTAGGATCTGCAAAGATCTATTCAGGAAAAATACTTGTCTATACACACACGCGCATACATACTTACAAACACACACTATTTCAGAAGTAGTAAATTATATTTAGCATTGACATTTCCGCAATAAACTTACAAGAAAGACGAAAGCATTGAACAACATGGATCCCCCTGTGCCAGAAGCCAATGCAACTGCTACGCCCATGCACCTGGAAAAAAAGACATAAATATGAATCTGCTGCAATCACGTGACATCTTAATACACATGAAAATTGTCAATGATATATATATATATATACATATATGTATTATAGCATATTTATATAATTCATATTATAAAGATGCATGGTGTTCTACTTACAAATAATCACTTGCAGGCGGCTTTCTATCTGCTTATACAATTTTATCTTGAATTCTCCATATAATTATTAGTAATGGTGTTGTGAATAATATTACCATAATTAATTAATTTCGAGACCGCATGGAGCTATGTTGATAGCAATGCCTACATCTTTGTTCCCGGACACGCGTGCGTGGGGGGGGGGGGAAAGAACGGGCCGACCAATTAGCTAGCCTCGCCACCACAACAGACGATCAGCTTATGGACCGAGCAGAAATACTCATTGCTCTTCTGAGTCTTCACGATCAAAGGATTTTGAGATGAATGGGCATTAATCAATATCGGGAATGTGGGAACTGGGAGCGGGGATGGGCGTGGCCAGTAGAGAACCACTAATAAAGATTTCAAAAAGAGCAATGAACCACCAAAGAACCGGAACCATGAGCCGTTATACCCCGAGAGATTTACTGAAGCGGAGATCTGAACACATATGGACGTGTCCAGTGTGCGAAGAGATAATCAACAGACCTAATACCTACAGCGACGAAAAGGTCAAGCCAGATTGAATACGGTTAGCTTTCCGGTTCATGTTCCAGTGTACATTATGGATATGGCGTTCTCTCATACCAGTTCTCTCGTACGGCTGGCATACTTGCGAAATGGCGACAGACGATCACGGTTCAGTAGAAGTTATAATAACACTAAACTTCACATCGAAGTCTAATTTGTCAGGTCATTGGAGGAAATACTACGGCGACAAAAACGTATTTCCGTTCCCATAACTACAATGTGTTAAAAATCTAGTTGAGCCATTGTGTTGATATAAGAGAAAACTGAAATAACAAAAATGAACGTAGTCAGCCTGATACAAATTCATGGCGAGAGTCACATGTGTCAGATCGAAACGCATATATATTACAGCCAAGCTTCAAACTCTGGAACGAGACATTTCTTTCTCTGGATCTCATACTGAAAATGAGTAGGAGTTTGAGAAAGATGAAAAAGAAGAAGAAGCGTGCACTAATTAGATAACTTTTTTATTGTATTTTTTTTTAGAAAGAAATAGTTATCAGCTTCATTTCATTCAAACAAAATGTGTTCCAATAAAAATGTGTTCCAACAAAAATGAGTTCCAGCCTATTCTTAATATGCTAGATTGGAATCAGCGGTTCTCAATTATTTTTTGGGGGGACAGATGCTCCTTTTGAAGCAATTTTCTTTCATGACTCCTTGAAACTGTTTAAATAAACAGATCTTTTTCACTTTCTTCAATCTGTTTGCTATATATATATATATATCTTTAAATATCATTCACTCTTGTATTCTGGGGCCCAAAAAGTGAGCAACGAACAGTGACACAATTGCTTGTCATAAGAGGCAACTGATGATATTTTGGCTAGGAGTTCGCTGTGCTATCCTATATAGGTAAAAGAGACCTAGTAGCCATTCGGAAGTCTGGCGTGTCAAACCGAAATGCACAAATATTGTAGCTAGGCAGTATACCACGATGACATAACACATTCATTTCTTCGGACTACGTCCTGCTGATCGGCGGGAGTTTTAGGGCGAACTTTTAGAAGAATTATGCATCCTTCAAATATTCACCGACCTGTGGCCTTTTTTCTCCCACCCCCTGAACTGGTCTGTAGACTTATAATTTAAAAATATATCTCTGTGTCCCCTTTTGGAAATCACTGTAGCCCTCTGGAGGCCATATGACACGTTGAGAATCACTGGTCCAGGTTATGTCATGTATTCCATCAATAGAAGGCGCTGTCTGGAACGTAAAATAAAACTTAGGATAACATTTAAAACAATCTCCTAAACCGTATAACGTTGATGAGAGTCTTGCAACATAGACAAAAACTGGCAGCTGCTTAATCAGGTTTCACGAGAAACATGTACAAAAATGCATTTCTTACCAACCTCCCACGCCACACACACTCACAACCATGTCCAGTTTTATTAGTTTCCATTTCCCATTTTGATTTCATGTCCCATTTCTGTCTTCATATGCGAGTTTTTTTGTTTTTTTTTTCGTGTTTTTTTTTTTTGGTATCGATACATGACGTCACGCACAACATTGGCCACATATTTGTAATTGAAGTATTTTTTTATGTTCGTGATTGGTTAAATAAAATGTAGCTTTTATTGTAAGGTACGTTGCTATCAACCGCAGACGTTAGGTCTAAGTGGTTATATCAGAGTTTTTATGAATACGAAAGTAATGGTGGTCATGGTTGAGATAATCTTATCACAACGACCTCTGAGGATATTGGATTTTTTTCATAGCTATTGATGTCCTTGTATCTCACTTACAAATATAGTCTTTCGTCAAATATACAGTCCTGTCAACTCATCCTTCAAAAGTGACGTTGCTATGCTCTTCCCGTGATTTTCATTGGCTATCCAAACAAAATATAGACATAGTGACAAATGAAAATCACGGGAAGAGTCAAATATCATTCACGTTAGATTTGAATGATATTCCGAAAATAATAATGGCTTTTTAAATGGTAATTTTGATGGTTACCAGGAGTGTGTTTTCTTTAATGTAATTTGTGTGACTGTTAAGTTTATTAGGATGACTACAGTCGCTTAAGATGACTACAGATTACAGTTGCTACTACTGAGGAGTTACCTCTGCACGTTCTAGCTATTCCTTAGAGAGGCTTTGATAAGCATCTATTCATTTGTACAAAGTCGACCTACCGTGTATCTATACATTTTGAGACCTTCCATTTTATTTTATTCTTAAACATCGTGCATAGTTTTGAAACTCTCACTGAATCTTTCTTACAGCTATACAATATTCCTACACGATTATTCCTCTCACTGAATCTCTCTTACAGCTATACAATATTCCTGCACGATTATTCCTCTCACTGAATCTTACAGCTATACAATATTCCTGCACGATTATTCCTCTCACTGAATCTCTCTTACAGCTATACACTATTCCTGCACGATTATTCCTCTCACTGAATCTTACAGCTATACAATATTCCTGCACGATTATTCCTCTCACTGAATCTCCCTTACAGCTATACAATATTCCTGCACGATTATTCCTCTCACTGAATCTCCCTTACAGCTATACAATATTCCTGCACGATTATTCCTCTCACTGAATCTCTCTTACAGCTATACAATATTCCTGCACGATTATTCCTCTCACTGAATCTCCCTTACAGCTATACAATATTCCTGCACGATTATTCCTCTCACTGAATCTCCCTTACAACTATACAATATTCCTGCACGATTGTTCCTCTCACTGAATCTCTCTTACAGCTATACACTATTCTTGCATGATTTTCAGAATATGTAGTCTAACTAATGTTAAATACGTTGTATCGCCATTTTAGTTTTGCCATTTTCAACTTTTGGCACGAGATTTCCGAATGCGGAATGTAACTAATACGTTCCATTGTTTTTTACAACTTCCACTGAACGTAAAACGTCTGTAACCATATCACTAGTATAATAAACCAGCCGTACGAGAGAACTGGTTCCTTACTTACACACTGGTCATCAAGCTCAAGACTAACCATGCATGCTTGATCTTTTTGCCGATATCTTGTGTCACTATCGACATAAACCTTCCCTTAATCTTTGAGTTTCAGAAGTGGCAATTATTGGGTTTCCCTTTTGAAAGTTCCCCAAAGAATTTGCTTCAAGACACGGTTGTTATCCCTTTATTGAATAAGGTCCAACCATCTTAGTTGTCTACTGCTGTGTTAGTTAGTCGTCACATCATCCTCACTGCAACTGGACACGCCCACAGTTGCTCCGATCTCTTCCTGAGGTGTATCTGCCATTACACATCTTCTGACAGTACCGGTCATCTACTGGTTGACCTTCATTCTTTTGCACCCTCCAAAAAATTCACTTCTATCAACACCGCATTTCAAACCCTGATCTTTAATCCTGACCATCGATAAGAAAGCATCATCCACACCTGTCTCTTTGAGTGTTCCATGAGTGTCCCCCTTAATGATGGTAACTTTGTCCACTGAAGTGTCTTTATCTTTGTGATTTTGTCATGCCACATGATCGTTCTGCCGCGACGACGAGAAGATGAAAAGTATTTAGTCTTCTCTCAAATTTAGAGTAGGATGTCCATGTTTCTGAGCCGTATAATAAAATGGTGAGTACACAAGCTGAAAATATATGTATTTTCTTCAAACCAAACCCACCAAATCAAGCAGATACACATTATCAACTATCTTCATCTCTTAGTATAGTATTCTCAATCTCTGCACCAGGGGTTCTCAATCATTTCATACGGCTAGCACCACCCACATATAAAACTCAGTGTGCCAGCACTGTCCTCATGTAATACTGAGTGTGCGAACTCCATCCACCAATAATGAGTGTGTAAGTATCATCCACATGTAATACTAAGTTTGTGAACATCGCCCACATATAATGCTGAATGTGCGAGTACCGTCCACATGTAATAATTAGTTTGCGAGCGCCGTCCATATGCACCACCCACATGTAATAATGCACCACCCACATGTAATAATGCACCACCCACATGTAATAATGCACCACCCACATGTAATAATGAGTGCCAGAGCACCATAATATATAATAAGTTGAATGGGAAATTTAAAGGGGACGTAATACCATATCATATAACTATGTTTTGTGTGCGTCAAGCACGCTGTCTTCCAAATACCTATCGCCACTACGTGTCAACAGTAACACTATTTGTTTCAGTTTATGGAACAGACTTTGAGATGTAAAGGAAACTCATGACCGTTAGGGCTCAAGAGCACTCTTTTAACTGGCACGTCGAGAGCACAGTATGTCAATACGCTAGCACCAGAATGAAAACGACTGCCCTATGCCATCCAATACCATATCTGACTCTACCACAACATCCGTCTCCACAACGCCGTATTCTCTACATTACGAGTACGACTATGTGAGCACCACCCACATGTATCAAAACATTACGAGCTCGAGTGTATGAGCACCACCCACATGTAAAAAAATTACCACGAATTTAATATTCTCAATTTTCTAATATTCATATTAGATTGAGTTGGCGGTGCTCACAGATTTATATGTGGGTGGGTGCACATATCTCCCCACATAATCAGTTCTGCACATTCCCTACTTAGTCACCACACACTCTCTAATCATCTACCATTAAAATATATAACAAAATGTATAACAAAATATATAACATTGGCCTACCTCGTAACTGTGGGGTACATCTCTATTGCCATAAGTAATATCAGAGACAGGGAAGCTGTGACCCCGATCTTGCCGAATAATGCCAGACCGGTAACCAGTGAAGGAAGGAAGTCCAGATTACCGGTAATATGTAGAACCATGACTGATAGAAGTGCGAACCCCGAGGCCACTGCGTACAGGAAGAGGCACCAGCGTCGACCAAGACTATCAAGATAGATAAATATTTTATGATTATGTTGATGTTGCTTTCTTTTTTTTCTATGAGGTACGTGTTATTATTTTAGTTGAGGGGGGGGGGGGGGTATGAGATTATTTTTGTGCTTTTGGAATATTAGCGTTAAGATGATAGTGTTGTTCAGTGGTAACGTGTGATTGTTGTGATGTGTAATTGTTGTGATGTGTGATTGTTGTGATGTGTGATTGTTGTGATGTGTGATTGTTGTGATGTGATTGTTGTGATGTGTGATTGTTGTGAAGTGTGATGGTTGTGATGTGTGATTGTTGTGATGTGTGATTGTTGTGATGTGTGATTTTTGTGATGTGTGATTGTTGTGATGTGTGATTGTTGTGATGTGTGATTGTTGTAATGTGTGATTGTTGTGATGTGTTCTCCTTGTGAAATGTGATTGCTGTACTAAATACTGTATCAAAAGGTATTGTTGGGCGCTAATTAGTGTTTCAAGAAGTATTGTGTGGCTCTAACTACCACTTCAAAAAGTAGTGTTGTGCTCTAACATATGGTCTTACGAAGAATTGTGGGGCGCTAGTTATTGTTCCCGAAGTATTGTGGGGCAGCCATCTAACTTTTCATGAAGTATTGTGGACTGGATATTCGTCTTTAGATGGTACACAGTTTCAAATAATGCATCAATTGCTATAACAAAGTTGCCCTTATTTCTACTACATATACAAATCTCACTGAAAAACGAATAATTTTATAATTGTAATATCTAGGAAGTTACCATTTGCCGAACCACATCATCAATTAATTTTCTTGCTAACAAGCTCTGACATAACCAAGTTTGACTAACATCCGTGGTTGATAACATAGCATCTCACCATTAGAGGTACTTAATTAGAAGTTATACATATATAGATAGCATAGTACCTCACCATTAGAGGTACGTAATTAAAAGTTATACATATACAGATAGCATAGTACCTCACCATTAGAGGTACGTAATTAGAAGTTATACATATACAGATAGCGTAGTACCTCACCATTAGAGGTACGTAATTAGAAGATACACATATATAGATAGTATAGTACCTCACCATTAGAGGTGCTTATTTAGAAGTTATACAGAAACGAAAGCTTTCATTGTTTGACTATTTAAAACAAATTTATAGTTTATGACCAATGATATTATCTATTTACAGTGATATTAACTATTGCAAATTGTAATTATCTATTTACATTGATATTAACAATTGTAGATTGTAATTATCTATTTACAGTGCTATTAATGATTGTAGAATGTAGTAGATTGACAAAACTGTATGACGCGGTTTCAAACCAGCGATCTTTTGAGCATAAATAACACCCCTCCAAATGAATCTTAGCCACTACTTTGTATATCACTGTTTGGCAAACTGAAGTCAAGAATGATTAGCGACACTTACCATCTATTCATAACAATCACAGACCAGGTCAAGGGAAGGTCTATGAGAAATGGAAGAAAGCCATCGAAATATACAAGGCTAGTCATCTCTTTGACTCTCCAGAACAGACTAAAGTAGACTGTAGATGAAACTATACTGTGAAGAAGAAGAACATAATATATGTTTGACATATTATTAGTAGATTGTGTGTAGATGAAACTATACGTGAAGAAAAAAATCAAAGAATATGTTCGATATATCGTTTAGTAGATTGTATGTTGATGAAACTATACGTAAAGAAAATAAAACAAAGCATATGTCTGATATATTATTTAGTAGATTTTATGATGAAACTATCCGTAAAAAATCAAAATAGAATATATTCGATATATCATTTAGTAGATTGTATGTAGATGAAACTATACGTAAAGATAAAAGCAAAGAATATATTCGATACATGATTTAGTAGATTGTAGATATATTATACTATAAAGAGAAAACACCAAAATATATATACGATATACCATTTGTAGATTGTAGATGAAACTATATAGTGGAGAATACAAATAAATGTGTACGCGATATATAATGGTTATCTAAATATATTAATGTCCATGCTATGCTACCTGATGACGATAAGAAATCACTTATACATTCAAATTGGCAGTACAATGCACACCATCGACTATTACCACCAACTATTTCGATAGAGTTGGGATTATGAGACGAAAACACCACTAATTCCGTCACCGAGTCAAAGAACGAATAATGGCCGACTTGATTACAAGAAACCAGACTTCCGTCGTTCCATGAAATCATAATTTTATATTGATCTATTTCTTTCTCTGATCTGAATCGTATTGATTTCAAACCATCCTGGCTTTACAAATTTCAGTTCCACTTTAGATGTCAAAGATCTCATTAATGCGACAAAAACAGATTGAAATGTTGATAGATATAAGTAACTATCTTGTGTTATGTTGCGTGGATATGTTTTTTTCATGTTATGTTGCGTGGATATGTCTATATTATGTCATGTTGCGTGGATGTCTATTTCATGTTATGTTGCGTGGATATGTCTATTTCATGTTATGTTGCGTGGATATGTCTATTTCATGTTATGTTGCGTGGATATATTTATTTCATGTTATGTTGCGTGGATATGTTTATTTCATGTAATGTTGCGTGGATATGTCTATTTCATGTTATGTTGCGTGGATATGTCTATTTCATGTTATGTTGCGTGGATATGTCTATTTCATGTTATGTTGCCTGGATATGTATATTTCATGTTATGTTGCGTGGATATGTCTATTTCATGTTATGTTGCGTGGATATGTCAATTTCATGTTATGTTGCCTGGATATGTATATTTCATGTTATGTTGCGTGGATATGTCTATTTCATGTTATGTAGCGTGGATATGTCTATTTCACGTTATGTTGCGTAGCTATGCCTATTTCATGTTATGTTGCCTGGATATGTCTATTTCATGTTATGTTTCGTGGATATGTCTATTTCATGTTATGTTGCGTGGATATGTCTATTTCATGTTATGTTGCGTGGATATGTCTATTTCATGTTATGTTGCGTAGCTATGCCTATTTCATGTTATGTTGCCTGGATATGTCTATTTCATGTTATGTTTCGTGGATATGTCTATTTCATGTTATGTTGCGTGGATATGTCTATTTCATGTTATGTTTCGTGGATATGTCTATTTCATGTTATGTTTCGTATATATGTCTATTTCATGTTATGTTTCGTGGATATGTCTATTTCATGTTATGTTGCGTGGATATGTCTATTTCATGTTATGTTTCGTGGATATGTCTATTTCATGTTATGTTGCGTGGATATGTCTATTTCATGTTATGTTGCGTGGATATGTCTATTTCATGTTATGTTTCGTGGATATGTCTATTTCATGTTATGTTGCGTGGATATATCTATTTCATGTTATGTTTCGTGGATATGTCTATTTCATGTTATGTTTCGTGGATATGTCTATTTCATGTTATGTTTCGTGGATATGTCTATTTCATGTTATGTTGCCTGGATATGCCTATTTCATGTTATGTTGCGTGGATATGTCTATTTCACGTTATGTTGCGTAGCTATATCTATATTATGTTATGTTGCGTAGCTATGTCTATATTATGTCATGTTGCGTAGCTATGTCTATGTCATGTTATGTTGCCTGGGTATGTCTATTTCATGTTATGTTGCCTGGGTATGTCTATTTCATGTTATGTTGCTTGCATATGTCTATTTCATGTTATGTTGTCTGGATATGTCTATTTCATGTTATGTTGCCTGGATATGTCTATTTCACGTTATGTTGCGTAGCTATGTCTATATTATGTTATGTTGCGTAGCTATGTCTATATTATGTTATGTTGCGTAGCTATGTCTATATTATGTCATGTTGCGTAGCTATGTCTATGTCATGTTATGTTGCCTGGATATGTCTATTTCATGTTATGTTGCCTGGGTATGTCTATTTCATGTTATGTTGCCTGGGTATATCTATTTCATGTTATGTTTCGTGGATATCTCATATTATGTTGTGTGGATATCCCATGTTACATTGCGTGGATATGTCTATATCATGTCACATTGCGTGGATATGGATCTTGAACTTATGGATTTAAAAAAAAAAAATTAGAAACCAGCATCACTTCGCACAGGATATTCCCATAAGTGAACCGCTCTCCTCTCCAGCAGTCATCAAAGAGGATGCGGAATCACAGTCCCAGTCAGATGTTGATTATGCCATATTTTGATCTTTCTAAAAATGGATAAACTTTCTCCCATCACCCCTGCTGACTCTCATTTGTGTCATTTGTTTATGTACGTTACCACCCACAGGTATCGTCTTCTTCGCTCTGTAGGAAATCAATACCACTTTCATTACATCTACCATATTTGATTACAATCAGTTATATAATACGGTTCTACTACATCATTTAAAAGTACGTGTAAAAATTGTAAAAATGCTGGTGTAAAAATAATCCTGTAAAAATCGTATAAAAGACCTTGATTAAAAAAACCGTTTTAATAAAACTGTGTATAAACGGTTGCACTATACCGTTTACCAATTGGACAGGGTTTGCGAACGATAAAGTAGGAATTAATTCAGAATAGAAATATCTATACGGTCAAGACAAAATCTGGTACGAGCAAGGTAGACTTGCGCACTAGTTTCGTAGTGATATCAAGCCGTAAATTATAACTGCATAAGCAGCGATATAAAAACAGGACTCAAACACAATCTTACCATGCGTACATCAGAGCTACTGTCCACTTTGCAGAGTCCAGCGAGTGGAAGAGGTCCAGATATGTGAACTTCTTAACGTGCATGTTGTTGACAATGCAACCACGTGACCTGTCAAGAAGTGTTGTGAGGTCTGGTACAGCGGTGGAGTTAACAGAGGCTACTTCCCTGAATCCCCACTCTGCTTCTGAAAAACGATGTTGGCAC
This sequence comes from Meghimatium bilineatum, assembly GCA_034231615.1. NCBI lineage: Eukaryota > Metazoa > Mollusca > Gastropoda > Stylommatophora > Philomycidae > Meghimatium > Meghimatium bilineatum. The sequence continues at coordinate 8,312,627 of CM067320.1, read as the reverse complement.
TGCAACCATCTTAAAGACTCCGTAGATGAGCTGCAACAAAAAGGGTAACCAATTATCATGTTGTTAGTATTAAACCACCGGTAGTTGATGTTGTTGGTTGTAAACAGCACCTGTAGTTGATGTTGGTGGTATTAAACCATCGGTAGTTGATGTTGGTGGTATTAAACCATCGGTAGTTGATGTTGTTGGTATTAAACCATCGGTAGTTGATGTTGTTGGTTGTAAACAGCACCTGTAGTTGATGTTGTTGGTATTAAACCATTGGTAGTTGATGTTGTTGGTATTAAACCATCGGTAGTTGATGTTGTTGGTATTAAACCATTGGTAGTTGATGCTGATGGTATTAAACCACAGGTAGTTACTTATGTTGGTATTAAACCACAAGTAGTTACTTATGTTGGTATTAAACCACAAGTACTTACTTATGTTGGTATTAAACCACAAGAAGTTACTTATGCTGGTATTAAACCACAAGTACTTACTTATGTTGGTATTAAACCACAAGTAGTTACTTATGTTGGTATTAAACCACAAGTAGTTACTTATGTTGGTATTAAACCACAAGTAGTTACTTATGTTGGTATTAAACCACAAGTAGTTACTTATGTTGATATTAAACCACAAGAAGTTACTTATGTTGGTATTAAACCACAAGTACTTACTTATGTTGGTATTAAACTTACAGTAGTTTTGTTGACTCATCAAAACTATTAACAAAACGCAAGTTAACACTAATATTTTCTGGACATATAAAAAGACACAATGGGTTAGAAAGATTAACCAAGGATGGTAAATTCTCATGAGACAGAACAAAAGACAGACCAAGATTATGTTTGACACAGGCAGGATGCCAAAGACCATTTTAATAGGATACTGGAAGTAATATGAAAATGGAAATGGAAGCAGTGCCTGGAGCGGGGCCATGCTGTGCTTTGATGCAGAGAGGCGGTCGCATCAGGCGGAACCAATTAAAATACATTCTCGGTGGCGGCATTTTGAAGAAAAACAACCATTTAATTGGATGAATGGGGCGCATTTCGAAGTCGTAAACTACTGTTAAAACCTACCGCGCGGCCCTGTCCTTACAGGGCAGCTTTCAGGACAATATTATGTAACGGAAACAAGACACAGAAGATTTTGATGTCGTTACGACAGTATCAGTGGATATTTGTCTTCGTGGTTAATTTTATTGTTATAAAACAATCAACAGTAGTAATTGCTGTATAATTATAATTAAATATTTTTATATATACTGTATATATATATATATATATATATGACTCTAGAAGAAATACCCGTCGTTGCACGGGTTGAATATAAGAAAAATAGAGTACTGTTTCAACCATGAATGTTAAGAATAGAAGATTTGTTGACTAATGTAAAACTGACGGTGTTAGAATTAGTCAGAAAGTAGACACTTGAAGCAATCTGGGTTTCCAGCAAAAGAGAAATCATAGACACACATGTTTATTCATAGATACTACTAATATGTATGGACAATAACTTTATTGAAAAAGAAAATGTTGCTTATTACTTGCAGTATTAATAGTTATAGCTTTATGAATACACAATTGGTCGTTTTCCAGAAAGAAGCAAATACTAAGAGGTTGATGGCAGTTCCAGTTCATGAGCACACAAAACAAATTTGATCATGAGCAAAACTATCATCTGTTGATTGCAGAACAAGTATCTGTCTACTACGACATGCCTTGACAGAAGGTAGACAGTGGTCCTATCCTTTGCTCCCTAAAATAGAAGTCCAGCCATTAACAGTGCACAAGCCTCTCACACGAGTACACCTACCTCTCACACGGGCACATATACCTCTCACACGAGTACACATACCTCTCAAACGAGTACATATACCTCTCACACGAATACATATACCTCTCACACGAGTACACATACCTCTCACACGAGTACATATACCTCTCACACAAATATATATACCTCCCAAACGAGTACATATACCTCTCACACAAGTAAACATTCCCCTCACACGGGTACACATAACTCCGACACAGGTACATATACCTCTCTCACGAGTACACATACCTCTTATACGGGTACACATACCTCGCACATGGGTACACATACATCTCTCACGAATACACATACCTCTAATACGGGTACACATATCGCGCACTTGGGTACACATACCTCTCATACGGGTACACATACCTCTCATACGGGTACACATACCTCTCTCACGAGTACACATACCTCTCATACGGGTACACATACCTCTCATACGGGTACACATACCTCTCTCACGAGTGCACATACCTCTCATACGGGTACACATACCTCTCTCACGAGTACACATACCTCTCATACGGGTACACATACCTCTCACACGAGTACACATACCTCTCATACGGGTACAAATACCTCTCATACGGGTACACATACCTCTCATACGGGCACACATACCTTTCATACGGGTACACATACCTCTCATACAGGTACACATACCTCTAATACGGGTACACATACCTCTAATACGGGTACACATACCTCTCATACGGGTACACATACCACGCACATGGGTACACATTCCTCTCACTCCACTCATGTACTTACAAAAATGTTGCCATTAATGGTAGACATATCCCTCCAGAGAAGACAGCCAGCCATCTCCAGTGTATCGTCGCTAACGTTTCCATTGACAGCAAGATAGCACCGATTGTCCAGAAGCAGGAACACGTGCATGCGTCCCGAAAATCAGGGCCTACGATTTCCACAACAGTAACAAAACTAACAACAAGGGTGGAACCTGAATAGACGAAACAAAAACATGTAATTTAAAATATATCAATTATTTTGCTAATCGTGGCATCGTTGAAATGTACCCATCATCTCAATAAAACACATTGTATAAACTATCAAACTGTAAGAGGATGCCCAACAAAGTGGAAAGTACCGAAGTAACAAAGCAAAGAAGCTATAAATACTATCACTAAGTTAATTATGTTAATGGATATTTTAACTATAAAATAGTGAAACAACAGTAACAATGTAAAAATATAAATAACAATAAACAACGAACACAGACTATTTCTACGGTGCGGTCCAACAGGAACGTTTTTCTATAAACGAATACAAACTGGAAGCAGAAACACAAACGTATTTAATTATAAAATAATTATTTCTTCTTCTTCTTCTGCGTTCGTTCTCAAACTCCTGCAGATTAGTAGGATGTAGTCCGGAGTACGGAATGCGTTGTGTCATGGTTTACAGCATTGCTGCGATATCTGCGCCTTTCGGCCTGACACATCTGACTTCAGTATGGCTTTGGGTCACTGACCCTATATGGGATGGGACAGCCAACTCCATCCCATAACCTCCTTATTCGCCTTTTACGACATGCGTGGAAGGTAAACAGTGTTGCTATTTTTTGCTCCACTTTTGGGCCTCGGCAACACACAGGCGTAATTGTTTAAAAATAAACATAGGTGTCTCACCATCTCTTTGCATAGGAAATGACAGAAATAATTCCTTTCAACGAGGTCTAAAAATGCACACATGAACCCCCCCCCCCCCCCCCCCGTTAATGGCTGGATCGGGCACTATGATTATACTTTGTGTGACAGCCAATAAAAATCACGGGAATAGTAAAATGAGTCATTTTAGAATGCGTGATTGTTTATTAGTCAATATGCCTTATATTGTAGAAGGTAATGCTTACGATATAAGTTTAAAATTAATTATTCCTAAGTAAAACTACACGCAGACGTCTCGAACATCTCACGAATGTTGTTAGCGTTTCCATGACAGCAAAATTACACCAATTGTTCACAAGCAGGAACTCGTGTTGGCGTCCCGGAAATGCACCCCATGCGCCCCACGTCACGTTGCCCATGATATTCATGTGATGGCCATTAAGTAGTGCTTCTCCGATGAGCGGACCTGTCACGCGTTTGAGAACCGTTATACACATCAATTCGGCATTATTTAACCCGTTGGAATCAATGCCCGTAAGTCGTATGGATGATATCCAGATGTTCCATAATTTCTGTTTGCCGCTGTGTCATCGATATTTCAGTGTGTTTTCTCTATTTTCTGTTTGTGTTGTTTCACCTCTGACCTTCTAGTTTTAAATATTCCCGATTATATCTATATTTAACTATGACATATAAACCTGAATGTTAATATTGCCATTTTTACTCGTCGTTTATTTCTTGTGAACGAGTTCTTGATTGAAGCGTTTTGGTCGTAACGTCGATTTGTGTGTGTTATCATGTGTGTTTCTAGTGATTAGCAAAACGTCATACCTCGTTCCAAATTTCGCCTAAATATCTCACCAGTACCCATCAGTCCAACCACCATGCATAGTAAATTACTAGTAGATGGCATGTCGATATAGAGAGAGTTTCCGCATGTGTAATTTCCACATATTTTCATCTATATAATTATATGCTAACCCCTCTGAGTTTAAATCTTATCAAAGCATTGTACAAACTTAGGAGTTGAAGTATTCTGTGTATTAGATCGAGCTTAGTATAAACCTACCAACTGTTCTAAAAGGATGCAAGAGCTATGGCGATGACGATGTGACTGATAATATACACACGATAATGAGAATGAAGGTTATTACAGTGACGAGGGCGATAATATGGTTGGAGTCTTAACGTGCTAAGGTGTCTGTCTTCTACTGATTATATGATAATACTTCTAAATATTCAGTCGGGCTATCGAAGCCGTCAATGGCTGGAGTCAATGACGATATATGTGCTGAAGAGAGTTACTTTCAATTCTGTACTGGGACAAGTGGGTGTTAGGGAAAATGAAAGAGCAGACAGATTTGCCAGAGTGGCCACATTGACTATCAGTAGTTCAGTGGGCGTTCTAATATTTTGAATATAATCGAGAAGTTGAACAAATTGGAAGATGTTTCTTCCTGCGTGTCTATGGCTAGAATCCAGGACCTAGGAGTGAAGGATGGTGTTGCACGAAACGAGCGGAATATAGGAATCAAAAGAATAGTTATCGACCAATGCAAAACCTGAACAGTCAGTTACCACATGCTGAAGGAACAGTCAGTTACCACATGCTGAAGGAACAATCAGTTACCACATGCTGAAGGAACAGTCAGTTACCACATGCTGAAGGAACAATCATTGGAATGTGATGGACATTCTAAACCCGAGCTAGCTGAAATATACCACCATGCAAACCAGCTGCTCACATCTTATGATGTCAACATTGTTATGCAGTGGATTCCTGGCCACTCAAACACACCTGGTAATGATAAGGCAGACAGACTAGCAAAGAGGGGAGCACAACAAGAACAGCCTTATACAGAAACAGCAATGCACACAGTTAAAATGATTCTGAAATCTGTGAACAAAGAAAATTGGATGAACAGATGGGCCATGGGAAACACTGGGAGGGAAATCTATAAATATATGACCAGCCCAAATCCTAAAGACAATATCAACCTCCTGGAAAGAAAAGACCAGAGTATCATATTCCGACTGCGCACACAACATGTACAGCTTAACAATCACCTGAACAGAATACAACCACAACACACTCCAGGGTGCTGGCTGTGCACTCATCCTTAAGAAACTGTTGACCACCACCTTTTTGAATGTCCAGCGCTGGATGACATCAGGAAAATGCTTCTCCCTCCAGGGCCAGATAAATGGAACACATTATATGGAGCAAAACAACAACTCACAAACACATGCATATATCACACAATGGCATTGGGTCAAAGGGCATGAGCCCATGGACCGCTGGATCAGCAACCAACCAACCAAGGAACAATCAGTTACCACATGCTGAAGGAACAGTCAGTTACCACAGCTGAAGGAACAGTCAGTTACCACAGCTGAAGGAACAGACAGTTACCACAGCTGAAGGAACAGTCAGTTACCACAGCTGAAGGAACAGTCAGTTACCACAGCTGAAGGAACAGACAGTTACCACAGCTGAAGGAACAGTCAGTTACCACAGCTGAAGGAACAGACAGTTACCACAGCTGAAGGAACAGTCAGTTACCACAGCTGAAGGAACAGTCAGTTACCACAGCTGAAGGAACAGACAGTTACCACAGCTGAAGGAACAGTCAGTTACCACAGCTGAAGGAACAATCAGTTACCACATGCTGAAGGAACAGTCAGTTACCACATGCTGAAGGAACAGTCAGTTACCACATGCTGAAGGACACACTGAAAATAAGATAGCAGCACATGTGAACTTGCCTTGTGTGCCATGATGATGATCTGAAGACTAACCTACTAACTATACAAGTGTTATAATGTTTGTTATTCCTTTTGTTGGAAACTTGCGAAACAGAAACCTTAAAATGTAATAATACATTCAAAACGTATTAATACTTGCATAAAACGTACAGTTAACTGTCACAGAGAGCCCCATTACTTGACGTTATTAAATGTATTTTCAATTTTCTGATCAGTAATACATACCCGTGTACGTCATGAAGTAATCGATTGTTGGTTTACTTCGAACTCAAATTAGAGAATGTCTTGAAAGGTTTCGAAAATAATTTATAGAGCGTGCAATTCTACATTGGATTAGATTTAGCAAGCCCATAAAGTATCTATACGTGGTGCATTACGGAAACAGACATTTGAACTACGTGACTTGTCTGAGGAACTCTTTAAGGTTTGAAACGATCAGCCAATGTTGGATACGAGAAAGAGATGTGTACGTATTTTTGACAAATGACACTTCCACATTGACACTTCCTAAATGACACTTCCTCACACAAATTACGAAAGTGTGATTCTACCTAGATGTGGTAATTGCAATTAATTGTCAATAAGGAGATGAGATATCCTTACTTGACATCTAGTCAGCAAACAATATATCCTTACTTGACATCTAGTCAGCCAACAATATCTACACTCCGACAGACTTGGCAAGTCGGAAGTGTGTATACATTACTAAATAATTAAAGTTATGTAGACGACAATGAAGACCAGAACAACAACACTAAACGTGTTGGTCAAAAATTAGCAGAACTAACAGAACATATAATATAAGAACATCCGGATAAAAGGCCAGCGAAGACCTATATAAAGATGGAACGAAGACCTAGAAAAAGATGGATAGATAATATCAAGACAATCCTGAACAAACACTGATTAAACGCAGCTAATGAGACATATCTGGCATGGATAGGCAATTAAAGCTTCCTGACACCACCCTAAGTTTAACGGCAAGTGTGAATATTTTGAACAGCATCCACCTGTGGGTAGATAATAGACACTTCCAAACACGGTAGCCCAAAACAAGTAACTGATGAATTCCCTGAAGGAACATATCACGATAGTACCCTGAAATATCGTATGAGGTAAGATGAATTTGTAATGTTCCGTCAGTATCTGTCGTTATTTTTGTGAAAGGTTGCCTACATTATGAGAACAAAAATATTTCTAAAATTTTCTGTCATACGAAAAATCATTATAAGGTATCGTAAAACACAGGTTTTCAAAAATGTTCCACTAAGACACGACGGACTATCACTAAAACTAGGGGGTTATAATGAACAAACATGAAAACATACAAATTACAATACACAAAACATTTTCAACTTTTCAACCAAAAGGTCTTTATCAAGATACGCACAAAACAGTAAAAGACGACGAATGGAAATACATTTATACATATGCAGAATATGGCATAGGTAATATATGGCGTACATTTGTCTTTGTTTTCTTCCTTTTCTGGTCTCAATATTCTGCATATCTTCATCTAAAATGCTTTAAGTTCAATACGAATGACGTTCTACATGAAATATTTTACATCAGTGGTGTTGAACCTGTGACCTGCGGGCAATAAATGGCACAAGAGCATGTGGCTTGAGACTGAAGGCAACCGAGACTGGACTAACAATTCAATCAATCTGTGGTCTTATTCCATAGCACCATAAATTTATATTAAGTGAAAACATAATAATAATATACATGCACGCTTCATCAAAGAGAATCGTTTACACCCATCACATTAAGGATGAGTTACTTCCAGCCATCACATTATGGGTGAGTTACTTCCAGCCATCACATCACACTAAGGATGAGTTACTTCCAGCCATCACATTAAGGGTGAATTACTTCCAGCCATCACATCACACTAAGGATGAGTTACTTCCAGCCATCACATTATGGGTGAGTTACTTCCAGCCATCACATCACACTAAGGATGAGTTACTTCCAGCCATCACATTATGGGTGAGTTACTTCCAGCCATCACATTATGGGTGAGTTACTTCCAGCCATCACATTATGGGTGAGTTACTTCCAGCCATCACATCACACTAAGGATGAGTTACTTCCAGCCATCACATTATGGGTGAGTTACTTCCAGCCATCACATTATGGGTGAGTTACTTCCAGCCATCACATTATGAGTGAGTTACTTCCAGCCATCACATCACACTAAGGATGAGTTACTTCCAGCCATCACATTAAGGGTGAATTACTTTAATATATGAGCAAATATTTCAGGCTAACTGTTGAGTTGGACATTTTGTATGACCCATGAATGATGTTATACATTTGCAAATGACCCGCGAATAATTTTATACATTGATAAATGGCCCGTGAATGATGTTGTACATTTACAAATTACCCACGAATGATTGTATAAAGTTACAAGTGGCCCGCAAATGATGTTATACATTTACAGATGGTCCTTGACACAAACATGGTTGCCAGCCGCTGTTACATTATGAGATTAAGAATATTGATGTGATCTCCCTCCCACTTTATATGTGTACAAAATACTGGAGATCTTCTCAGACTTGTACTTCGTTTAGTCTTCTTTCATTCTCTAGGTAGTATAAGGCGTACATTTGTCTTCTTCCTTATTTATTCTCAATATTCCGCATATCTTCATCTAAAATGCGTTAAGTAAACACAATGAGTGATTATTGCTCAGATACCAGAATCACTGCACAAGGAGCATTACCATAAATTACATAGTTGCCATTCCATCAGCCATCTAAAAGAATATACGCTCAGTGTTGCAGTCAGTTATTGGCTGTGTGACTTCTTTTCGTCTTTCCTGTGACGACGGACTTCCTTCCCTTACCATGGTCAGTCCAATTTCTATCATTATCTGAATATGTACATTGTATTTTTTCAGAATCTTCATAATTATGATGCTAAAATTAATTCACCTCGGTCTCTTCTCATCACTATGCCATCCACTATAGCTTTACCCGCCAATGTCTCAGCCTTTTCGTTGCTTTTGTCTTCCGCATGGCCAGGAGATTAAATTCATGCGATGATCTGGGCGTTTTTGGGAAGGCTGTCCGATTCGTTTCTTATCATGAATTGTCCTATCTTACGCAGAATAATTTGTGAGTCTGATAGAATCACTACAGGTGTTGCTACTGGTTGCTACGTCAGCTAAGCCAGAGCCGTTGTTACTGCCTCTGTATCCATTCTTATGCTTTATGTTGTGACTGGACATGCAGCAGATCTTTCTACCAACCTCATCCCATTTTGGTAGGCCATATCTATATCTGTTGGTGTCTACTACTAATGGGCTGTCTGTGTAAATAGGTATATCTTGTGGCTTTGAGTACTGTTACCGAAAGACATGACAAGGTTAACATGGGCAGTACATACAGATTCTAGTCGAAAACAATAGGAATAACAATAGGAAACACTGTCATAAAATCACAAAATATGAAAACACGACTCGTTATGCTGCAATTTTGAACCGGAAACCAATAATTGATCGTCGGCCATGTTTCAGAACTATGAATTAATTGATATTTTTCTGAGTTTTCCCATTGTGAACACAACAGTGTGTTTCTATCTAAATGTTTCTGCGTGTCAATGCATGTGGGCGAGTCTATTGTTTGATTAGATTGAAAGGCTTAAAAGGTGTAGAGAATTGACTTCACTGTACTAGATTACCCGTAAGTACCACATATCTCTTAAAAAAAGCATAACCCCGCCGAGAGTACCGCTAATAGCACGTAATTCCGTAGCTTCAAGCAATAATCTCCAGGGATTACCGAAATAATCCACTCTGTAAATAAGAAGTCGGGAGTGGAATTCTATCCTATGACATCTTGAAGACAAAGCAAAGCTTAACGAACATGTCATGGAGTTCCCCACATTTTCGCTTATTTTTTTGCCAACATAAATTACTAGCAACAGAATTTTCGTATCCTTTTGTGCAATGGGGATTTCTTTGGAGTTGTATTTCATACTCAGAAGACTCTACCTATCATGGACGAGTAACTCTGTGAGCAACAATCCTCCTACTTAGAGAGGAGACAAGAGTACTTGTATATATATAATATATATATATATACTATATATATATATATATTATATATATATATATATATATATATATATATATATATATATATGTTGTGGAGTTTCCATAAAAGAAAACCCTCACTATATGAGTATGGAATTTGTTAGGTGTTTGTTAATGAATCGTCGTTTGTCTCGTGGGCCACTGGTCAGATCTCACTCATATTTACACCTTTATATCAATAAGACCTCACTTTACATTCAGGCCTTTATATCATTATATGTTCCTTGTCTGTTAGCAGGAGACTAATGGTTGATCGTATTCACACTTGCGTTAACCGTAGTTGCGGGAGCGTAAGCTGTAATTCCAAGGACAGATGTGTCGCTGTGGTTGCATTTAGTCTGCGTTTGTTCAAGTCTATCTTGATATTTTCTATTCACCGTTTTCTTGGTCTACCTTTGGCTTTACGTACGGATATTCTATTATATGCTCTTATTGGTTTTTGGTTTTGGTTCATTTTCATAAGGTGACCGAACCATTTTACTTGCTGTCTCTCAATATGTTGAAAACATGATATTATACCGACTCTTTTTTTCGAATTTCTTAATTTCTTATATTATCTAGTTTAGCAACCGTTGCAGCTTTTCTCAGACACTTCATTTCACATGTAACGATTTTCCTCTGCTTCGAGGCTGTTAAAGACCACATTTGACATTGGTAGGAGAGTGTAGGTATAAAAATTGTATCTGTATATTATCTGTTTTTTATTTCTTGATTTTTGGGTAAAGAGTGAAAGTTGGTAGGTCAGTGTGTTTGCTTTCTGGCACCTTGTTTCTATTTCTCTGTCTGGTCTTCCATTTTCGGAACAAAATGCTGCCTATCATTATTATATTATATTATGCCATTAATCAACAGTTCATGTTGGCGTTTATATTAAATTTCTGGTCTTCTAACTGTCCCATAACATTTCTACAGTATTTCTTAATTATCATTAAACTAATTGTCATTAAACTAATTGTCATTAAACTAATTGTCATTAAACTAAGTGTCATTAAACTAATTGTCATTAAACTAATTGTCATTAAACTAATTGTCATTAAACTAATTGTCATTAAACTAATTGTTATTAAACTAATTGTCATTAAACTAATTGTCATTAAACTAATTGTCATTAAACTAATTGTCATTAAACTAATTGTCATTAAACTAATTGTCATTAAACTAATTGTCATTAAACTAATTGTCATTAAACTAATTGAACGTAATTCTTTGTTTCAGAAGGATTTCCTCTTATTCTCTTGTCACGAGCTGAATAATGGATACAAACGCATGTCTCCAGCGCAATTGGAAATGTGTGATCAATAATTTCGGACGATACGGATTTGTGGTATTTATTTTCCTAATTATTTCATTGAGCCTTTTCATTCATTTAATGGTATTATTTATGATAAAAACAGTTTTTTCCAAATTGTATTTGTTGTATGCCCTATATAGGAAAATTGCCGTAGCAGCTTAAGGTTATAGAACAATATTATTATATCTATACGCTGTGGTCCTTGTTTGCCTTGCGGCGTCAGGGGTGGAAGAGTTTTCTGGAGATGGCATTCTTGTGTGCTGTTTGTAAGTTTGTTCCTGTGGTTTCTTTGATTTCTGTGATACATCTTTTACATGGTCTACCTTTGACTTTATAAACCGTTATGTCTATGTGTCATGGACATTTGTAGCATGCTATCTGTCGGTAGTTTGGAAGCGTGTGAAAACCATTTGATCTGTTGTCTTTTTATGTGTTCCAATACTGGTATTGTTTTAGTTATCTGTCTGATGTTATCGTTTATAATTCTATCTCTTAATGACACTCCGAGTATTCTTCGTAGACGTGTCGATTCTGTTGTCACTATTTTTCGTTTGTCTTGTGATGTCACTGTCCAGGTTTGACACTGGTAGCATAGTGATGGAATAATTATAGTCTTGTATAATGCAACTTTAGTGTCTACGTTTACATTTTTGTTCTTGAAAATACGTGTCATCTGTCCTAGGATCTGGTATGTTTTGTTGCATCTATTTTGTATCTCATTACTGGTTTTCCCTTCACTCGATATAATGCTTCCTAAGTAAGTGTACTCGTTTACCTGTTAAAGGTGTTTATAATCGATGGAGATAGTGGTATTTCTTTCTTTCTTTGCTATTGCCATTATTTCAGTCTTTTCAATATTAATCTTTATGTTGAATTTTTTACATGTTGTGTGGAGTCTGTTCATATGTTCTTGCAATTGTTCTTCTGATGTCGCTATTAGTACTCGGTCGTCTGCAAAGAGTAGTTCGTTCAATTTATCTTTTATGTTATCTTCTCGTTTGTACTTGTTAGTTTACAGATGTGGTCGATATATGTTATAAAATGTAGAGGGGATAGGACACACCCCTGGTGAACTCCTGATTGAATTTGAAACTTATTGGACACACCTGCATGTGTTCTTACTGCACATTTAACATGGCTATTAACATGAATTCCCTTGCATATGTTGATTAAGTCTTCTGGTACTCCGTATATTGGTAGTGTTTTCCATAGTTGTTGAAGTGCAGGTGATAATAATAATTATAATAAACAATAGTATTATTAGCACTAAAGTGTGATAAAGTAGTATAGAACTGAATCTATCCTTTTATAGTTGTTCACATTACACATTTCCGCGAAATAAAAATTATCAAGTCATTTGGTCAGGAACAAGCTTACAAACAGCACACAAGAAGGCCATCTCCAGAGAACTCTTTACATAAAATAACTTTTTACAGTGCCCATCCATGACGCAGCAAGGCAAACAAGGGCCACATAGTATAGTTAGATAGATTTTGTTTCCTTTGTTTCATATATAATATATGGAGATCTCGTAGAGTAGTGATTAAACTGTTCGTCTTGCGTCCAGGAGGTTGTTGAGTACAGTGAAGTCAATCCTCTATTAAATTTGCGTACATATTCATATATATATATATATATATATATACATATTTATCATTGCATTTATCATTTTGTCTTACCTGTGGATTCTGAATAATATTGTAATATCCGAAACCTTGAATTTATCCAGATAAATTGATTGGCTAAATGCTATTATTCATATACAAATATTATTGATGCTTGTCATACTCAACAATGTTGTTTTATCAATATAAAAAAGGTTTTTTAAAATGTAATATACATATTTCCATATACGCAACACTCATATTTCGATATATGCAACACACAGATTTGCATATGCAACACACATAATTCCATATATGCAACACACATAATTCCATATATGCAACACACATAATTCCATATATGCAACACACATAATTCCATATATGCAATACACATAATTCCATATATGCAAAACAATTACATATATGCAACACACAGATTTCCACATATATCTAACGCACATATTTCCATATATGCAAAACACAGACTTTCATATATGTAACACACACCACATTTAATTTCGATATATGCAATATATTTCCGTATATACAACAAACAGATTTTCATTTTTCCAACAGATTCGTATATGTGCAAGACAAATCACACGTCCATATATACAACAAAAATGTTTCCATATATGCAAAACACAACAGATTTCTATATATGTAAAACGCATCATATTTCTATAGTTGCAACAAACAGATATATATATATATATATATTTATATATATATATATATATATATATATATATATATATATATATATATATAAGGAACATATTTTCATATATATATATATATCACAAATTTTCATATATGCAACAAGCACAAGATTTCCATATATATAACAAATAGATTTTCATGCGGGTAACGGTTTTATACTTATGTAACAATCTATATATTTTCCTTCTCACAGTAAGTGGAAACCTGAACACCAATAATGCAATAAATAACATATTTTTATAGTTGCTGGTCCAGCGGTTCATGTGCTTACGCCCTTTCCAGGTTTTCATACTTGCAACAAATATCAGGTTGTTAGAGATGCAACAAATATCAGGTTGTTAGAGATGCAACAAATGCTACTTTATCATAGATGCATTTAATAGATGTAATTAATTCAATAAAATTGATTAAACCTCTGCGTTTATCTAAGGCAGTTCGCAATATAAGGCATATTGACTATTGGGAAAACAGCCCTCTAAAATGACCCATTTGACATTCCCTGTGATTTCCATTGGCGGTTCACACACGGTGTAATCATCATGACGAATATTATTCACAAGAAACTTCAGATGAGTATTGTAGAAGGCTGTTTTCTCAGTCGCCCACATGTCTTGTTCTGACGACAGTCTTGGTTTGTCCCTCACAACAAATTGTAAATCTGCGGTTCTCGGGTCTGTTCAAACGTTCCCTGCGGCTAAAAGCAAGCGTCTTGTTTCGTTCCCCATTCTGTGTTGGATTGTGACAGTAAACAAATGTTATTGTGATTTCATAATCGTGGAGGGAAATATAATTTTGCTCATTCCAGAATAAATCAAGATTAGTTGAGATGATGGTGATGTCAGTTTCCCAGATTCTAACATTGTCATTCTAAAAGAAAATTGCATATTACATTCTAAAATAAGGTTGCATATTACATTCTAAAAGAAGGTTGCACATTACATTCTAAAAGATTGCACATTACATTCTAAAAGATTGCACATTACATTCTAAAAGATTGCACATTACATTCTAAAAGATTGTATATTACATTCTAAAAGAAGGTTGCATTTTACATTCTAAAAGAAGATTGCACATTACATTCTAAAAGAAAAAAGCATATTAAATTCTAAAAGAAGGTTTCATATTACATTATAAAGGAGTGTTGCATATTACATTCTAAAGAAAAGTTGCATATTACATTCTAAAAGAAGGTTTCATATTACATTATAAAAGACGGTTGCATATTACACTCTAACAGAAATTTGCATATTACATTTTTTAAAGATTTTATGGATCTTCGTGGCGAAGTGATTGAAGATTTTACTTTGTGATCAAGTGGTCGTGAGATCTTTATAGAGTATCATATTCAGGACCGTAAATATATCTCCGTAGTCCTCTGAGTGATGTTTTCAACAGACTTAAACTAAGGAGTTAGTGCTCTGAGTTATATTTTTAACAGATTGAAACTAAGTAGTTAGTGCTCTGAGTGATGCTTTTGACAGACTGCCAAATATTGAAAGGGATTGAGTAAAAGACATAGTATTTCCCATAATCCAAAATACGCTGTTAGCTTTTGGTATGATCAATCTTATTGGAACTGGAAGAGAAGCTTGCCGCTGTACAAGGGTTAACTATTCATCTCCATAAAATGTTGTCCAGACCAGGGCCGGATTTAGACTTGATAGGACCCTAAGCTATTTGAGATATGAGGCCCTTTAATGATTAAGAATATATATAGATAATGAAATTTAAAAAATAAGCGGGGAGGGGGCAAAAAGTGGGGTGGGTGCCTAAACTATAGCTTGTTTAGCTTATATGTAAATTATGCACTGGTGCAGACATATCGTAATATTTGTAAAACTCATTCTTCTTTCGTTTGTTGTAAATTTTACTCTAACTTTACTTTTATCTGAAGTATGAATAAGTGTCATCTGAACAGACCCGGTTCAAACCCCGTTTTCTGCCTTCAGATTTTTTTCTATAATAATAAATCCTTGATGCTTCTATATTATTTTATTCATATACCTATGTTACGTCTGGAACTACCTTGTATATGTTCATGTGTTATTTATGTTTACAAGTAGTCCTAATTGGTAATCGTGGTAATGAGTCCTGCGGTTACAAACTTCTGTTAAATGTGTGTGGTTTTCTATGAGTTTGAATACATGTGTATTGTTGTCTGTATGTGGATCGACCGGTCCTTGTTGATAGTAGATTGAGAAAAACACGTTCGACGCCTTGACTAAAATCGTATCCTTTATAAGGAGATACCAAAGTGTCGAATGCGGAACACGTGTTTACTTAAATTACGAGGCGAATAAGTGTCATCTGAACGAATCTGGTTCAAATCCCGTTTTCTGGCATATGAATTTATTTCGTAGTAATAAAACATGAATGCTTCTTTACTGTATTATTCATCCAGCCAACACACAAGACATGGGAAAATTGTCATCTAGCCAACACACAAGACATGGGAAAATTGTCATCTAGCCAACACACAAGACATGGGAAAATTGTCATCTAGCCAACACACAAGACATGGGAAAATTGTCATCTAGGAAACACACAAGAAATTAGATAATTACCATCTAGGAAACACACAAGAAATGAGATAATTATCATCTAGGAAACACACAAGAAATGAGATAATTATCATCTAGGAAACACACAAGAAATGAGATAATTACCATCTAGGAAACACACAAGAAATGAGATAATTATCATCTAGGAAACACACAAGAAATGAGATAATTACCATCTAGGAAACACACAAGAAATGAGACAATTACCATCTAGCTAATACAGACGACATGAAGAAATTGCTGTCAATTATGGGAGTAGTAGACGATTAAGATAATGGAGTCAATCGAGACCGTCGGCTGTAGAAGACCTCCGTACATGACTTCATTCCTGACGTTTTTGATTATTGTCGTGTAGTTCATTGGTCATTAACCATGTACTTAATATGACCGAAAATTCAGGTCATATCTACATTTTCTGAACACATGTTTTCTATACTGAAGACCGGACATGGGTCATGTAAGAAGAAAGAATAATAACCGTATCCCACAGCAAATATTTTCTGACCTACTTTCAGAAGAAGAAAAAAAGAAGCCGACCACTCCTGAGATGCAGAAATATATGCAAGGCCTCAATCAAAGATTTTTTTTATTAACCAAAATTGCTGGAAAAAATGTGGTAGAGGAACCTGGTGCATGTAGATCAGTAGTGCTGAAAGGTTCCGAAACTATTAAAACACTTTTTAGGGACACACTAGAAAATAGGTGACACAAACGTAAATCAAAAAGCAAAAACAGCAGTGACGGATTCATTCTTTTAAAACATCCTAAACACATGAACAAGCTAAATAACCGTCTCAAAAAGTAAAAAAAAAGGAACCACACTTAACAACATACATAGTTTACGTTTAGTTCTCTCATAAGTTGTATATATTGTTTTAGAAGAGGGCTTTGTTTCCCTGAATCTTTGAGTAAATGGGAATAAGGGAGGTTACCTTCAGCTTTCATCAATTCGTTTGCTTTTTCCGTTGCCAAGGATGCCACAGTGGGCGTGTATTTACCGAAACAATGTAGCTCTCAGGGACAATTCAGAGATGATTTATCTAATGTTGTGAATAGCTTTGTATTATTTGGTGTCTTGAATTGATTGTAGAAGTAATTTTAAGTCACTGATGATTGTGATGTTTGTTCGGTATGGACTCATTATTGTTGAGCATGTGAATTGTTATCATTGTGTAACTGTCTTGAGATTTGTATATTGTTCCTCTGGCAAGGGATTAACTGGCCGTGGTATCGTCTGGAAACATGATGTATATTTCATTGTCTCTATTTTTTGTGGACTTATTGCTGATCAATATGTACACACATCAGTTCATATATTTGATCAATATGTACACACATCAGTTCATATATTTGATCAATATGTACACACATCAGTTCATATATTTGATCAATATGTACACACATCAGTTCATATATTTGATCAATATGTACACACATCAGTTCATATATTTGATCAATATGTACACACATCAGTTCATATATTTGATCAATATGTACACACATCAGTTCATATATTTGATCAATATGTACACACATCAGTTCATATATTTGATCAATATGTACACACATCAGTTCATATATTTGATCAATATGTACACACATCAGTTCATATATTTGATCAATATGTACACACATCAGTTCATATATTTGATCAATATGTACACACATCAGTTCATATATTTGATCAATATGTACACACATCAGTTCATATATTTGATCAATATGTACACACATCAGTTCATATATTTGATCAATATGTACACACATCAGTTCATATATTTGATCAATATGTACACACATCAGTTCATATATTTGATCAATATGTACACACATAACTTCATATATTTGATCAATATGTACACACATAATTTCATATATTTGATCAATATGTACACACATCAGTTCATATATTTGATCAATATGTACACACATCAGTTCATATATTTGATCAATATGTACACACATCAGTTCATATATTTGATCAATATGTACACACATCAGTTCATATATTTGATCAATATGTACACACATCAGTTCATATATTTGATCAATATGTACACACATCAGTTCATATATTTGATCAATATGTACACACATCAGTTCATATATTTGATCAATATGCACACACATCAGTTCATATATTTGATCAATATGTACACACATCAGTTCATATATTTGATCAATATGTACACACATAACTTCATATATTTGATCAATATGTACACACATAATTTCATATATTTGATCAATATGTACACACATCAGTTCATATATTTGATCAATATGTACACACATCAGTTCATATATTTGATCAATATGTACACACATCAGTTCATATTTTTGATCAATATGTACACACATCAGTTCATATATTTGATCAATATGTACACACATCAGTTCATATATTTGATCAATATGTACACACATCAGTTCATATATTTGATCAATATGTACACACATCAGTTCATATATTTGATCAATATGTACACACATCAGTTCATATATTTGATCAATATGTACACACATCAGTTCATATATTTGATCAATATGTACACACATCAGTTCATATATTTGATCAATATGTACACACATCAGTTCATATATTTGATCAATATGTACACACATCAGTTCATATATTTGACAGATATTGCAATTTTAACATTGATCATCCGAAAATTTCAAAATTTATTTGCGAGTGAGACAGGGATGTATACTATCCCCCCTACATATATCACATCTGCAAAGTAACAAAGACAACGGAAGAAAACAATCTGAAGGATAACTTAAACCAACTGCTATTTGCAGATGATCAAACACTAGTAGCATTTTCAGAAGCGAGACTACACAGACAAGTAGAGAGATTACAGTAAACATGCCAAACCTTTAACTAGAAGATAATTATGGAGAAGACCGAAGTAATGAAGATAGTAAGAATAGGAATAAACACCAATATCTTTGAACTAACAGACTGAAACAAGTGACATAATTCACATACCTAAGAAGCAATATAACAACAGACGGCAGTAGCCGCAAAGAAATACACAATAGATGTAGTAAAGCATACTACATTTGCCCTAGGGCAAATGACACCAATCTTCAGAAATACAAATTTAGATTTAAACACCAAAATAACACTATTCAAAACAATTATTGTACCAACCCTGTGCTACCATGCCATAAATGGAGAAGACAGCACAAGACAAATGTAAACTTGTGACAGCTCAAATGGCATGCTTACGCAGAACCCTAGGAATCTTGCTGAGACAGAGTGAGATATGAGGACATTAGACAAAGAATCGGCATCACCCCAGTCTTGGAATATATTAAGAGACAACAGATAAAATGGTTTGCAGACTACCATCAGACAGTATATCATGGAAAGCTATGCTACACAGATACAGTAAAGGCAGACCTAGAAGACCACAGAAAACGATGGATGACCGAAATAAAAGAGGCGAAAAATTCCACAATATACTCAGCACACACGAGGGCCATCTCCAGAAAACTTTTCTACCCCTGACGCTGAAAGGCAAAAAAGGGTTTAGCGAATAGATATAATCTCGTTGATCTGTTTTGTGCAAATGATCCTAGATTTCACGTTTGACATAGCATAGAATATTTGTGTAGTTTTGACTGAGTGTATATAATTAATTATTGCATGTAGACGAGGCCAGCTCGATGCCATAGCATGTCGCCCAGCGTAAAGAAACGAATATTATATTGTCCTTACACTGAACATCAAGAGCTATTCAAACATTATCAGTTGTTCTGCGTTATATTATGTCCGGCTGCCCAGTCAACATGGCTATCTTAAAAAATATGCAAGTCTTCTTGTTACGTTTCCGGTTTAAGTAATGGAGGGATGTTTTTTTTCTTTCTTGCTGAATCAAGAACTGGTTGATCATTAATTTACCACAAATATAGTAAAAATTAAATATCTAAGTTACTGAAATGATTCAAGGATTTCCATATTTACGTAATGATTCAGAACTAATGTAGAGGTGTTGAAAGAGTCAAATGCGAAACGGACCATAATCAACAATATAAGAAAAAGGCAATCTTCCTTTTTTTGGCCACTTCATGAGACAGGCAGGTTTAGAGAACATAATCAGGAAAAATTGAAGGCAACAGAGACAGAGGGCGACAACGTGAGAAAATATTAGACAGTTTGACAACCTGGAACGACAAGGAAACAACAACGACCTTGATACATAATACTGTGGACAGAGAGCTGTGGAGAGTCATGACCGCCTACGCCAGCAGACATTGCACCTGATTATGATGATGATGATAATGATTCGTTCGATCTTATTTAATTCGACAACTTTGTTTAAAATCGGATATTGGAACGTAAGAACGATTTTTCAAACAGTACAAACAAGTCAAGTGTGCCGTGTAATGTGTATTATTTACTCAGGAAGATCAGATAAACACACAGAAGAAGTAGTTATAATAAGATCGTAGTATCGAGTGGCTTAGAATCAAAAGTCTGGAAGATCATGACTTCATTGACGACCTAGTGGTACTTAGCTCAACTCACGAAGATGCCCAAGAAAAAACAAACAGCTTTCAACTAATTTCAATTACTTGCCATCAACACGCCCTAAACAAAAATATTTGACCTTACAAACAAACCAACGGACATCAAACTAAACAACACTCTTGAAAAAGTAAACATCTTCATATACCGTGGCAGCATGTTATCAATAACAGGAGATTCCTCAATATTAACTATCTGGCATTCAAAAACACTAAGAAATAACACAAAACTCAAAATCTTTAACTTCTGCATAATTCCAACATTAACATATGGATGCGAAAGTTGGAAAGCAACATCAAACTTAGATCAAAAACTAAACACCTTTGAAAATAAATTTCTTAGAAGGCTACTGAACATACGTTGGTCAGACTTCAAATCAAACACAGTTGTCAGATAAGAATCAAAATAAAAATATGTATCCACCTATATTAGAAAACGTCGCTGGAATTACATCGGATACGTGCTACGAATGGATACTGAAAGACTGCCCTGTCACGCTTTGATGTGGTCACCAAAGGGCAAGAGAAAACGAGGAAGACAAAATGAAACTTTACTAGAACTATTACAAGGGAACGTTTCACCATCGGTAGCAGAAACAATAAAGATCTAAAGCAAATTACAATGAAACGAGAGACATGGGAATCTATGACATCCGCTCTATGTGTCGTCTTTGGTCCTAGAGGAATAACTTCTTGTCACACAGATTGGTTCTGGTGTGCAATTAGTGCCTACCTAAGTAATGTATGATTAATTAAATTAAATATTATATCAATAACTAATTTCAATATTCATATTTAGGGTTAGCGTTAGTGTAAAGGTTAGGGTTAATTATGTTTTACATAACTAACCCTAACCCTAAATCTAAATATATTTATATTTAATTTAATAAATGATAAACATAAACTAATAACATAGGCAAGGGAAATAATCAAAAATATGAGCACTAATTTCAAACACGTTTCCACAGATACTTTACGAAACACAATGGAGGGAATACTTTACGAAACACAATGGAGGGAATACTTTACGAAACACAATGGAGGGAATACTTTACGAAACACAATGGAGGGAATACTTTACGAAACACAATGGAGGGAATACTTTACGAAACACAATGGAGGGAATACTTTACGAAACACAATGGAGGGAATACTTTACGAAACACAATGGAGGGAATACTTTACGAAACACAATGGAGGGAATACTTAGTATACTCGATTGTATTCTACGATTATTAGATGACAGAAAATATAATGATATAATATACAGATTATTTAAGCACAATCAATCAATCAATAAACCCATAACCCTTCAGGGTCGTAGGGGTACCACATTGGATGCTTCAGCACACAGAGTCCTCCAGCGAATTCTATCCTCAGCGATGCGGATGAGTATGGAAATATCTTGCCCTGTTCATTCCTTGATGTTGTCTGTCCATGTCTTTATTTGTCCTCCTCTGCTTCTTCCACCCTCGACAGTTCCCTGCAGTATTGTTTTTGACAAGGAATCGTGCCAGCATACATGTCCGAACCATGCTAGTTTTCGTCGTTTCACTATTGAAAGCAATGGCTCCTGGACACCTGCACACATCTCTGCTTTATTTCTTACGTACACATTGGTCTCATGTTCCCTATAGGAAATTCGTAGAATTCTTCTGTAGCATTTATACTCGAAAGCCTGTAATCTTCTCTCCATTTCCGCAGTGAGTGTCCAACTCTCACAACCATACAACACAACAGAAAGCACCAGCGACTTATACAGTTTGATTTTCACTCCAACACTGATGTTGCTTTTCCAAATCACAGTTAGCCTTGACAAGGACGATAAAGGCATCTCCAGCCTTATTTTTAGTTCTGCTTTGCATTTACCATCGCTGCATATACTGGATCCGAGGTATTTGAAGGTATTCACCTCCTCAACCTTATGTCCATTCATCATGATATTAGTCTGGTTTTCTGTGTCTCTGCTGTTTACCAAGATTTTGCTCTTATCTGTATTGATTTCCATTCCGTACTTGCTGGTAGCGTTTTCTAACTTTGATGTTAATTCTTGCAATGATTGTTCTGACCCAGCTATAAGATCAATATCATCAGCGAAACGCAAGTTGCAAATAGGGCGACCTCCGATCGATTCTGTGTGTGATTATCCATTGTAGCATTTCAGTGGGCAAAAGTTTTAGCTAGTGGTGCCCATCTCCTCTCCAGCTGTCCTTCTGATGTGGTTACATGGATGTGTTTTCTCTCTCCATCTCCATTGCACTTTGCTGATGTTGACACTACATCACATTTGAACTTCGCGCTGAGCGCATCGCTACCATTTCACTAGGTCACAACCTTACTTCGTACGCATCCAAATTAAGACTTCTAAACTTGATAATACCTTCACTATGTTGTTATCTTTTAATCCATTAACGAGTAACCTTCAAGATATTATCCCGAATTGACATATTTTCCACTGCATACTAAGCACAATATTATGCTTCTGTTAAGAAATGACAAACTGAAATCTAGCTACTTGATAAGACCAAAATTAATAAATTAAATTTGTAATATATTATTTCAGAATTGCTACTTTTGCTAGCTATAGAATAGATTATTAGATAATATTGTCGATTTCTTTTCCCCAGGTGGATGATGGTTTATAGTATCCACACTTGCTGTTAAGCGTAGGAGTGGGAGCCTCAATTTTTGTTCCAATGCCAGATATGTCGCATTGGTTGTGTTGAGTCCATGTTTGTTAAAGGCTATCTTGATGTTTTCTATCCACCGTTTTCTTGGTCTACCTTCGGCTTTACGTCTGGATATTATTTTGTTATATGTTACTATTAGTATTTGGCTTTGGTTCATGATTATTAGGTGAACCATTTTACTTGCTGTCATTCGCTATGTTAAATTCATGAAATATCTACTATTTTCCTGATTTCTTCATGTCTTATTTTATCTAGTTTGGTAACCACTGCCGCTTTTCTGAGACACTTCATTTTTCAGGTAGGCCTAATGATTTTAATTTGCCGCGAGACAGTCTGATACTGGTAGCAGAGCGTTTGTATAAAATTTATATAAATTTAATAATAAAAGTCGAAAAATTTGAAATTCGATTGTATTCGACTTAAAGATTCCATTCCATGGGCAGGGTCTATATTTTCACCTCATAGCTCAAGTGTTCGTAGTGTTATATTCCAGCACATTCGGTTACTTCAGTCTGATCCCCAGACACATCCCATTCTCCCCGCACTCTGCCCTCTAATTTCTTACAGACGTGAGAAGAATCTTAGGGATATCTTGATTGCCTCAAGCCTGCCGTCCCCTATCATGTTGGCACCTGTCAGCTGCGGACATATTAGATACAACACATGTGCCTATGTTACATAGACGTGTTCCGACACATTCACCAAATCCACTTTCACCATTAAAACAACGTTGATAGGGTTACGAAGTTTTTCTATTCACTAGTAGCACGTATAATAACACACGCAAAACGTTTTGACAAAACACCTTTATCAAGAACATATTTTTATCATGAATGTCTTTTTAATTTGTGTTGAGAGAGTTTTCATTAGCAAGGGATAAATGTTACAGTGTGGGTAATAACCCTAAACGGGAAGTAGGTGGCTGGAGTAACACAGGGCAAATATCAAGATAAACAAAGTAGGTAGATGTGTTACTAAAATAAAACAAAATAACCTAACAACGAGATACACAGACAGATGAAGTTTCGACTAAAAAGCTTTTATCATGACAAACGAAAGACAACAGTACAATGAAGCTTACATGGAGAAAAACGTGATAATGATAGGGAGGAAGGAAAAGGGGAGAAAGCGAATAGATAGTGGAGGAAGCAAAAATGAAGCAGCATAGCAGGGAGGAAGAGGGTGTGAGGAGGAGAAGAAGGGGAAAGTGCACAGAAGTAGGTAAGGAGTAAAAATAGATAATGTGTGGTAGCAAGTAAAATAAGATAAATAAGGATAAATTAAGATACTTACCTCAAAAGTAGCCACAGGCAATGAATATTAGCATACAATCGTAATGGGATAGCAAAAGAGGATGGTACGAGAGATCAGATAAGAGAGAGATGGAGAAAAATAGGTCAATACGGCAAGAACAGACTAGAAAAAGAAAAAAGAATAAGCCACATAGCATATATGAGCAGTGGAGAGAAACTATTAGTAGGAGCAGACAATGGTGGAAAGGAAATACAGTGATGATATATGCAAGTTAGATAGTAAAATATTAGTGATAATAAGTAAAAGACGGTTTAAATGCTTGAAGCGAATGGTCACACACGTGTGGCTATCGAAGTCAAAAATAGGACAATGGAAGCCAGTGAGGCAGTATCGCCAGGTGAAAGACAATACAGACATAGCCAATTTACCACACTAAAGGAGGAAAGGAGGTAAGGAAAACACCTGCAGGTAAGAGAGAGCAATACAGATTGTGCAATATCATAGTTCGTCAAAAGACGAACCAAAGTGAGAGGCAGGGGCGTAGAGCAAAAACGAGAGGGGAGAACTTTACATTATATCTATTCGCTAAACCATTTGTTGCCTTTCAGCGTTAGTGGTAGAAGTGTTTTCTGGAGATGACCCTCATGTGTGCTGAGTATATTTTGGAGTTTTTCACCTTTTTTTATTTCGGTGGTCCATCGTTTTCGAGGTCGGCCTCTAGGTCTGCCTTCACGGTATCTGTGTAGCATAGCTTGCAGTGGTATGCTGTCTGATGGTAGTCTGCTGATGTGTACAAACCATTTTATCTGTTGTCTCTTAATATATTCCAAGATTGGAATGGTACCGGTTCTTTGTCTAATGTCCTTATTCCTCATTCTGATTCTTATCGATATTCCTAGGATTCTGCGCTAGAATGCCATTTCAGCTGTCGGACGTTTACGTTTATGTTGTGGTGTCGTTGTTTATGTTTGGCATTGGTAACACAGCGTTGGTATAACAATTGTTTTGAATAGTGTTATTTTGATGTTCAAATATATGTTTTTGTTTCTGAAGATTGGTGTAATTTATCCTAGTGTTTGGTATGCTTTACTACATCTATTGTGTATTTCTATCCTGCTCCTGCCTTTTGTTGAATTCTGTCACTTGTTTAAGACTTTTGTTTCCAATATATATGTTGGTGTTTCTTTCTGTTCTTATCTTGATTGTTTCGGTCTTCTTTATATCGTTTTCCGTTGTGTGTATTATTTCACGGGAGTTTCCGATAGTGATAGTGTGTTAGTCATCGTGCAGTAAAACTTCATTATCTGTTTTCCATGTAAGTACTATTTTCTTTCCTTATGTGTATTTTGGTGAATTGTAGATCATTCAGAGATTCATTTCATGCCCAGATGTCCCCATCACAGATGTCCCCAACACAGATGTCACCAACACGGACGTCCCCAACACAGATGTCCCCATCACAGATGTCCCCATCACAGATGTCCCCAACACAGATGTCCCCAACACAGATGTCCCCAACACAGATGTCCCCAACACAGATGTCCCCAACACAGATGTCCCCAACACAGATGTCCCCAACACAGATGTTCCCAACACAGATGTCCACAACACAGATGTCCCCATCATAGATGTCCCCAACACAGATGTCCCCAACACAGATGTCCCCATCACAGATGTCCCCAACAACTAGTTCAACAACTAGGTATGCATTTCTCTGAGAATAAACCTCATATTCAGGTTGTGTTTATACAGGACCAATGTATACACCCATAATCGGGAATCTGCCTAGAGAAGTGGTTAAGCTGTTTGCCTTGTGTTTACGAGGTCATGTGTTAGAATCCGGCTCGTGTGGCCATGTTTACAAAGTGGATTTTTTCAAAGATCCCTGTTGATTTCCAGCTGTCAGTGCATACACTCATAACCGATCAGGGTCATTACTTTGATTGCGTGAACTGCGATGCCGATAAGTGTAGGAAAATGTTGACTTATACAATCTTTCATCTTATTTTCTTATAAAATTATTTGGTCTCTTCTGATTCTTCCATCTTCAATTCTACCTTGTAATATGGTTTTTTGGTAGAGAATAATGGCAACAAACATTTTTAAGCCATGCAAATTTTAGTCGTTTTACAATTCTTCGACTTCTTCATCGTTCATTCTCAAACTTCCACTAGATCTCTCGTGTAGCAGGACAATAATCCTACTAGATTTCCAGCATGATGTAGTCCAGAGAACGAAAATGCATGTGTCGCCATTTTATTTAAAAATGACCCAACACATCCGTTTTTGTTGATTTTCTTATTGAAAGTAGTGATTCTTGTGAACTTGAGTTCACTATTCTTAGTAGTACTTCTGTCTTGCCACTGGGATCAAATAAGGTCCTACAATAGACTGAGAACAACTATCTGTATAACTCATCCTCAGGTAAATCCAAATCTCCAGTGCAAGTAAATTTCACTTGCACGAAATTTCACTCGAAGGCAAAAAGTTTTCCCGCTGACTTTGTGCAGTAGTTATCCAACACTCGAAGTGTCCAAGTACCGTTACCGCTAGCATATTGCTTGTTAGATATTTACGAGCTAGTAATCAGGGACATTACTGTTACTGAATTTCATAACCGGATGTAGTAAATGGTTATCATCACTTGGGAAGGACGAACGACGTAAGCATTGTTGTAGGCGTAAGGCATAAATGGTGAGTTCAAATTCCTTTCCAATCCTCGTTGAAGACTCTATATACATGTTATATACACTTGTTTTGTTGTTAGGACGTAGGTTAGCCATTACCGATGTGTTCGTCGATACACGCGAATATTACGCTTTTTATCATAACAAATACACTTACCAGCGTAGTACCAGCTGGTAAACTTCATAAACGTCCATTTTTTGAAGTTAAATAAAAATTTCAAATACGAGTACGTAGCCAGGAAATTCAATTAGGATACATTATCACGAACGAAAATACATCCGCTATCTTGGCCGGATGTCGTCATCATGGTGTCACTATTATGTGTACGTGGAAAGCATGTTCGGCCATTTTGTATATTCTCATCTAATCACTGGAAATTCTGCAAATATTTGATTGTATCAATGTTGGCCACTTCTGACAAGACAGTCTATATGACTGCATGGCTTCAATACGAAAAATACTCGACAAAGTGCTTGCTCATTAATGCAGATGTGACCCTCAATCAATGGTCAGCCAAACGCGTCGCATCTATACAATCTACACAGATACAACCATTCTCAAAGAAGTGACAGAATTTAATTTCTATCGAAAGATGTTCACATTGGACGAGAATAGGATGCGATGGAAGATCGATATCAGAAAGTCAAATGATAAATGCAGGGAATTGAGAAATCAACCTTTGCTCCAGCATGCATACATTGTCTGCAATAAATACGACGGCTAATAAATATAATATATGCATCTGATCTTAACCTCCATAAGTACGTTCTATATAAAGATGGAGAAATTGTGATGTCAACGTTTTGAGGTGAACAACCATTTATATGTCGGCGAGTTGGATTGAGCGGGTTGGGGGACAGCAGTTTTTTTCATAGTATTATTGAGTTTCAAAGGAAGCCATTGTAGTACTTTTCAAACTCCGAAAACGGTTTATAAGTTTTCCTTCTCTTACTTATAAAAGCTTCTATGGGTTTTTAAGTCTCCAATGACGAACATACAAAGTTCGCAATTGGCAACACTGTTCTCAGCTAGAAATATTCATGATGTGACCTCAGTTTCTTTCTGAGAAATATTTAGCATCGTATTTTACAGTTTGGATGAGATTGCTTGTTCTGCTTCTGCGTTCATTCTCAAAGTCTTGTAAAGTAGCAGAGTGTAGTCCGGAGAACGGAATGTGTTTTATTATGGTTTATAGCTTTACTGCGATATCTGCACCTTCCGGTCATACACATTCGACTTCAGCATTACTTTTGAGGCACGTTCATCCTGTATAGTATGGGGCAGACAACTCAACCCCAGAACCTCCTTAGTCGTCTCTTACAAAATGCATGGACGCTATAGCTATCATTTGCTACATTTTCTAGCTCTGGCAACAAATCAGTATTATAGCTTTCGATTTGATATTTTCTTAGCTCAGGGGCCAATGCATGTCATCATCATCATCAGGGAAGCATATATAGGAACATATATAGGAAGCATAAGAAGAGGCTAGGGTTGTCTACGTAATTTCTATTTCTTAATTTAAAGCTCTATATTATGTTAGAAGAGTGTTCTCTTCCCAAAGGCCACTTCATCGACGCCAACTCCTTCAAGTGGAGATGGGGCTTAGTCAAGCTAACAGAGGTTGGAAACTAAGATTGGTCGGGACATCACCGACATCGAGCAGGACTGTGGTCCTGCCCAAGCTAGCACTGATGTTGAAGTGGATACCATGTCAAGAGGTGCACCAGAAACCGTGATATCACGCAATACGACAGATAACATGTCTTCGAAACAGCAAAAATATATAATACGAGATGCGAAAATTTGGTAAATGATACAAAACAACAGCTCACAAAGAGAGGCATATGATATTCACCCGCAAGGGGCATGAAGCACATGAGCAGATAGAGAACTAACAAATCAACCACAAAGAATATATATTAATCCATTTACACTCGTGAGCATTTACATTTGTCCATTAATATTCATATTTATTTACACTCGTGAGCATTTACATATGTCCATTAATATTCATGTTCATTTATACTCACAGTAAAATGACCTACCTGCAAATCCAACAGCCACTACTCGCATAGAAATAAACATAATCCAGGAAATGGACACCGCCATTAAACAATGGATAACAAGCATGCCTGCTAGTGATATATACAGCATATTTCTTCGTCCGTATATATCCGCAACCATGCTCCCTGTCAGAGCCCCAAATATCACGCCAAATCCCTGAGCGTATGAGGTTAACTGTACCAATTGTGACATGTTTAATGTTTCCAGAATCTGAAAGTATAGAAGGTAAAAAAATCACATTATAATGTTTTTATCAATAATATAAATTTACAACGTATTTGTCATTCAAATAACTCAAGTAGGACCTAGTGTCGAAAACGAAAAGTAGGAACTTGTCCTACTCGTACCAGAAAGAGACAGTTCACATGTTTTGAACCGATCACGAGAAGAGGAAAGATGGAACACATTGTAACTAGTAGCACTCTGACGAACAAGAGAGACAGGGATGGCCAAGAGAGAAGATATTTGACAACCTGGCACTGTGGCATGGGAGAACATCGGTATCGGAAATGATTGACAGCACATGAAAAGAAGACAACGGAAAAACATGATAACCAACGCCACACAGAATTGACAATAAGAAGAAGCGACAGAGAGTTGTAGAGAAGCATGATCGCATATGCTACTAGGCATGGCACTTGATTGATTAATTGATTTAAATGACTTTTTTGTAATGTGATAAATGATTCTTCTTGATTCTTAATTAGAAACTGGCCTTACAGCACGTGTGGCATTCCCATAAGTGCTCCGCCCTCTGTTCCAGCATACATCCGACTCAATGGTGTTTCGAGTCTAATGTCATCTAAACAGACGTCGACATCAGGGCACAACTCTGGCCCTTGCGACTGGTTTCTTTGTTGTTCCGCCCACCAACGCCATGCCCGTAACTAGTTCAAGCACAACGTCGGCCTGTCGGAACAACATGGTAACTGTTATCGAAGGTTACGACTACGGGAAAATGTGCTAAATTACTTTATTACTACTTAGTTTGCCTGTAAAGTATATTGGCACGAGCCAGGCAATCATCTACTGTGAAAGAATCTGTGCAGTGGTTTTCTTGCAATCTCTATGGATGTTGGAGCTTAAATTATTGATTCCCTCCTCGTGATTGTTCAGCGCACTTCCTCAGAGCGATGGTCATAATCAACCCTGTACCTAACCTTAATCGTCTGTTACAAACATACATGGCAAGTAACACCCACTATTCTTTACTCTCTTTTCAAACCCGGTAACATACCGCATTTGTCAACAAACAGTTAGAAAACATTTAACATTGTATTGTAATGTAAATATATAATCGCATGCGGCCAGAATTTGTTTGTTAATAAGCAATAACAAACGTGTTATGAACAGCCCAGTAAAACTACAATATATTTGTCAACCAGCAATACAAATAAATGAAAAATGTTAATATTTTGTAAATGGTCACACAATGATGCAATGTTAAAAAACATTAGAAAAGTGTAGATTTATTGTAAATGGTTAAAAAAAGCTTATAAAATGTGTGTCTCAACAAACAGTACAAACAAACCTTACATTGTCAATGTTTGTAACAATAGAATAGCCTTATAACGAAAGGTATAAAACATTGTTAGATACTGAAAAGTTACAGGAAAAGTCAATTTTGTCGACATTCTGAAAAGTTAGATCTGTAGATTAAAGGTTATCCAACAGTGACGGTGTATTTAATATAACATAATAATAATGTATATATATATATATATATATATATATATATATATATATATATATATATATATATATATATACCCCCAATGGGAGGAAAGTTAATAACTATTCGTTCCACGTCTGTAGAGCTCAGCGGTAACTAATCGATACAATATTTCTAAATGCTCGTTACCCTTTATTGTTCATTATTATTTGTGAATGGAGCCCCCTTAAACTTAGTGTCCAAGACAGTGGTTTTCAAAATGTTCATTAAATATGCCGTGGTCTTATTTTGTGACATTTTATTTGGCAAAAAACTCCACCCCTGGGTACTAAAAAATTGTGTAGAAAGCAACGACTTTGTTTTTGAGGTCGGCAAGGTTTTTTTAAGATTTATTGATACATCCATTTCTTTTTTTCTGGTGATACTGTATCCCCATCTTTATTTCTTTAATTATTTTGGGTCAGAGTGTCAACCTAAATTAAAAAAATTCCAGTCCATGAACATAAAATTCCTACCATAAAACACTCGAAAGGTCATCTCATATATTTTTGTCAACTTTTTGCTAAACGATCAATAACATTGACATCCGGCATACGCCTATTTTCCAACATGAAAAATTAATTGAATGTTTTCAAGAAAAAGTACAGATGGAATAGACATCAAACTAATTATAAATATATATTGGGAATAAATTGCATCAATAGGGTGTGAAAACAGCTACTCGCCATAAATAGAAATGAAAAGAGGGATAAGACAAGGATGTATTTTATCACCAAGATTATTTAATATACTCACAAATAATATATTTAAACATATAGAATGAATGACAAGACTCCAGATCTATGGGAAAATAATAAACAACCTAAGATATGCAGATGAGACTGTAATTTTAGCAGAAAATGAATATGAACTACAAAGACTAATAGATCAAGTCGATAAATCAAGATAAAAATATGGACTAGATAAAAATATAAAAAACACATAAATCATGATAATCAGCAAATTCACAGATCAGGCGATGAAGATAAACATACATGGAGAGAAACTACAACAAATAAAACGTTATCAATATCTTGAACACATAGTCACAAATGATGACAGATGTGAAACAGAAGTTAAAAGGAGAATAGGAATGGCTAAAAGTACTTTCAATGACATGAAGAAAATATTATTCTAAACAAATTACAAACAAGTTAAAAATGAAATTAATAAAATGCTACATCTATTCTATATTAATGTATGGATCAGAAACATGGACACTAAACAAACAATTAGAAGACATAAATGATGCCTTTGAAATGTGGATATACAGAAGAATAGAAAGAACATCATGGAAGGAGAAGAAAACAAACACAGATGTTCTACCAACATTTAATATGAAGAAAAAAATATTAATAGAAATAAAGATCAGACAAAACAAAATATTTTGGACATATTAAAAGACATGATATCTTATTGAAGACCTTACTTGAGGGTAAAGTTGAAGGGAGGGGAACAAGAAGTAGACAGAGATACAAGTGGGAGAGTAACATCACAAGATGGACAGGTTACAGTCTAGCAGAGTGCACCATCAAAAAAAGAAACAGCGGATGTTGATGGTCTGTTGCAGCCAACCTTCGTTGCGGAGACGGCACTTGATGATGACATGCCTATCCTGCTAAAATATCGGGTTTTGGTTTTATAATTCACCTCTCAATCAGTAAAACTGATAACAAAGCTAGCATCTCATTTAAACATATCTGATATGAATCATGAACCTTGTAGTTTTTCCATTTATACAATCTTGCTGGTTAATCGGAATTTTTTCATTTATACAATCTTGCTGGTTAATCGGAATTCATCCTTCTATAGTGACGTATTTTATTTTTCCATAATTTTCATTGGCCACTGTGTGCTGACAGCAAAAGAAAATAACTATAAAAGTAAAATGTATCACTTTAGAAGGATGAATCACAATTTAGCCCACAAGTCTTGTATTGTCCATGGCGACGAACACAGGAACACCACGACGACAGAAGAAATCAGGCGTCACGATCTTAGGATGACTTCTGGTCATGAAATGATTTTCAGATATTTTCAAAGAAAACAAGTATCTAGTTTCTCCTTATACAGAAGTCTTTTTTAGGAAAATTCATCGGGAGGATCGCAAACGTCATTTATCTTTGCTGTGCCACGTTTTCTAGTGATAATCATTACATTGCGAATCAAAGTATACGCCAGCGACCAATGATCAATCTCATCAGCCAAGATACGTGACGTTGAGTGAACCGTGTGAAGAGATATTATAGATTTGAACTTACTTTTATTCAGAGCAAGGATTCTGGCTTCATTGAATGCTAAAACAGAAAACATTTTTATTGTGGTGTTAGTTGCGCCGAGTCTTGGATTAAATCCTTATTGAACCAAGAGTAACCAGAATTCCCGTAGTCGTAACCTTCGATATCAGTTACCATTTGTTCTGACAGACCGACGTTGTGCTTGAACTACTTACAGGCACGGCTTGGGTGGGCGGAACAACAAAGAAACCTGTCGCAAGGGCTAGAGTTGTGCCCTGATGTCGACGTCTGTTTCTGCGGCATTAGACTCGAAACACAATCGAGTCGGATGGCTGCTGGAACAGAGGGCGGAGCACTTATGGGAATGCCCCACGTGCTGTTTAGGCCAGTTTCTAATCAAGAATCAAGAGAAGCAAAAATCAAGAATACAAAATCACATAATTGAATTGTGTATCCACATAGCTGAACTGCGGAGAAAATAATTTCTATTGAAGCATTTCACTTTCTTATGGTAGGATTCAAAAATCAACGTCTTTAAAACAAAACTTTTTTTTTCAATATAATGGATTTCATTAATTCGGTCTGTTACTATGTGTGTTGTGTGTGTGTGTGTGTGTGTGTGTGTGTGTGTGTGTGTGTGTCGATGGTGTAAAAGGAGAGGGTGGGGGCTAACGCTAGAATTATGGACTGTTTCTGTTTTAATAAACATCATATACGCACATTTTTCCGTAGAAAAAAAAAAAGCCACTGCATACCAGTCAATAGACGAGTAAATGCTCGGCGTCCCCTCCAATGACTAAACAACTTAAATAGGCCATACACATGTATTTATTTATTACAAACCTTACAGAAAGATAATCGAGGGTTCAATCTTGGTGTGAAAGTTATTTGTTCTTGACGCCATTACTCTTCGGCGTACCATTTTGTTCACAATTCATTGACTGCTGATGATCTGATCTTTCATATACCTTACATATATACATATATATATATATATATATATACATATATATATATATATATATATATATATATATATATATATATATATATATATATATATATATATATATATATATATATATATATATATATATATATATATATATACGACCTTTGCAGCTATAGATACCATATATACAAGTGTCCTCTGCAGCTATAGCCATCTTTTGTTACAGCTCCTGACTTCAGAATCTAATATTCTATTTAATCTCCCCGCTACAAATAAATATTCTATATATAGATACATATGGCAAAAAGAATTTCTAATTTACTTTTTGTCATAAACGTCAATAAGCATTTTTTTCTAATTCCCTAGAACATTTTTTCCTCTAATCAATTATCATTTACCATGTTGCCATAAACTCAAATTGGCTGCCTCGTGTGTGGCATAAGAAACTGAGGCCAACTCAGTGGGTTATTTATTTATATTATGGTTTATTACATGTAAAAAGTCTGGTCAACTAAAAACCACCACGTAATTGCTAGTATACCAGGTTGTCATTAACACATTAAGTAATGAATTGAAAATACATAACTATCTATTATTAGATGAATGAAGCTCTTTTTGTCGATCATTAGCTGCATTGATGTAGCAACAAAATTCCTTAAATTCTATAGCTTTCTAAAACGTCCACTGATCTATGATCCCACGGATCTATGAAAGGCAACCATAGATCAACTTCACGTTTCAAATAAAAATTACTAGACCAAGGCTAAGAGAGGACAGGAATATATATCTAGGCTGAGATAATTAAGGTCATGACCTGGCCTCAAATATGTTTATGTCTTTGTCATACGTTCGTTTTTTATTTGTTTTCCAATATCTAGTTTTATATCTAACTTCTATTGACAAAGATTGAAATTGAAAGCCAGGAAAATGGAGGGGAAAAGAAAGTTTTTTCAACGTTTCGAATCATTAGGTCTTTCTCAGGAATATACAAACAGTGAAAAACAATGAAAACAGTAGATTAAGGCATGTTTCAGATTTAATTTTTTTAAATATATTTTCTGATTGATGTTCTGTATATAATATTTGTACAATTGAATTAAGTTCTTTTAAGATCTATACAGACTTTTCTAAGACATTTATGTTCAAATGGATTTTGTTTCTTCTCTAGTGCTTGTGTTATTTTGCAGCTTTCGCAACATGTGAATACGGATATACCTCTATTACACGGATTACTGTTCACACTGGATCACCGGTTGAAGGGAAGGAAAAAGGTAGCCCAAAACGTTTCTAGGTACATGCGTGACAATCGTTGTAACAGGCCTGTGTGCAGTGTAACTGCTTTGGTGGTCACTGGGCCTATTTCACTGATTTTCATTGGTCATTATTTATACTTTGTTTCTCTAGCCAATGAAAAGCGCAGCAATAGTTTGGTTTTACGAAGTGACGTAAATCCTGTTTATAGTTCAGACTTATTATAACAAACGCTACTTAAATCTCACTTAATATCATGGAAGGAAAACAAGAGAAACTCAGTTATTATAAACACATTGAAGATGCCAGAGTGTTGGTTAATAAATACATTAGCAAAATAGAGAACTTTAGCTGTTTGGTCATATAAAGAGACGTAGCTGTTTAGAAAGACAAATAATGGAGGGCAGAGTATCCGTGAGAAGAGGAGAAAGTGCAGAACAAGAAGACGATAGACTGACGACATTAAAGATAACACGAATAAGTCATTGGAAAAGAAAGCTGCACAGCCCAAGACAAAGAAGGGTTCAATGAGGTCATTGGGAAGATAACGTTCCGGAGAGGATATGTCACAAGACAGAGAAGGGTTCAGTGAAGTCATTGGGAAGATAACGGTCTGGAGACATTACGATACATGACACTAAACATTTGAGGGCATCTTTAACATAATGCTGGAGGCAGTAGGGCGATTGGCACAGATCGAAGATCTTTACTGATTGGCATCGATTATAAATTTGTATCCTCAAAGCGTATGTCAAGAAGAAGAATGGAATTAATTGCTCGCTTGGGGTATAAATTTAGCAAATGACAAATGTCAAGTCTGAGAGACCAGTGATAGATAAGTAATTGGTCTATTTACCAACACCGTATCATTCTGTAACACGTATAAGCTTAGTAGTATGCAACAGATGTTGAGCTGATTCAAGTTAGATCGCATAACTATAAGAATTGGATCGCATTTCTACACAAGTTGGATCGCATAACTACACAAGTTAGATCGCATAACTATAAGAATTGGATCGCATTTCTACAAAAGTTAGATCGCATAACTATAAGAATTGGATCGCATAACTACACAAGTTGGATCACATAACTACAAAAGTTGGATCGCATAACTATAAAAGTTGGATCGCATAACTACACAAGTTGGATCGCATAACTAAAAAAAAACTAAGTGAGGGCGACTGAAGTTAGAGGCGATCACGTGTGTGAAGAGTTTTGTATTTCATTCGTGTATACCCAGGGGTTAGCAGATAATCAAAATCTTAAAAGCATCTCCTAGCGGTGAAACCTGGAAATATACTGATTCGAAGCTTGTGCGGTGCAATCTAGCTAACATTTTAGGAATCGTGTACGAATAGTTTTCTTCTGCTTGTTCTGCGTTCGTTCTCAAACTCCTGACAGGTAACAGGGTGCAGTTCGGAGAACGGAATACGTTGTGTCATGATTTACAGTTTTGCTGCGATATCTGCACCTTTTCAGTCTGAAACATCCGACTACATCTTGTCTCCTTGATCACTTTGACCTATATGAGATGGGAATACAAACTCAACAAATAACCTCCTTAGTCGTCTCGTACGACATGCATGGAATGTAAAAAGTGTTGCTATTATATTCTCCCTTTTCGGCAGTATAGGTCGATTTTTTGATTGCACAGAACAAGCATGATTTCTGAATATCACATCTCGGTTTTCAAGTATATACAACAAGAATGAAGAACAGCTAGAGGGCAGCGCCATACGTTCACATAACGGACAAAACAATATAATGAAATGGTAACTAACGTAGTTTTCAGCCCAAGAAAATCTTTTAGTTACCTTCCAGAAGTTTTCAGTTCGAGAACAATGTATTAGTTATCTTCCAGATTTCTTCAGTTCGAGAAATCTCTTTTAGTTATCTTCCAGGATTATTTAGGTCAATAACAACTTTTAGTTTCCTTTCAGAAACATGTCTCGTGACAAAAAAAAGAGGCAGTAAATGTGTATAGAGGCTCAGACTTCAGGATATCGGTAATTGAAACCTGCGGTAAGAGGTTGAACGAACTCTAGTCATCACTACTGTAGAATATTTCCTATACCGGATCCATGTCCCAAATGAGAAAAGTTTCAGTACCCTAGGAGACAAAGGGCAATGGACCGCCTAATTACGTGAGACAAGTTTTCTGGAAGCGGAACACTACGAATAAGATAGACGTAGTCAACTCAAGTCCAAATATTTGCTTATTGCCTCTGCCGTTGAGATTCAGGAGGAGTATAAGAATGAACTTTACTCACGAAAGTTCGTTCTCAAATTCCTGCAGGTTTGCAGGATGTATTGCGGAGAACGAAATTCGTTGTGTCATAGTTTACAGCATATCTGTTTGTTTTGTTTGTTTTTCGTTCGCTCCATTGTAACCATCACGGATATCCGTGCGATTTCCGCCGGGAGCGTGCCACCGTTATGCGCCTTGTAGGCCTAGCACATCCGATTTCGGCATGCCTTGACAATTCGGGTGGGCTACCCTTAGCCTGTGACAGCCTCTATATCTGTCTCCAGGCACGCGTAGTGGAGACTCTTCGCCCAGACTATTTTCTTGCTCTTAGTCTGACTCAAACGAGGTGTTCCACTGTCTATGAACTTGTCTCGTGTAATTGGACGTGCTGTGCCTGTGCCCATTGGGTACTGAACCGTTTCTCATCCGTGAGCCTGGTTCCTTAAGGGGAAGAACTCAACAGAGGAGTTGGACCCTGGCTCTTTCGCCCTCTTAGCCGAGGTGTCATTCACCGACATCGTGTACCCCTTGTCCAAGTTCGAGTCTCACACCACGCGTTTGAGAGCAAGGCGTTCTCGAGCTGAGCGTCCTTGTCCCAATAGCGCCTGAGCCCATCAGGTACTGAACCCTTTCTCTCTTCAAGTGTATTTCCGGTGTAGGAAAACCTGACTGTAGAGTTGGGCCAGGGCTAAATCGTTGTCCCTTTTGTGCCTGAGCGAATCGGGTACAGAACCCTTTCTCTTTGCAAGCATATTTCCGGTTTAGGAAGGCTCGACATTAGAGTTGGGTTAGGTCTTTTGCTTTACCAAACGCCGATGTATGGGTCTGGGTCTCTGCCTGTTAGGAACTCTGGTAACTAGAAGCCCGTCTCGAGCTGACGGAGCTTGTAGTTCCCTTTCCTAGGGACTTTTCACTTTCTATTTGCAGTTCGCGCTGCCCTATAGCGCTGTTCTGCCCTTTCATTGTTTCATTGTACTCTGTGTGAAACATATTTGTCTCTCGCCATGCATTTACCTTTACGTGCATTTTACATTGGCCGCCCCTCCAATGTTCGGACTGGACTGACTAGCTTCACTGTATGTCGACAGTGTTGCTATATGTGGTGATGCTGGTGGTGTCGGAGATATTGTCTGTCTCTTGTGCAGTCAAATCTCTTTCCATCTGCTACCTCCACATTCTCGGACACGATCCCCAAATGATTTGGCCAGAATCAGCACGAGCTGCTGTATTTCTGTTTCCAGGGTGCACCACGTGGAGGTACATTTGGGATCTTGGTTATCTGCTAACCCTGGGTCCGCCTAGAGCAATGCGTTCCCTTTGCACCCCACAGCATATCTGTAATTGCGAAGCTTGACATGGCAAATCAGTCTTCAGCATGGCTTCTGGGCCATGTAACAATACATAGAATGAGACTGCCAACTCCACCCTAAAACCACATTAGTCGCCTCTTACGATATGTATGGAAGTTAAACGGTGATGATATTCGTTGCCTCCCCATCGGGTTCCAGAAACGCATGGAGATCAGTTAACATCAGATAAAACAGCATTTTTTTATGGAAGAGTATTCAGTCTTTATGGGAATATCCAGGATCAGGATAAGCTCTTATCCACGTTCATTTTCTCAAACTCCTGCCTGCTAGAAGGATGCAGTCCTTAGAGCGGAATACGTTATATCTTGGTTTACAGATTGGGTGTGATAATTACGCCTTTCGTACAACTCTTCAACATGGCTCTTTGTCTCAAGGAGTGGAACACAACTCCATACACGAATCTTGTATTTCTAATACGCATGTCAAGTATCACTGTTGATATCCATTACTCACCTTTCGGGCTTCGGCAATACATGAGAGAATTAGAATATAATTAATACGTCTCTGGACATAACAGATCATGAATTAGGAATGATGCGCGTTGTGGTGGCGTGACACAGAGAGAGTCTGTGACGGCTGAAATACCAGGTTCGAATTCCGCCACAGGCAATTGTGTATCCGGACTGTTCAGAAAGCAATGGCAAGCTATTGAGCATATTTATATTGTCTAGAAATATCACTACATCGGAAAGAAAGCTA
Source organism: Meghimatium bilineatum (assembly GCA_034231615.1). NCBI lineage: Eukaryota > Metazoa > Mollusca > Gastropoda > Stylommatophora > Philomycidae > Meghimatium > Meghimatium bilineatum. The sequence continues at coordinate 8,272,425 of CM067320.1, read as the reverse complement.
GGTCGATGGCTGTGTCTTGAATAGAATAGACTTCCAAATATTACAGAAATGTCCTATAGCGAGGACAATTAAGTGTACAATAATGTCCTATAGTAAGGACAATTAAGTGTACAATAATGTCCTATAGCAAGGACAATTAAGTGTACAATAATGTCCTATAGCAAGGACAATTAAGTGTACAATAATGTCCTATAGCAAGGACAATTAAGTGTACAATAATGTCCTATAGCAAGGACAATTAAGTGTACAATAATGTCCTATAGCAAGGACAATTAAGTGTACAATAATGTCCTATAGCAAGGACAATTAAGTGTACAAACAACTCGTTATTGGAATGTACTAGTGTTCATAAGCTTCTCATTCTGATTTAGTAGACTGAAGAACCATGGATCGTGTGTGCCGTGAGGTATCTGTGCCGTCATGTATCTGTGCCGTCATGTATCTGTGCCGTCATGTATCTGTGTTGTGATGTATCTGTTTCGTGATGTGTCTATGATATGTCAGTGCCTTTATGTGTCTGTGCCGTGATGTATCTGTGCTGTTATGTGCCTGTACTGTTATGTGTACGTGCCGTGATGTGTCTGTGCCGTGATGTGTCTGTGCCGTGATGTGTCTGTGCCGTGATGTGTCTGTGCCGTGATGTGTCTGTGCCGTGATGTGTCTGTGCCGTGATGTGTCTGTGCCGTGATGTGTACGTGCCGTGATGTGTCTGTGCCGTGATGTGTCTGTGCCGTGATGTGTCTGTGCCGTGATGTGTCTGTGCCGTGATGTGTACGTGCCGTGATGTGTCTGTGCCGTGATGTGTCTGTGCCGTGATGTGTCTGTGCCGTGATGTGTCTGTGCCGTGATGTGTCTGTGCCGTGATGTGTCTGTGCCGTGATGTGTCTGTGCCGTGATGTGTCTGTGCCGTGATGTGTCTGTGCCGTGATGTGTCTGTGCCGTGATGTGTCTGTGCCGTGATGTGTCTGTGCCGTGATGTGTCTGTGCCGTGATGTGTCTGTGCCGTGATGTGTCTGTGCCGTGATGTGTCTGTGCCGTGATGTGTCTGTGCCGTGATGTGTCTGTGCCGTGATGTGTCTGTGCCGTGATGTGTCTGTGCCGTGATGTGTCTGTGCCGTGATGTGTCTGTGCCGTGATGTGTCTGTGCCGTGATGTGTCTGTGCCGTGATGTGTCTGTGCCGTGATGTGTCTGTGCCGTGATGTGTCTGTGCCGTGATGTATGTTCAGCCACTTACTGATCAATGCGCACTATGTGTGTGTGTATATATAAATGTGTATATATATATATATATATATGTGTGTGTGTGTGCGTGTATATATATATATATATATCATCCATCATCATCGTGTGACATATTTTTTCCGGAACGTTATGGATTTTCTGAATACTGCGCGATTCTGGGCGAGTTGACCTGCCGCAGCTAGAGACATATTTAAACAATCTGATATATCGCAGCATCATCGTCGTCTTGGCGCCGTCGCCCCGTGTTACCGTGAACTCTTCGCTCAGCTTTTAATCGTTCTACGCATTTATGTCTCTTTATATCACACAAAAAAACAACACAGCTTTCTTATCAAGATTTTAAGGAGCCAGCCCTCTTCGACTTTTATATCTTAGCACTTCTTGCTTTGTCTTTGTAGCTGTTCATGGTATGCGTGCAGTTCTTCTGTAATATCTCCTTTCGATAGCACCGATTCTGCTTTATATATTTAAATAAATTCAAGAAGGAAGCCAGAGGATAAATTTAAAATTCTTGTAAAAATTAAAAATTCTCCGTGCAACTCTCGTACACGGGTTTTTCCGTACTTGGCCAACCGCATCTCCAAAAAAATGCGATTTTGTCAAGACATTCAAACTGTGTATTCAAGTCACTGAGAACGAACCAATCGAGACAATGACTATTACAACAACAACGAACATCCCACACAGGTATTGAAGTATCCTCAATAACAACAAACATATAACATATTTATATATATATTGTTTATATGTTTATAAATTTATAGTAGTAATCCTGGTCAAGAAAGAAAGGCTGATATTCTATTCAACACTCGATATACGAATATTAAATGGAAAGAGACAGAAACATACTAACAGACTCCATGAGTATATCACTAGTGCAGTCTATGGAGCAATTATAATCTGTCTGATCAATCAATAAAGTGTCATATCGAGTGACGTAGGAGATCATGTTTCTCTACAGCTCCCTGTTTCTTGTTAAGTTAATAAGTTCAGTTAGTGTCATTCTCTCATTCCAGAGTGATAAAGCATCTACAAATTTCTCTTTGTCTTCCTCTGTCTATTTTTCCTATTAATCTTTCAGATGGTAAATAAATGTTGAAGTTTTACTGTTCTCATTATATGCCCTAAAATCCTTGACTGTCTGCTTCACAACTTTGCTGTAAATATATGCTCTTTAAGTCTTGACTGTCTGCTTCACAACTTTGCTGTAATTATATGTCCTAAAAATCTTAATTGTCTGCTTCACAACTTTGCTGTAATTATATGCCCAAAACTTATTGACTGTCTGCTTCACAACTTTGCTGTAATTATATGCCCAAAACATCTTGATTGTCTGCTTCACAACTTTTCTGTAATTAGAAATAATGTATTTTCTTAGAAAATACAGCGTATTTTCCATACTATTTTCATCATTCTTCTTAAAAACCACATCTTAGTTGCTTCCAGCTCACTTTGAGATTCGTTGTTTACCGTCCATGTTTCACGCCCATACAGAGAATTGGTTTGATATAACATCTTAGCAATACAATTCACATATCTATTGATTGTATTCCATTACATAAAATATTTCTCATCTATTGATGATTTTCTTGATTTTTTCTTGTGCTATTCAACTGTTTATCTCAATGGAACACCTGCCATATGATGTTAAATTGTTGCAAGTTACTTGGTTTATCCACGCGATTTCATTTTGCATAATTTATATTATGGTTGTACGTATTTCTTTGAGACAACCATTAGTTCTGTTGTCTTCTTGTTTAGAATGAGACCTTTGTTTTCACTTTCTTGTACTGCCACATAACTGTTTAGAAAGACAAATAATGGAGGGAAGAGTACCTGGAAAGAGGAGAAGGGGTAGACCAAGAAGACGATGGACTGACGACATTAAAGATAACATGAATACATCGCTAGAAAATGCAAGCCACATCGCCCAAGACAGAGAGAGGTTCAGAGAGTTCATTGGGAAGACAACGTTCTGGAAGGAATACGTCACATGACGACTGCCATGTCTAACAGGACTTGAAGTTCTTGTTCGTTCCCTTCAATCAGAGTTATCCGCATATCTCAGACTATTCATATTGTAACCTCCAACTGCTGAGATTCCTGACATGTTTTCTTATCTTTGCATATCTTCTGTATATTAAGTATAATCATTAAAATTGTTAAAAGATGGCAAGAAAAACAGAGAAAGACCAAGAGAGACTCTTCGCAGAACAATCATCACAGAAGGTATGACTTAGGTCTCACCAACATGCAAGAAGTACACACAGTAGCATTACATCGTCCGAACTGGAGAGCTCTGGTTTCTACCTTACGCACCGTAATAGGCGCTGTAGAAACATAAATAGCCATACATAAACTAAACGGGAAAATAAATCAGATGTACTAAGCGGGAAATAAATCATTCATTAAACAGGAAAATAAATCAGTTTCATTAAATGGGAAAATAAATCAGTTGTACTAAACAGGAAAATACGTCAGTTGTACTAAACGGACAATAAACCAGCTTACTAAACGGAAAAATAAATCTGTTTCAATAAACGGGAAATAATTCTGTTGTAATAAACTTTGATCCTTGCAAGATCAGAGTAAATGATATAGTATTAAAACAGTCCCCCCCCCCCAATTCAAATATTTAGGTACAACGATTACAGCAGATGGAAGAAGTTCAACAGAAACAATAAACAGAATAGGACAGGCAAAAATAACATTCAGGAAAATGAAAAATATATTGTGTAATATGACCTTGTCATTAGAGGTGAGAAAGAGAGTTCTGCGGTGCTATATAACTCCAATACTACCACATGGATGCGAGTCTTGGATAATAAACAAACCGGGAAGTGGGAAATTAGAAGCAACAGAGATGTGATTCTAAAGAAGAATGCTGAGAATACCATGGACTGCCTGAAAAACTACTGTAGAGGTGTTGAAAGAGTCAAATGCGAAACGGACCACCGTAATCAATAATATAAAAAAAAGACAATCTTCATTTTTTGGCCACTTCATAAGACTGTCAGGTTTGGAGAACATAGTCACAACAGGCAAAATTGAAGGCAACAAAGACAGAGGGTGACAACGTAAGAAAATATTAGACAGCTTGACAACCTGGCACGGCAGGGAAACAATAGCGATCTATATACATAATACTGTGGACAGAGAGCTGTGGAGAGCTATGATCGCCTACGCCAGCCGACATGGCGCATGATGATGACTAAACGGGAAAATAAATCCGTTTCACTAAACGGGTAAATAAATCAGTTGTACTAAACAGGAAAATAAATTAGTTGTACTGAAGTGGAAAATAAATCAGTTCTACTGAGCGAGAAAATAAATCTATGTCACTTAACGGGAAAATAAATCAGTTGTACTAAACAGGGAAAATTGATACAACCCAGAAAATGAAAGAGTACATAAAACAGACTGTCAGAAGTACAACAGCAGACAAAATCGACTTTTCTATCAAAATTCCTCTTTCAGTTATGGATCAGACTGTCCAATTCCCTACTCCAATGAATCAACGTTTGCTGTGTTCCCTCTCATTTATAGCTTTTAAGGTCCCGGCTTTATTTGTAAAACGTTAACTATTTACTCAGGTAATACTTTTTTAGTGAGCTGCTGTGAGGTTTAGTACCAAAATCGTACATAAGGTATCAGTAAAGGATGTTGAAAGGGAGGGGGGAGGGTTATTCGCCCATGTCTGTTTGTAAATCTTTCATTTTCATGAGATTCTTCTTTGTGTTCGTTCTTAAGTTTCTGCCGGTTAGTAGGATGCAGCCGGAGAATAGAATGAGTTGTCTCATGGGTGTATAGATTTGTTGCGATATCTGCGCCCTTCAGCCTAATACAACCGACTTTTGGGTCAGTGTTACCCACATTGGACATTTCTTTAAAAAAAATTATTTTCTTTTAATCTAAAGTATTGGATGCGCATTATTGGATAAATTACATATTAGTACCGGACTTAAAGAATATTTCCGCTAAACAAAACTACTACTTATAGCACTGTTAGTAATGATAAAATAATCCCTTTAATCTACTACTTATAGCACTTTCAGTAATGAAATAATTCCCTGTTATAAAACTACTTCTAGCACTTTCACTAATGATGAAATAATTCCCTGTTATAAAACTACTTATTGCACTGCCAGTAATGATGAAATAATTCATTGTTATAAAACTACTTATAGCACTTTCAGTAATGATGAAATAATTCATTGTTATAAAACTACTTATAGCACTTTCAGTAATGATGAAATAATTCATTGTTATAAAACTACTTATAGCACTTTCAGTAATGATGAAATAATTCATTGTTATAAAACTACTTATAACACTTTCAGTAATGATGAAATAATTCCTTGTTATACAACTACTTATAGCACTTTCAGTAATGATGAAATAATTCATTGTTATACAACTACTTATAACACTTTCAGTAATGAAATAATTCCCTGTTATAAAACTACTTATAACACTTTCAGTAATGATGAAATAATTCATTGTTATACAACTACTTATAACACTTTCAGTAATGAAATAATTCCCTGTTATAAAACTACTTATAACACTTTCAGTAATGATGAAATAATTCCTTGTTATACAACTACTTATAACACTTTCAGTAATGAAATAATTCCCTGTTATAAAACTACTTATAACACTTTCAGTAATGATGAAATAATTCATTGTTATACAACTACTTATAACACTTTCAGTAATGAAATAATTCCCTGTTATAAAACTACTTATAACACTTTCAGTAATGATGAAATAATTCATTGTTATACAACTACTTATAACACTTTCAGTAATGAAATAATTCCCTGTTATAAAACTACTTATAACACTTTCAGTAATGATGAAATAATTCATTGTTATACAACTACTTATAACACTTTCAGTAATGAAATAATTCCCTGTTATAAAACTACTTATAACACTTTCAGTAATGATGAAATAATTCATTGTTATACAACTACTTATAACACTTTCAGTAATGAAATAATTCCCTGTTATAAAACTACTTATAACACTTTCAGTAATGATGAAATAATTCCTTGTTATACAACTACTTATAACACTTTCAGTAATGAAATAATTCCCTGTTATAAAACTACTTATAACACTTTCAGTAATAATGAAATAAAGACTATCATGTTCGATGCTTGTTTTGATTCTGCTCGTAGGTTTTCTATTGACAAAGGTCACAGCTAACATGTGCTACATGGATGTGTTGTCTATACTCCTACATCAATGACACATTTCATTTCTGTCCTTCCTCTTTCCTCAATTCATAATCTCTCATCTAAATCTAAACATTTCCTATCTGTATCTTGTATTTTCCAGGCATCTTTTCTTCAAACAGGAATTGTTCTCGTCTTCCTGAGTTGCCGTAAAATGTATTTCTTGGCATACAAAATACATTTCTAAAAATGGATTCCCAATAATAGTGGTCTGGACATCGTAAAGATTTATAGGAAACGTCATCTGTGAGTTTAATTTAAGTCACTACAGCACAGTTTCTACAAATTCACACAGTAAACCAGACCGTTGTCGGTCTAGACTATTCCTGGTCACTGTGAATTGTACTTTTATGTGTAGAATGCACTACAACAACGTTTGATTCTGAAGATATTGGTACATACAGACAAGAATATCGTATCGGACAAACGAATAAGCGTCAGTTATGCAGTTAAGTCCTAGCATGTTGCACATTTTCACAATAGTTCTCATTTCATTAAATATTTGTAACATATCCTCCTGTTGACATACTGATCAACCAGATTTTTGTTGGCTGTAGTGATTTTCTAGGAAATATTTAGGGAAATTGGGATATCAGCATGTTTTGAATGTCCCAGATGTATAATTGCTGGCCACTGAAATTGAAGTCTGGTAACTTTCGTCGTTTGGCACGTGCTTCGTCCGCCATTGAGCTGGAAAAGCCATCCTTCTTATCTACTAGAAAAACATTCTCCCAGAAATAATGTCTCCTCCTCAGAGTTCATTCTCAAACTCCAGCAGGACCTCTCTTGTAGCAGGACAATGCTCATACTAGATATCTAGCAGGATGTAGTACATAGCATGGAAATACGTTGTCCCATTATTTTATTTGTATCAATAGCCGACACATCCGTCTTCGACTGGTTCATCATACTAAAAATGAGTTATAAGTGATATGATATATTCAGGAAGTCGCCATCAAACCAGAAATTTTTTAATATAGTAATTTTCTTGGCAGAATTTAGGTCTAGTAGTTTACCGTTGCTTTCTGAATACATAATAGTCTGTAGCAGTATTTCAAATCAGCTACCTAGGCTATCAAGAGCCTGTGTCGGGAAATAACCCGATACTGAAATTACGAGGGCTAGGATAACACAAGGCAAATGTTAAAATACACGGAAATAGATATAACTGCTACATATATTTATAAACCGAGCATACTAGCAGCGAGACACAGGGATAGACAACGCATTGACTAAAAAAACTTTAATAACGTATGTCCTGATGAAGGATTTTTAGTCATAACGTCGTCTGTCGCCGTGTCTCGAAATTACTATATTCTGTTATTAAATCATGAATGTACTTAGAACTTTTTCCGTTCATTTGAACCTTATCTAATATAGATTCGTTCTGTATCTCGCCGACACAAATAATGAATGGCAAGAAATCTCAAGAAATAGAAGAATCCAGTTTCTTCTCTACATACAGTGTTCGGCACTTAAAAGACATTAATACAATCAACTATTTATTAATACTAATACAATCAGCTAGTTTATTAATACTAATACAACACGAGAACCAACAACAAAGAAATTGATTGAAGTTCGCTGTGAAAATAATGTTAGACAAAATCTTCTTCTTTTGTAGGCTTGTAATTTGCTTATATCTGAATTTTTTACTATTCTATTAACTTAACTGTGTTTTGTAACTCATACAGAGGTCAGTAGACAGTTTCTTCCACTGTTGTTTCTATGGACAAGTCTATTTGTCTCAGCATTTCATATTCCGAGCATTACCGAAGAATATGTTCTGCTGTCTGATGTGTCTGTCCACATGACTGTGCTGCTGTATGAGGTATTTGTCCACATGAGCACATGACCGTGCTGCTGTCTGAGGTGCATGTCCACATGTACACATGACCGTGCTGCTGTCTTAGGTGTCTGTTCACATGTGCACATGACCGTACTGCTGTCTGAGGTGCATGTACACATGACCGTACTGCTATCTAAGGTGCATGTACACATGACCGTACTGCTGTCTGAGGTGCCTGTCCACATGTACACATGACCGTACTGCTGTCTGAGGTGCCTGTCCACATGTACACATGCCTGTTTTGTTATTCTTGAACTGTGTACATATGTGGCTTAGGAATCGGTTGTTTCCTGCTCTGGGGAGAAGAATGACAACTTGTTCTGGTCTGTTGATAATTTGGTAGTCATTCTGTTTTCGTGTTGGCTTTCTAATTGCCTTGATCATCTGTTTCTTTTGATGGTACTTTATTGGCACATCTAGTTGATCATCTGTTTCCTTTGATGGTACTTTATTGGCACATCTGGTTGATCATGTTTCTTTTGATGGTACTTTATTGGCACATCTGGTTGATCATCTGTTTCTTTTAATGGTACTTTATTGGCACATCTGGTTGATCATCTGTTTCTTTTAATGGTACTTTATTGGCACATCTGGTTCATCATCTGTTTCTTTTAATGGTACTTTATTGGCACATCTGGTTGATCATCTGCAGCATCCTTCTTAAACAGACGATCTGTTTTCTAGTCTCTTAATAACCATAGACTAGAAAAGAAGCAATTAAGAAAAGACAAAGATTGACAGTAGGATATTGGTACTATGTGGAGATGTATAGGCTTGTTAAGCAGGGCGAAATCCGATATTACCATAAGAACTAAAGCCAGATTAACCTATAGTATTTAAGTGTGTGAGATGTTATAGAATCACAGTTCAGTGGCTTTGCTATATGAGGGTGGTAGCCATCTCCTCTCCTTTGCAGTCTTTACTTCCCGGACTGATCCGGTACCCAATTAAGGATGGGTCGACTCGGGAGCCGTTGCAGTCTGAAAACCATTTCCGCTTCAACTGGGGTTTGAACCCACTACCACTCTTGGATATTATCATACTGCTCATGAATTGGCTAATTATCTTAAGATTAGTAATATGCAAATGTCAGTGATCATAATATATATAATATAAACATGGTATTCATAGTTACAGTGCTGCATCACATTCGTAGGTGATAGTGGCAGCATCCGGATGATTTCTATAGTACTACATACTAATAGTTCATGTAATTGGCTTGATATAGTAATACACACTAATAGTTCATGTAATTGGCTTGATATAGTAATACACACTAATAGTTCATGTGATTGGTTTGCCACAAACACTTCTCTCTCCGACCGAAGATATTTAATCTTACTAATGCTATATTTCAATCCTAATTTCCCCAATCATGTGTTTAAAACGTCACAAATCGTAGTTTCCATAACTAACAAGCAGTTGCTAAGCAACTTATTTCAGCATCAACGGTTTCCCCTGATTGCCAGAAGTACATTCTTTCTGCCTGAAGCTAATTTACAAGACTAGTGAGAGCTGAATGTCGCAATCGGTACTGCGAAATCTTTGTCGTAAAAGTCATTTCTGAACCTATAATGACGTATATGTAATAAAGACGTATATGGTATATATATGTATATGGTATAGATACGTATATTGTATAGTAGCGTATATCCAATAGAAACGTATATTGCATAAATACGTATATAGTATAGAGACCAACATAGTATATGTTCATATATGATATAGATAGTATTGGATATAGTAACGTACTTGGTATAGTGATGTATATGGTACAGATACGTATATGGTATAGATAAGTATATGGTATAGATGGTATAGAGACAAACATAATATAGAGCATATATGCTATAGATACGTATACGGTAAAGAAATACATCTGGTATAGATACCTATATGGTATAATGACGTATATGGTATAGTGACGTATATGGTGTAGTGATGCATATGGTATAGATACGTACATGGTATGGATACCTATATGGTATAATGACGTATATGGTATAGTGATGTATATGGTATAGTGATGTATATTGTATAGATACGTACATGGTATAGATACGTACATGGTATAGATACGTATATGGTATAGTGATGTATATTGTATAGATACCTACATGGTATAGATACGTACATGGTATAGATACGTATATGGTATAGTGATGCATATTGTTAGAGACGTATATGGTGTAGAGACTATAAGGTAATGTATATGATATAGTGACGTATAAGGTATTGTGATATATATGGTCTAGATCAGGGGTCCGCAACCTATGGCACGCATGCCACACGTGGCACGTCAAGCAATTTCAAATGGCACGCAGACTCTTCACATTTGAGGAATCTGGACTCCTTCACATTTTCTTGATATGTGATGTTGGCACTCTGAATAATTTGCAAACTTAAGTTGGCACACAGTTAGCAAAAGGTTGCCGACCCCTGGTCTAGAGAAGCATATGGTATAGTGACGTATGTGCTATAGTGATATACTCGTATATGGTATAGTCACAAAACACAGTTAAGATTTAAGGGACCCCATTCTTCTGTACAAAAATAGTCAAGAATTAAGGGACCCCCATTATTGATTGTGTCCAACAAAAATGAGCAATTAAAATAACATAAAAATTAGCAGAATAAGTCAGAAATAAAATCATAATTCTTTTTTTAGATTTGTCCTAAAACTGTTCATATACACTCAGATTTTTGGTGAATAATCACAGCATTTCCGAGACAGATTTGGTCAGTCATCACAGCATCACTGCTGATCCTGATCTAATGTTCCTGTTTTAGTGTGCATCATGTTCAAGTGGTCTTTGATATCTGAATCCATGTTCTTCGTGTCCTACCTCTTTAACGTTGTTCTGAATAGCATCCTGTTCTTTTCTAGATTGTCGCGCGTTTGATATGACACAAATATTGTAACTTTCTAGAGAGAAACTTGTTTTCTTTTACTTTCTATTCCCTTATGATGTACCTATTGGTGATGTTTTCATCTATGGTGTTCTGATGATTCTTCTATAATATTTCGCTTCAAATGCTCCAATTTTGTTTATGACTTTATTTGGAATTGTCCATGACTTACATACACATATTGCACACGGGAATATGCAGACTATAAGGAAAGTTAGTTGTGTTATTCTGTTGCAAGCCATGCATGCGTCTTTTATTTGATATCTATTATTTTATTATGTAATAGCTAATCTTCAATTAACTTCTTCATGGCGATCCCCGTTGCTACTTGTACGAAACGCCAGTTTAGCAATCAGGGCCTAGACTTCTAGTTCAAGGTGCAAAGAATAGCGTCACTGTCTTTTTCCCATGCATGTCGTAGGAGGCGAACTAGAAAAGTTTTTTCATGTCTTGTCTCAAGTTCTTATTTTTATCATGTCAAACAATTCTCATGAAATCCAGCGATTGAACATTATATCTTTGTCCATTTTGTCGCAGACTCCTAAGCGGCAGAATATTCAAGATTCTGTAGCTATCGCTACAGATGGGTTAACAGATTTGAAGGGGTAGTCCCAAATGTATATGCTGTACTCCTGGCAGGAAGCGGTAATCCTAGGATACTGCCACCCTGGAATGCATTCCTTTGGGGACTAATCATGCATTCCTTTGGGGACTAATCATGCATTCATAAATCCTTTTAATACAACCATGAATTCGGAACATAAAAACCGTTTGTGTTTGAGTTCTACTTCAGCTACTCAACTTAGAGTTTGAGTTCTACTTCAGCTACTCAACTGAGAGTTTGAGTTCCACTTCAGCTACTTAACTGAGAGTTTGAGTTCCACTTCAGCTACTGAACTGAGAGTTTGAGTTCCACTTCAGCTACTGAACTGAGAGTTTGAGTTCCACTTCATCTACTCAACTTAGATTCTGAGTTCCACTTCAGCTACTCAACTGAGAGTTTGAGTACCACCTCAGCTACTCAACTGAGAGTTTGAGTTCAACTTCATCTACTCAACTTAGATTTTGAGTTCCACTTCAGCTACTCAACTGAGGATTTGAGTACCACCTCAGCTACTCAGCTGAGGGTTTGAGTACCACCTCAACTACTAAGCTGAGGGTTTGAGTACCACCTCAGCTACTCAGCTGAGGGTTTGAGTACCACCTCAACTTCAAGTCATAAAGACTTTAGGCAGTTAAAAGCTGCCTGCTAACAGCTAAAAGGGTTCTTCCTTCATCATCAGCACCATCATCATTATCGCTTGCGCGATATACAAGTAATTCGAATTAGATAATGCAATATGTTCCAGTTCTCTGTTACTGATGGAAATTGAGAATGCATTGGTCTACCACTTTACCATATGATATGGTACCCCTTTCCGTAGGAAGAGTATACAGAAGATTATTTGTATTCTGACAAGTGTTACAGGTAACTTCAATATCCTATATATATATTCAAATACCACTATATGAAATTGTGCACCCGGAAAGTTAAAAAAGCAATGGCATACTACTGTATGTATATTCCCTAGAATATTATTACAGCGAAAAATTGATGGGATGATGACTACGTCCTGAATAGAAAATGTTAGAATTTTATATATATATATATATATATATATATATATATATATATATATATATATATATATATATATATATATATATATATATATATATGTGTGTGTGCGTGTATATGTGTGTGTGTGTATGTGTGTGTGTATGTGTGAATTGTTTAGTTCAAAAATGCAAAGAAAGGGAGAACACATAACCGTAATATGTTTCTACAACATAAACAAGACAACAATGATGTTATATCGAGCATGTACTTAAATTAATGAAAACAGACTGCCACTACAAGAATTAAAATGGATACCAGATGGCAAAAGAAAAATAAGAAAGACCAAGAGAAACTCTTCGCAATAGAACCATCACAGATGTCAAGACTATGGGTATCAGCGACATAAAAGAATTACATACAGTAGAATCACATAGATTGAACTACAAAGCTCTGGTTTTGCCGTATGCACAGTATTCTGCGCTGAAGTAGCATAGATAGATAGACATATCTCTGAATACTTCTACATTAATTCTCTTGGCTCACCATTTAACTTTCATCATTCTTCTCAAAAATGAAATCACAGTTGTCTCCAGCTGAGTTGGTATACTCAACAGAAGTTTCAGCTCCCAACTCACAACAAGAGAATTCAACTGAACATCTAAATCTCAGTCTGGACAAAAAAATGTGGTTTTTATTTTTAATTTGCATTTTTTCCCCCACTTTAACTTTAAATTATCGCGCGCACAAAAAGACCTCAGCAACAACTGAAGACATCCAAAAGTCAAACACCAGTAATCCCTGAGAATGTTAGAAGACATCTTACAGAGATAACATGGCATCGATTTGGAATAATGGGCATGATCTAGACAGGAGGGACGCATTTTCAACGTGAAAAATTTATAACTTTTGAAATGTGTGGATGGATTGACTAATGAGAGGGAGGGGGTGAATGAAGAATGGACTGCAATTTTAGGAACTAGAATGAAAATGAAAATAACAAGAACTCCTCTTTTTCTTTTTCTTCTTTGTTAGGTTTCAGACTTCCACATTGATATCTAATAGAGGTAGCAGTCAACCCACAGGCTCTTCAACCAGTGCCCCAGAATTTTCAACCAGTGCCCAGGCTCTTCAACAAGCGCCTTTTCTGAAAGAGGTAGCAGTCAACCCCCCTAGACTCTTCAACCAGTGCCTTATCTGACAGAGGTATCAGCCAACCCCCAGGCTCTTCAACCAGTGTCTTATGAAATAAGACAGTGCAAGGTCAAGTTCTTCTCCGTTCCAAATGGGGCTTAGAGGTCTATTGTCGACTGTCAAATAGAGATTAAATTGTATTAACATATAGAGAATAGAGGTTTACTGTTGAACGTCAAAGAACTATTAAATTATATGACTATATGAAGAATAGAAAGACAATCGATTTTCAATTAGAGAGTCAAAGTATAGAATAAATTAAAGAGATATGAAGTCAAGAATAATAAAGCGGAAGAGTAATTAAGTCAGTACAGTACAGTCTCCAGAACTTGTATGTTACAGTTTCCTGAACTTGTATGTTACAGTTTCCTGAACTTGTATGTTACAGTCTCCAGAACTTGTATGTTACAGTCTCCAGAACTTGTATGTTACAGTCTCCAGAACTTGTATGTTACAGTCTCCTGAACTTGTGTTCACATACTGAAAATTTGAAACGTCCTCTAGTTCCCAAATTGTCAATTATTATCTTCAGTTATACAATCCGCTGTCATAATTTTTGCTTTCTTCATAATTTTAACAACAGGTTTTGGGCTTTCATGTGTTTCTTTGTTGACAGCAACATCTTCTTTAGACCAGTGTTTCCCAACCTTTGGTTACCCATTCCCCACCTAAGCCTTTATAAAATTCATATACACCCCTAAGTAACATATACATAATTTTTCAATATTAACAAAATGTATGATTCCCCCCCCCCTATGAATTGCCCCGTGAACAATGACATTGCCACTGACAATAAAATCCCCCCCCCCCCCCGATTGGCCTGGGACTAACGTTTCTAAACACTGCTTTAGACCACTTTCTTCTCTTGTTTGTTAAGAGAATTGTGTCGTCGGCATATCTGATTTCTGAAATATGCTGAACTCCAATGGTAAGAGATAGGAAGTCAGCATATGTAGTTTCATCTTTTACGTTTAGCATTATATTTTCTGCTTAGATGTTGAACATATACCGTGATAGTGTGCATCCTTGTCTAACTCCTTTCTGTACATTAAACTATTCGGATATTCTTCCGTCCACTTTTACTGCTGTCTCTTGGTCGTGGTATATCATTGCGATTAAATATGTGAGATGTTTTGGAAATCCCATTTCGACAATAACTTTCCATATTTGGTGATATCGTACACAATCGAACACATTGGTGTAGTCGTAGTGAATAATTATAAAGTGACTAATAATACATTTGTGAAAAGTGACCCAATAAGTGACGCAAAAATTGACCCAAAAAGTGACCCACAAAAATGGTGAGGTGAAAAGTCCTGTAGTGAAAAGTTATAAGACTTGTGTTATTGAAGATTGTGATGATGGAGATGTTGCTTCTGATGGTACTGAGGGAAATGTTGATTATATTGATGTTGACAAGACTAATTGTGATAGTAATGATGTTCATGTTGATGATGAGTATGTTGATAACGATAACGATGACATCGAGGATCTTGGAATGATAATGTTGATGATGGTAATGTTGATGATGGTAATGTTGATGATGGTAATGTTGATGATGGTAATGTTGATGATGGTAATGTTGATGATGACGGAAATGTTGATGATGGTAATGTTGATGATGGTAATGTTTATGATGGTAATGTTGATGATGGTAATGTTGATGATGGTAATATTGATGATGGTAATGTTGATGATGGTAATGTTGATGATGGTAATGTTTATGATGGTAATGTTGATGATGGTAATGTTGATGATAGTGTTGGGGTTCATGATGGTGACGTTTACGAATGCAATGTTGATAATATTAATGTTAATAATTGTAATGTTGATAATAGTTATGTTTCTAATGGTAATGCTGATATTTGGAATGTTGATAATTGTATTGATAATAGGTATTATTGCCAATGGTAACGTTGATAATGTTAATATTGATAATTGTAATGTTCATAATAGTAATGTTGAAACTATTAATGTTGTTAATTGTAATGTTGTCATTTAGAATGTTGATAATTGTATTGTTACTAATGGTAATGTTGAAAATGGTAATGTTGATAAATGTAATGATGCTAATTGTAATGTCAATATATGGAATGTTGATAACAGTTGTGTTGATAATATTGATGGTGGTAATGTTGATTAAAGTTGTGTTGTTCATGATGGCAGTGCTGAGGATTGCGATGTTGATAATGATGTTTACTACGTTGATACAGAGGTCGATGTGATGTTGGTGGAAATGACAACAGTGATGTTTGTGATGATGTTAATGGTGATTGTGACAATAGTAATGATGATCTTGATGTTAATGATAATGTTCTTGATGACATTTGTGACGATAGTAATGAAGATGATGATGTCGTTGATGATGTTGATGTCTTTCATGTAGATAAGCTGTGATGTAGATGTTAAGATGATGATACGATGTTGCTGAAGGTGATCTTTATAATGATAATACTCGTGATGAATATTATGATGGCGATCAGGAGGTAAATGAGAATGATGATAGTGTATAACGATGTTTAATTAATCACTATTTATTACCTGTGTCCTTCTTAGCTCCGTCCTGAAGAGAATGAACGTGTTGGAACAGGCTGGGGTTAAATTCCCAAGTGAAGTTACAGAAGGAGCCACTGTAACAAAATCCGAACTATGAGCGGATAGGCTCAAAGTGTTACTCTCCAAGTCATACATTTTTGGATTCGTTACTTTTTCATATCCTACGTTTGTAATATTACTTTCGTAAAACATTTCGTTAAAAAAGGAAAGGTTACTAGTCTGTTCTGAAGATGAATGTGTGACTCTGTCTATGTGAATATCTACATTCGTTAGATTATCTCTGTGCGAATTCACCGAACTAATGAGTCCAGTTAAATTCTTAGAACGTGAATTATCCATGACAATCCCAGATCTATTGGACGACAACAGACCAACACTTTCAATGATATACCCAACTGTGGTTTCAATAATAGACGAGGATGTTACTGTTGCGGCTTGCCTGAAGTGCTCAGAAGTATTCATAATAATTGTGGATGCATTTTGAAAAAGTGACCTCCAGGAGGTGGACGTTGTTACAGTTGAGAAATTATAGTTTGTGAATGTATTAAAAGTAAAATTCAATAATCCAGTTTGAACTTGCGCAACGGCGGACATGTTATCTGAATCAGATGACGTACTGGTATCGTTGACAGTGTTGTCAGTGTTATCATAGTGATATCCGTTGACAGATATTACGAACTGTGAACGAGAATTGTCTATACATTCTTTGTCATCTGTTTCATCCACTTCCGGCATACACGCGCATGTGTAGAGTAGGACGGAAATACAGGCACTCTGTAAATATACAATTGTATCAATATATTAGTTTGAGTGTATATATAATATGTCGGTGCTAAACACATAATCTATGTGGAGAAAATATCATCCAGGTGGCAAACGTATCATCCAGGTAGAAATCTTATAATACAGGTGTACAACATATCACTCCGATAAAAAAACATATCATAAAGGTGTAAAACATAGGATTCAGGTAGAATAATATTATAAGGTTAAAAAAACATCACTGAGGTGGAAAACATATCATTCAGGAGGACAACATCATTCAGGCGGAAAACATACCATCCAGGTGGAAAATATATCATCCAGGTGGAAAATATATCATCCAGGTGGAAAATATACCATCCAAGTGGAAAATATACCATTCAGGTGAAAAACATATCATCAAGGTAGAAAACATATCATCCCGATGAAAAAAATACAATATTGATTTTGGAAAACAGATTATAAACATAATATACAGGTATAGAAAGTTAACACGCTAATGGAACAATATAGAATGACGTTTTCCTTCCCTTTTTAACGTTATTGTGGCGTATTTAGAGAATATAGTTTTAGACCCGAGTTTTTTTTTTCGTTAGCAAAAGCATACCTAGAAATGATATGATTATCATGAAATCTGCTTCTGTTTACATTCCCAGAAGATCTGGTATTATCCATTTATCTTAGGCTGGTTTTTATCTTAAAAAGATAGGATTTTAAGGAATTTTAACGATTTTTTGAATTTTCGGATTTTTTTCTTATAATTCGTAATTGCTTCCTACTTCTATTATTCATTAACCCATGTCATATTAACCCATGTCATATTAACCCATGTCATATTAACCCATGTCATATCTGAAGTATCCCTGTTTCTGTTGATGTATTATTTATGTTTAAAAGTAGACCTAAAGGTCCTTGTAGCACTGCAGCCTGATTGCACGTACTACTGTAAAATGTTCTTCGAGGGATTTACATACCTGTACAGTTTGTGTGTTGTCTGTGTATCGATCGACCGGATAAAACTCATCTCTTTCATAACTGGATAAGGCGAATCATGATTTTGACTACACTTATCATTTATATCAGACATGCTATAGTGTTCACCGATGGTTTTTTCCGTCGTGATACGAGATCTGCCTGGGGTTTCATATAACTAGAGTTAGTGGTCAAATTATTACCAAGCGCAACAGGACATCTAAGCCAATTACCTCTAGAATGAGTATTGTGTGGAGGCTGCTACTCCAATCTTCCAATGTTTCTTTGATGAGCATTTCACTAGGACACTTATAGTTTCTGTTATTTCAGTTCATGATTTAAAAAAAAAATTTAATGGTCGTTGTCGGCGTGAGTGGATCAACTATATAGCCTTTTTTAAAATTAATTTTCTGTCTCATGTTTTAACGGTCCAGGACATGCTGGAGTTATCGGAAATGACATAGGACATAATAATAATAATAATAATAATAAGAAGAAGAAGAAGAAGAATAAGAAGAAGAAGAATAAAGCCCGTAAGCCGTTAGGGTCGTAGGGGTGTCACATTGAGAAATATGGTGCAGGAATATCTCCACGCATGTTTATCCTCTACCATCCTGATGAGTTTGGGAACGTCACGTCCAGTCTAGTCCTTGATATTATCCAGCCATGTCTTCTTCTGGTGAACTTGTCTTCTTCTGGTGAACTTGTCTTCTTCTGGTGAACTTGTCTTCTTCAACCCTCCGTCTTACCTTGAAGAACATCTCTTGTCATCGAAGAATGTCTCATTGCGTTTCTGTACCACTTTACGAAGTTTAACGATTGTTTCCGTACCACTTTACGAAGTTTCACGATTGTTTCCGTACAACTTTACGAAGTTTCACGATTGTTTCCGTACCACTTTACGAAGTTTCACGATTGTTTCCGTACCACTTTACGAAGTTTCACGATTGTTTCCGTACCACTTTACGAAGTTTCACGATTATTAACAGATTGTTGACCAACTACTACATTAATTCCAACAAGCACAAACACATTGGTCTTATGTTCTCGGTAACAGATACCCACCACACATGTCTATAGCATTTGTTTTCTTCTTCTTCAGCGTTCATTCTCAAACTACCGCTGTGTCTTCCTTGTAGCCTGACCAAGGTCCAACTAGATTTTCAGCAGGATATAATCCTTAGAATTGAAATGCGTTGTGTCTCCGTTTTATTTGTGCCAATGACCCGACACATACGTCTTCAGCAGTGTTTGTTTTCAAACTCCTGGATTCTTCTCTCTCAGTTCACAATTAGAGTCCAGGTTTCACAACTAAATAACAACATTGAAATTGTAAACGTACTAAATAGAGAAGATAGGCTTGAGTCGAATGCACATATAGTCAGTAAATTGAGAAAGGATAAGGAAAACTTTTTGTGGTTGCTTGACGAACTCTTGTTGAATGTAGACACTACTTTAGTTGATACATCTATGATACGATTGTTGAATGTAGACACTACTTTAGTTGATACATCTATGATACGATTGTTGAATGTAGACACTACTTTAGTTGATACATCTATGATACGATTGTTGAATGTAGACACACCTATAGGTCATTTATCTTGGATATGATTGAGATAAATTGATATTCAGTATGGTATGAGTGGGGCAGGGCATTTTATGGGCAGAATGGGGAATATTTTCAACCAGAGAACAATAGGTACCATTAGCATGCATACACTTGGATATTTCCTTGAGGAGACTCAGAACAAATGAGTTTGCCCGGAGTGCAGTAACGTCATACCATAATCAATGATTAGCCACTGACTTTATGTTCCGTTAAAAAAGCTAGTTAAGCATACCCGCATCTGCCTGTATTCCAGTAAAAGCTTCATATTTGTAGTTAGTTCTGAACACACTACAGCAGGGCAGGAAACGCTTACGAAGAGTTAACGAGAGGTAAAGAGTTAAATGTTATCAGATCTCGAGTACCTGTTTAAGGTAAGTCATCTTGACTCAACGTGTCATTCATATTTGCTATTACATTGTGATTCAAACGTACCATACATACCTGTATAAGTTGGGTCATGTTTTCGTGCAATACGCACCTGTATAAGGTGAGTCATCTTGACGTGTCATTATATTTGCTATTACATTGTGATTCAAACGTACCATACATACCTGTATAGGGTGGGTCATGTTTTCGTGCAATACGCACCTGTATAAGGTGGG